>OZ010789.1:82261757-82861757 GCA_963932465.1 Maratus speciosus
CTTCCTGGCGTGTTTCACCATGCTTTGGAGCCTTTTCAGGACTTCCAAGAAAAAAATTACTGTTCATGAAAATTCAGGCGTCGATCAGAGTTCAACCTCTCCATTAATCTCTTCCCATTTTGTTCGGAATGTGACGTTGACTGGCATCCAGAGCGGTGTTTGTCCTCGGCGTCCTCTCTGCCATTTCGAAACATCTTGTGCCAGTGGGGTTTGCAAAATAACTTGTTTTGTGCAATCTATAATGCTTTTGTAACAAGATAAAGTAATGTATCTATAACTCATTCTAAACTGCATTATTACTAATCGATGTATTTAATGAGACTCATAACAAGTTATTTTAATTGTACTTTAATGTACCGCCGGGGCATAAATGTTTAAAGTTTCTAAAATAAAAGTAGCGAAAATGATCTGTTCGACAGTTTTTATCTTATCAAGAATGTTAGGAATTCGTTACATTCCATATAAATATTTTGTGGGAGATATCCAGGTGAATTCAAGTACCCATATATAGGAAGGTGCTATAAAATTGATGAAAAATTGTAATCAACTCCAATTACTTTTTCGATTAAGTAAACAAATTGTATAAAATTAGTAGGTCTACAGATATATTCATTTTTTGTTATAAGTCTGGTCAATCTTTAAATAATTATAAGACCAAATCCTAGATATATTATATTCATTTATTAACTGCTTGCAGAGTGCATATGGCTTTCTCTACTGCACTGTTAATTATAACTCAAAATTCCTCATGTAAGCTAAAAAACGTTCTAACGTTCTAAAGTTCTCACATGAACAGATGTTTAGAAGAACGGAATCCAGTTCCGAAACATCTACCGTTCGTAAAATACAATTTACATTACACGAAAGATAATCAAATAACGCCGCTACATACACCACAGGGAAATTTGGAATATCGTATTTGGACATTTCAAGTTCAATCAAGTGAAAAAATATATCTAGGGTCAAATGTGCAGAACTAAAACCTTTTCCAACTTTTAAAAAGTAAAAAACGCATTATTTGTCAAATTGCGGGTACTCTTACTCATCTTAAAAAAATTATCGGAGTTTATTGTGCAAAAATTACAAAAGAAAGTTACTAATCAGAAGTTTTTCATGATTCTTTTTGAAAATATGTTCTTTTCCGAACAAATAGTACATTTCTACTTAATATAATTTATACATTATAAATTGAAAATTTCTTTTCTTTTATAAGAAAGAATTCTTTCTAGCCAAAGTTTTCACTATTAAAAGTGCCCAAAAGAGGTAATCAATTCCTTTTTTTATTTTAATGAAGAAAATATAGATTAGAAAATGTGAGAAAGTGTATTTCAATTTAAGATTTTTACAAGATGTGATTAGACGTTACTATTCCCATTTGACATTTATATATGATCGCCGGTAAATTGAAATTCACCTTTGAGTTAAAACAATAATTTAATTATTTCAATTTCTGAAAAATAAATATTTAAATATAATTCCCTGTTTGTTATGAGTAATCATATAGTTGTTTCAAAAATGTAAAATTTCGCAAAAGTAATTTTATGGCAAACACTAATCTGCCAAGAACAGAGAGTAAAAGTTATTTGAGATTGAAAATGCTCGAGGAAATACCAAGTGGAATTCATTCTTAAATAAACATCTTTTAAATTGTTTTCAAAAATCAAAATTTCATTTTCTAAACTAAAAGAAAATAAATTTTGGAAAACTGTTATATATTAGATTTTCGTAGCAACTAAAATGACCATAAGTTAAAAAAGGATTTTCAACTTCTACTGCGATTTGAATAATTTCTTTTATTTCACATACTTGTAAACACACATTTTATGATTTTAATCAACAGTTTTAGCTGTAAACAACAGTGTTTAATAATAAGAAGTCAGAATAATAAAATATTGTTAAAAAAATTATGAACTTGTAAACAGTGCTTTTTCGAAGGTTATATCAATATTTCGAATAATCAGGATCTATAATATTTTTTTTTCCTTTTTTACAAAATTATAAAAATGAAAAAAATGAAAAATAAAGATACACACTTTAAGAGTTTTATTTGTTCCAAAAATACTAATTATTTTGTTTAGGACCATGATTAAAATAATTCATTGTGTACCTACAATTATTCACACGTAACACATCCAATACGATTTAATAACTCTTTAAAGCTTTGTACTCAGATTTAAAGCGCAATATTTAAACTAAAATGTTGTAAAAAGTACAATGTTTATAAAGCATAACTTTAGATGCTTCATTAAAATATATTATTTCGAAATATAAACTCATTCCGGTAAAAGAAATTACCAGCTGAGTTTTTAGCTGTTATGGACTAATTAAAATATAAATGATATTATGGGGGCTGTGGACATTAAAAATAAAATTATTCAATTTTTAGAGGATTCGCTCTAAACTTGAGGGACTTGTTAATGGCAAACACTAATATTTATGTTAAAAAATTGCTGTTAAAACAATAAAAATTTAAATTATTTCAATTTTTAAATTTTCAACGGACGAATAATTGTCATATTTTAAAATGCCCCATGCGCAGTTCTTTTGCACAAAATATAACAACATTTATTTATGAGATAGTTTTCATGTATTAGAAAGGAAGTTGGAATTGTAACAGTTCACTGAATGTATGAGAAAAAAAATAGTGCTTTATAATAATACTTTGTTTTTTCTGAAAGAAATATCTATATGTTTCCATTTGCTCATAAACTGAAACACTAAAATACCATATTCAAAGCTGAAGTAGCACAGATGGGGTTTATTCCAACGGGGCGGAAAATGTCCAGACAAGGAATCGAATCTGGATACTTGGGGTTACGTGCCTTGGCTTTACCTTTTAAATTACCCGGGCAATACCTGGCTGACACAATTCAATCTTATCTGTTTACAAGGCTGTGAAAAATTCACAATGAGCCTTCTTTAATTTTTTCATTTAAGCTTTTCTTGCCATGATGATGAAGATAGTATCAGTCGAAAGTGATGGTGTGTCATGATTTTACAGTATTGTAATGGCATCCCGTGTGCCAGTATAATACTGTACAATTTATTATACTGTACAATACTCCACAATTTATTTTTTGCAGTGTATGCATCTTGAAATTAATTTTCAAAATGCATAATAATTGTTTTACTCTGCCCAAAATATTCCGTTGTTATTTTACTTACCATTGTATCCGTATGAGTGCATTATTTTGCTATGACCAAATCTAAAAATCCTCCCTTGAAAGGTAAAATATCATTTGAAATTAAAGCTATTTGAAATATATGAAGAAAATTATTATTATTCGGTGTAGAAATGTTTAAAATGTTTTTCCTTTCACAGGATATATTTTTTCATTTAAATTCTTTCTTTCACTCTAAGAAAAATTATGTAAATTAAAAAATATATATATATAAAATTAGATTTAAAAACACATTTTTAGAAGAATAAACAAATAAAAATATGCCAAAATAAATGGAAGTTCACGTTCTTTATACTATGATGTCGCAATTTTATGTGAATCCATTTATTAAATGTTCAAAGTTAATGGATTGTTATAAAAAAGGATTGCGTTTCGTTAAGCTTTTTTTATATAACATTTAGCACTGGGAGAGAAGAAAAGCATTTTTACTGCAAATATTACTTTATGTTACTGTAAGAATCAAATAACTCTTGTTGACAGACGTGATAATAGATTTTAAAAAATCAAGTATCAAAATCTTTCGAACTATCTGAAGAATTATAAAACTTTCTCAACGTATAACAAAAATTTAATTAATGTTAATATATTTCTTGATAATTAAATTCTGAAAGTATAAAAAAATATATTATATTGTCATCAGGAACAAGTAACTGTGCATGTTTTTAGAATTCTAGCAGACCCGGAAGTAAATGAAAAATAAATAGAAATATCATTAATCTCAGTTTACTCTAAAAAATAAATGAGTGAATTTACACATTAAAACAGGTATTCTAATAATACAAAAACGATTTGTCTGCATGTATAAAATGGCGCACAAAATGACAAGTACACCCATCTTATGACAATTTCAAAATACGCCTATTCCTGTGAATTTTGGTGATAACCTGCTAAGCTGCTATAGTGTGTAAAAAGCTATCCGATAATTCTGCAATATACACAATACACAGTTTAACGTGTAAATTGATAAATAAATAAATATGTCATATATAATATAGTCTTCATAAATAAATATGTAATATACATAATTTTTGGATTTATATATATAGTATATGACCATATATTTTGGAATGTAAATTTTGTACTAAATATTTGTATGGTCGCAAAACAAGTTTGCATTCAGAACAAACTCGAGTGCTTGGCGTGTTTGTCCTTTTTCTGTCCTCAGATCTGTTTTAATTCCGCAAAAGAGCGTTAAAGTGGCAATTAGTAAATGAACGTATGAACGCTACGCGTTCAAAAACAACAACAACAAAAAAATCCCTGAACTCACTCAAATACTTTTGCAGTAATCTGGAAAATACACGAAATTCGTTAACACTCTAACTGTTTGTGGCGTAATATTCCCTTCACTAAGCTCCAGGTTTCACAGCAATTCAAGCAGTATTTAAGATAATATAATTCTATAGATTTAATGAATTTTAAATACATTGAAGAATTGTTAATACTCTGAAGGATTACATTCATATTTGTAATTGAGTTTTTTTTTTTTTTTTTTTTTTTTTTTTTTTTTTTTATAATGTTGAAAGAATCATATTTTCTTAGCATTTAAAACAAAATGCAAAGAAAACTACATTACAATTTTACCCTTTTGCAAGACGCTCAGATGGTTTTAAAGCGGCATTTAGTAAACGAACGTATGAACGCTACGGGTTCATTAACCTTAAAAAACATAACTGGATTCAGAAAACAACTTCTGCAGCAATCACAAAAATCCACAAAACTCGTTAAAGCAGCAGTTAGTAAATGCGTTTATGTCTGAAAAATGCCAATCTGAAAAATGCAAGAGAAATATACGATAAACGGCTAATATAAAACATTACTATAATACATTACAACAAAATATACATGAAATTATCAACATACCTTAACAGATATCTCGTTCCTTGAAACCCAACTGTAAAAAATGGTTACTTGACATAATTTCCCAAATTTCAAGTCGTCGTAAGACTCTCATTTAACTTTACAGCAAAAAAAAAAAAAAAAAAAAAAAAAAAAAAAAAAAAAAAAAAGCTGACAATTTCAAACTAAATCACACAAGAACTTTAACTTTTAATATTGAACATATACTACCAATATCAATACCAATATTAAACTACGCCTTACCGTAATTTTAATTTTGCAATCGATAACCAGTACAAAATGTCTCCGTTCTTCAAAACTTTCTTTACTACAGTTTATAAAAATTGCGGAGTTCAGTTGTCAAAACGTCGCTCAGCTAATTTTTCAATCTCGAATATCAGAATACATCATTAATGACGTCCATAAAACGAAGTTTTCATTAACAAAAAAGCAATATTGCAGAAAAAATACACATAAATAACATTATCTAAGAAATAAATTAGCAAAAAATATCAAATATACATCAAATTCCCTGATATTTCTTAATGACATCTCCCACAGCAGGTAAACAAATTACGGAAACCATAGTCAATTTAATAAATCCGACGCAAAAGACAATCTCCCCCCAAAAACGTGGTTACCAGAGCTAACACTTAACGTGGTTGTAATATCGATAAAGATTGCCAACATCGCCTACAAAAAATCGCCAAGAAATCCAAGATAGCGGCCTCGGGACTATACAGAATCTAAGCCCCTTTTAGGAAGTGTCGTGTGATCGGATGTATTTAGCTAAAAGTTTGAAAAATATTTGGTCTCTAACTTAAACAGTTTCTGAGCACAAACTCTGTGACAGATAGACAGACAAAGAGTTAGACGAATATGGTTTCGTCAATGAACGAAACCCTATAAAGAAATATTATTTAATTCAGTAACAGTATTAATCTTTTATACATATTTCAAAAATATTTTTTCAAGTATTTTGCAAAAACAAATCTGATCAATTCAGAAAAAAAAAAAAAAAAAAAAAAAAAAAAAAATATTTTGAATTGTTATCTACAATATTTTTCTACAAGTATTGCATATCGCATCTTTTATATCAACATCAAGTAGTTTTTTTTTTCATTCATTTTATTTTCTATCGAGTTCTATACAACTGACGAATAAAATCACATTAGTATTATTTTTTGGAGATATGAAAAAAATATATATGAGAGGGAAAGAACATTTTAATGCTTTCAATAGATGATATTTCCAAAAAGAAAAATGATCTAATGTAAAAAGAACAATCATTCATAGACGATTCAAAAGTGGTTTTTTTTTTTTTCATGTAATAAATCTGATCAATTCGTGAACATAATAGTTTATTTTGTTTAGCTGTCTAATTTTTTTTTTCTAGAAGTATTGGATATCACATCTTTTTGTAAAAAAAGAAAAAAAATAGTTTTTTTCTATTTTTCTTATGCTATTTTCAGTCGACTTTTATTTAAGACACATTCAATCAGAGAAAATTAAACATTTTTAGAAGAAACTTTGCTTTCCATTTTGGCATAAATTTAATATCAGACTCTTTAGTAAAATTCATATCATTTTTACCTTAAAATATGAATATGATTATGTGAAACTGGTGATTATTTTCAGCTTAAAAATAAACTTTTTTTTGTCATACAAGGTATCACTAACTCCAATCTCTGAAAGATTTATACTATTTAAATATAAATATATATATTGGAAAAGTTTTATTTCTATGAGATAAATTCGATTAACTACTTCACATTTGTGCTGATCTAAAATTACGATAGGTATTATTGTTATATAAATATATAAAAACGGTGTGAATTTGAACGAATGTGAAAAAAATTAAGAGTACACAGGACTTTTAAACTTAAAAAAAAACAGTTTTGTGTTTAGGTTTTATTATGAAAGTTTTAAAATTTCTCAACAATACGTAAAAAATCCCAATAAAAAATCTGCGTTATTTCTTGATTTATAATCATTTATAGACGGTCAATATAATTTAATGTCCATTGATATTGAAACTTTAAAAGGCGTTTTCTCAGATTAGTAAATTTGGAGATTGTGCACAATGTTACTTTTAAACTAGGTAAGCTACAGCTGAAAGAAATTAACCAAATATGCGTTTACTTATAGCCTACATTCTAAAAAAAAAACAAAAAACAAAAAAACAACAAAAAAAAAACACATATTTTGTTCTTGTTTTTGTCTTTATAATTTGAAAACTTTAAAATATTTTTGAAATTTTTGAACTATAAAACCAAAATATACGCAAAAAGTTTTGTTTAACATTTAATTTTTGCACAAAATAAAAAAAGTTCAAAACTTTCAAAAATGTTGATAACTGCCTGCTTATAACTTAAGTTATAAGCAGGTGTGTTATAATGCTATTTCGTTAAAAAATCCTTTTCTATATGCATAATTTAGCGTTTTATCTTGCGCGAAGCACTTAATCACGCATTAGTGAGATGAATTTTTAAATTTAAAATATAAACAATAATTTTGTACATAAAACATTATTTTTTTTGCTTAATGTAGTTAAAGATATATGCTTTAGGCAGAAAGTGAAAACAAAAAAGATCTTAATTGCATATTGTTTGTGTTGTGGTACTTAGAAGAAGGCCATGTTTTTTGCTGTTTCGACAAACTCAAAGGTCCTGCGCCTCCTTAAGGAGAGATAAAACACAACGCAGACAAGCTGAAAACGCCTTACAATTCATTATCACGGTGAAGTACTGATTGTGGAGAAAACCCTGCACAATATCGAGTTGCATATTATTGTGACTAACTTTGGCGTTAATATGGATAAAAATTAGTAGAAGAAATCAAGAAATCCTAAAGTAAATAACATTAATTGACAAAGAACAGATTACACTCCTGCCACTTACTTCTAGTGTCTAGTGGCAAACATCATACTATGAACATACTTAGATTCTTTACTTCAGATCACAGATTTGTATACATGTTTTAATGTTTTGTTGCTAAATGGTTCATTGCAGGGTTATTGAATGGTTAGAGCAATGCATTTTAGACTAGATAGCATAAGTTCGAATCCCACGTCCTCTTTTAAATCCAAAAAATTTTTCCAGTTCTATATTTAAAAATGTTTTTTCAAATAAAACGCTGTATTTCAGATTTTTTTTTTTTTTGTAAATGTTTTATCGGTGAAAAATTTTATTTTAATTTTATCTTCAACTTTTATATTAAAAAATGTTTTATTAGTTCCTTCCTTCATATTTTTTTATATTAATAATAAATTAGATTTATTTCTATTAATAAAATAAAATACTTATTTAAATACGATAAAACGTGCTTAAATTTTAACTTTAAATCTCCTTTTAAATTCATTTTAGTTTCATTTGGGAGCAATCTTATCAAATACATTTTCAAAAAGCAAAGCTTATTTAAAGATGCAAAAGGGCAAGACTCTAAATATGGTCACATAATGTTTGCCGTCAGACTCTAGTCCTGTTTCTTGATCTCGGTTGTTAGTCAAATAATGTTACATATTGCTCAATTTCTTGATTCCTTCTTCTGATCGCAGTATGTATTGGAATTCTAGTTACTAACAATTCCAAATAAATAAAATTGGCAGTCATTTAACAGACGTTGTGTAATAGTCAGGGTTGTCTCAACAATCTAAAAGCGCAATGTGATATTTTTCTGGTTGAATTACGACAATACATTGTCTGGTGTTTTGATATAGTCTCGGTGTATCCTGCCTCTCTTTGGTGTAACTAAGAGTTCAAATTTTCCCAGTAGACACTCTGATTTATCAAATGACAGGAAAAAATTTAGGTGTTAAGTCGACATACTACACATTGTACGGTGTTGTTAGCTAATTTGTAATTAAGCTTAATTTGTGTAATTACACTCTTAAATTTGTCCGGTATTAATTTTTGAACAGTTTTTTTCAACGTTGCTTCTGCTAGAGTCTGTTATACTCGTGACGTAGCTGGAGACCTATGAACCTTCTTCCGCAAAAGAGTCGAAATAAGTAGAAGAATAAAGGGCTGCGGATGAAAAGAGGCCGCTCGCAGCGGCGGTTGACCCACCCGTCCACCCACAACCGAGTGTAATAATAAGCTCGAAGTAGCAGATGCCGTTCGGCAGCTTTAGGGACCCAAGACGTCCCTTTCTGCTTTTCGGTGTCATTAATATGTGTAATTTCACTCTTAAATTTATCCGGTATTAATTTTTGAATATATTTTTTTCGACGTTGCTTACGCTGGAATCTCTTATACCCGGGACGTGGCTGGGGACCTATGAATTTTGCTTCCTCAAAAGAGTCGAAATAAGTAGAAGAATAAACGGCTGTGGACGAAAAGAGTCCGCTCGCCACCACGGTTAACCCATCCACCTAGACCCAACCGCCGATATTCTATCTATCATTAAAGTTTTGCCCATCAATCAGATTTACCCTGTATATACTGTGACTCAATAAAGGACCAGTATAAAGTTAAGTGTTGGGACTACATACAATACTTTTTATAGTGCTGTGAGCTAAACTAGTTATATATATATATATATATATATATATATTTTTTTTTTATGTTTTTCTCATAAGTTCAGATTTACCGTGTTACAGACCTGGTACATTACCGTGTACCAGATTCATAGTGTATACACTGTGATTCAATAAATGAATTCAATGCGAGAAATTTACATTTTCTGTCAATATACAACAAAAAAGTATTCCTTGTTTGAAATAGATTTCATAGCCTAATAAAAACTAAAGTATACACGATGTCTGCGTCCAATATCAATTATTTGTCAAAACTTGTATAATAATGAAGATGCTTCAAAGAAATTTGCTACAAGTGTGCATTTAAATGTATGAAATGTACGATATCACGAGAAATGAAAGAAATGGGCACCATTCTCATCAAAATAGCGCATAATTACGCACTCCGACTAACAGAACACGAACTTTCGCTTACCGTAATAATGCACAATTCCATTAGTTAGTTGTTGTTTGATTAAATATATAATTCTTAACTTAAATCATTCTCCCATTTTACACAATCTTATTCGAACTATAACATTAAAGGGATTTAAATTATTCTGAATTATCTGATGCCGAATTTATATGGGTATATAAATAGTTTTTGAATTTCTCTGCCAGAATATGGGATGAATAGAAACCGATTAAAAATAAAATCGACATTTTTACAAAAAAACTCTTTCTTTGAAAAATAAAACGATGCGATATCCAATATTTCTGATATAGAATATTTTGATAATATTTCAAGGGGAATCATGATATCCATCAATTGACAGCTTTATTGTTTGAAAGAAGTATGAAGAAGCACTTTCGTATAAAATTCTAATATCTTCAGTGAATTAAACAGTATTTCTTTTCAAATATCCCCCATTATATTTAGCATTAAAGTGTTTTTATTCTTATATACCATGAGATGAGGATATAATTGCATTTCACACAGGGACAGGCATGTTTGTTGAATTATTTTTTTTAAAAACATCATTAGTTTTTTTTTTTTTTTTTTTTTTTTTTTCTGTTATGAACAATAAAGTTGTATTCGTATTATTGTGAATACAAAATGAATTATTGAAGGAATGTATGGATTAAGACCTTGGTTTCTTCTAGAAGTATTGTTTGCAGTATTTTCTACAGAAACTCAGTGGCTTAAGGGTCAGTGCGCCTGCCTACAACGCAACATGACTACAGTTCGTCTCTGGGCTGTGCAAGGGTCACTCAACCTTGCATACGTTCGGTGTCGATAAAATTAGTACAAAGCTTGCTTGAGAGCTGAACAGTGCGTGAGCTTGCCCTACGCACTGATAAGGACATATGCATGCAGTACAGCACCACAGGACCTACGCTCAAGAGTTGTGCACTGTAGGCCCTTATCTTTAATAGATCGAACGCCAGAGATTTAGTTCAGTTTAGTATGCTCTCCCGCTCCTTAAAATTTCTCCAATGTTTTTGTAATCACCATATAATTACTATTTTAAATACAGTGAATCCTCCATAAAAGATCCCTTATTTTATCAAACACTTTTTAATCCTCAATAGATATATATTAGTTTATTCTTACATCTAACAACCGATAAATTCCATACTCCTGGGATGTTCGTTATTCAGTTGATTTACTGTATAAACAAACGGTTTCTGCATTATCAGTACACAATATTGGAAAAGTAATTTTCATTTCATTTAATTACAAAATCTCTGGAAATTATACAAGTAAAAATTACAGTTAAAAAAAATCCTCTATACATGCTGAACAAAGAAAAGACTCAAAATTGGCAATTTTGTTCTTCTTTTGTTAAAAAAAGGTTTTCCTACTACTAAGATTTAAAAACAGTGTTAAAATATTTCTTTTCCGAATGTAAAAATCTGATTTGTTATAACAAAATAAACAAATATGATAACAAAAGAGAAAGATTAGAAAATAATTCTGTAATTCAATTGAATTAATGAGCATTTACCATTTAAAACGGAAGGTTATTGTAGGATTTAATCTTTAAATTATTTGAAATCATAAATATACAACAAAAAATATTTTAATTATTGGAAGATTTTAAATCTGGTGCATTTACATTATTCAAATAAGCATTTTATTTAAATATTAAAGAACTTTTACTCTCGAAATTGGTATGAAATATTTTTATCTTCCATGCTAACTACTGTAAATAGTCTGATTTTCTGATTTTCGTTGCGATCAGCAAAGAAATAAAAACTTGCGTGCATACAATTATCGAGTATTGAAGATACTTCTTGCTCGCCTTGTGGCAGGCGAATATTCCATTGGACCGCTAGTGCTAGAAGAAAGCTGGATAATCTTCATGTAAAGAATACGTAGAGTCCAACGATACTTAATGTCACTACATCTATGGACCATTTTTAACTTTATATTATTTGGAATAG
Organism: Maratus speciosus; assembly: GCA_963932465.1. Lineage (NCBI taxonomy): Eukaryota > Metazoa > Arthropoda > Arachnida > Araneae > Salticidae > Maratus > Maratus speciosus. The sequence continues at coordinate 82,273,683 of OZ010789.1, forward strand.
AGAGGAAGGAATGATGATTATTCTTAATAAATCATCTCAGCAAATAACAAATTATTTTAGTGTGGCGGAACGTTGCACCAGATAGCCAAAAAATAATTTAGATAATTTCATTAGTTACAATAATATAAAAAAAATGATATGTTACAATTTTAACTAAAATATCGTAAACTGATATATGAAAATAACATTGTAAAAAATACAATGTTTCCTAAACATTAATAACTATAATTTCACATTATTATTACCTGTCACTCTTCTCATGTGTATGTTTTGTGTTCAAGTCCATATTTTCCTTGGGATATGATTCAGAAAGAGCTCTATATTACTCCATATTTGGTGGATCTTGAAAAGATTTTAAACATTAAAGGTGAGTCTCATATTATTAAATTATGGATACGGATGGATTATATAAATTCATCGATCTCTGCAGAGGTTTACCTATTGGGCAGTATATTCTATAACTGAAGGACTTCTGTACAAATTAACGAGACAAAAATCAGTTCCCGGATTTAATAAAATTTTGAAATTTGGATCACAATACGAGAACATTCGCTTCCGACCATCCCTGAATTCTGCTACGGGAAAATGGACGGGATATACACGGTAAAAAAAAAAAAAAAAAAAAAAAAAAAGATAAATGTTTCTCAATTTACAGAAATATAATATAACCAGGAACGAAAATATACAATAGCCTCTCCCGAGATATCCATGATTCCTAAAATCTTCCTTTACCTATATATTCCTCAGAACCTAGTATATGTTTTCGACATTTGAGGAACTATTTATAAAAAACAAAGTTCCTTCTGCTGCAACTGATTTTTGGAAACTTTTCTTTATAGTTTGTTTAGTGTATTAGTCAGATTTTTTTATACTGGAATATCTATTTTTAGGATGCTAACAATTGTGAATTAAATATTCTCAAATTCGTAATTGAATTTATATATGCAAAAGCATCAAAATAATATGAATTTGAAACTTCATATTAATGCTGCTCATTTATCATGTTTATCTTTAAAACATGTTGTTGGACGCAAATTTTTTTGGGGGAAATAGATATCATCTAAAAAACTGTATTCAGGGTAAAGAAAGTGGATTAATACACTCTAAAAGCTACCCGTAAATTTGTCCGAAATTCAGTGGCACCAAATGAAATTATTTTTTAATGCTTCTTTAAATCTGGATAATGAAATGGTTTTTTACATGTCACATGTAAAGAACTCTTTTCGGAATTATGTGTAACAGTGAAAAGATTATTTTAGATTTTCGTTCATGGTCATGTTTTTTTTTTTTTTTTTTTTCCTGTATTATGAAACATTTGTCTTTGTTTACAGAGATTAGTAAATTTTAACTAGTTATCTCACAATTAACACCAAAATTTATTATTCAATCCAAACCATCCACGTTACCTCATAGTACATGGTATATAATTTTATATACCGTAAAATCATTCAAAATAAATCAAGTGATCGTAATTTAATATTAATTCTAGTGCAAGAGCAAGGCGAATAATTATCTTAAAATTAAATAAAATTCGCGTATAAATTTTAATTATCAAATTAATTAATTACAAAATATAATTAAAAGCTTGCGTTGTGAATATTTAGGGCGGCTCTTGCACATAATAAATTATGCTCAAATTAAGCTGAAAAGCAAAATACACACATTAAATTTTAACTCTAAAAGATTACCAGAGAATTTACTCTTGAATAAATAATTTTATTTACATTAAAAAAACAAATATTTACAAACACTCTTTAATACATTCTTTTACTAAAATAATACAATTTTTAGACTGCTTTTTCATATTTAAGTTTGAACCTGAGTTTTTTTTTTTTTTTTTTTTTTTTTTTTTTTTTTTTTTTTTTTTTTCTAGCTCTACTAAAATAGTTTAAGATATTTTCTCAATAAAATAGTAAGAATTCAAATCTTACATTTTTAATTAAATTATTCATAAACCTTAATTAGGCGGTAGCTTGGATCCCATCTGACCTCAATTACCATATAACTTTTTAGTTCAAAATAACTAATTTTTGATATCACACATTGAACTCCAGGGCAGTCGAGGGGGCATGGGACACCTTTCCAGTAATGAATGAAGAAACACTCAACTTTGCGGCAATTAGAAGGATACCCATAAACCCCGTACGGGCATCGGGTGGCATCATCTCGTTCAGATTGATCGCTATCGAGTCATCCTTAGTACTGGCTCCATCCTCCTTCGCGTTGTAGCTCCGCTGACTCACAAAAGACTTACATCTTTTAGAGATCTTTCAAGACTGACATTCATCATCGAAAGACTATTCCAGACTGACTTCTTTTAAAATTCTAATACCAAAATATCCCTTGCTGGAAGGCGTATCCATTTTTAAAGATCCCCTATTTAATTGGCTGTGGGATAAATTATATGTCGCTTGGCTGGACCTTAAATCGAGTCCTCACTGTCCCACACATATTTCTTTATTTTTTTAAGACTCCTCCCAGTGTCAAAGTTCCTGCCCATAAAAATCTAGGTGTTCCCTAGCCATAAACTAATTCCGACACATTTATGCCTTTACGACATCCTGTCGTAAACATCGCTTTCTTATATTATCCATACCACGACACCATTGCGTCTAGCAGGACCACCTCTTGTTATTTACTGAGATCTAAGCTTGCATATTCGAAATCTGACATGCATTTCAATATAAAACCATTTTTTAAAAATGCATATTTAATTTTTATAATTAAATTAATAATTTTTATAGGAACCTTTATTCCTATTTTATTCATATATATAATTATTACAATTGACATTTGATCACTCTATTTTATAAAAATATATTTGTACATCCATATCATGAAATTACGCAAATGTTCTGTTTCTTGATCTAAATGTTGCGGAAACTGACTGTTGCTAAATAGTGTTTTCCAGCATCTAAAACGCTAAGCAATTTTCATTAATGTCGCCATAGATATTTTATAAATATTTTTAAAATATTAAACCTTGACGTTGTTAGATAAAAGTCGGTATCATTCTCCATCATATCATTAGTAGTCTCTACGACTAAAGTTTCATCGATATAGGTGTGTAGCTTTTGGGTAATGTTCCTTGTTTGTATAATTAAACTAAGAATGCACTAAATATATATAAATTTACATATATATGAAATGAATAAATATAAAATTATTTTAATTAAAAAAATAAATAGAAAAATTTCAATATGCATATAATACAACTTATAATTTGATTATAATACCATGAACTGGAAATCATTCTGCGAAACTAATTCTGCGAACTAATTCATTCTGCGAATAATAATTAAAATTTCTAAACACATTAAGAAATAGATAATAAATATATTATGGAAAAAAATAGAAAGCTTTATTGAAAAGAAAATCAAATAGCATATTTGAGTTCCATTTGTACATGCATTTTTATTAAAATCAAACAGAATAATTGATTTTATGAAAAATGCTGACACTCTCAGAAAATATTTCATTTCCTTTAATCTATAAATTATTTCCCACGACCCTTTTATTTATTGAAATATGGAGAAACGTATCGAATTTTGCGTTTTTGTTTGTAAATTGAATCGGCAATATCCGATTTCAATTGGTATATTTATTTTGAATTTCAAATAATGGGAAATCTTTGACATAAGTATACCTACTATTTTTTAAAAGGCATTTTTGATTTATTTTAAAATAGAGTTGCATTTTTGCATGGTAGATGTGTTTCCAGAATATGCTTTTTATCTATTTCAATTAAAATTCTTTAAAGATATATTTTTTTTCTATTCAAAAAAAAAATCAATATTAAAATGTAGCAATAACTCAATTCTTCAGTCATGTTTTTGTTATATATAATATTTTAAAAATCTCTATTTTCTTTTACAGTTTATTTCTTACAGTTAAATGTCTTGAAAATTTCTGGCCTCCAAAAGTTAAGATACGGGGACTGGATGTTTTCGATTGTACACGGTTTGTCGAATATCAACACACATTATAGGCGAATTGATCTTGAACTTCTGGAATGTAAAGAACATGTTTGATTTCTCGGTGAAGATTTAGTCGGGAGTGCAATTAGGAGGCTGATAATAAATTTAATAAAAAAAATAATATTTGTGATCACTTATGTAACAGAAAATGCTGGAAATGGTTTATCACTGTTTTAAATGACTATTTGGGTCCTGTTCAACATTTGTGTGCATTTGTGTAAGCATAGCGGCCCTATTCGTAAAGATCATATTGTGTCTGTGAAAAATAAAGAAGTTTTTTTATAGTTAGCATACAGAATTTTAAACCAAATTAAACAGAACTTTCCGAAAACCTGACAAAGAACAACAGCAACAGTGTACTGCAATAAAAACATTAATATATTGAATAGTTGATGAGTTATGGGCACTTGTATGAAATAATTTTTAACTGCGATTGCGTGGAAGATTTCAAAATTTTTATTTCATAATTTGCTAGTCAGATATTTTGCACAAATTCTATAAAAAGTCCAGCCAAATTAATATCTTCACGAATGTGAGCGCTATACTTACACACATGCACATAAACGTTGAACAGGACACAAATAGTCATTTAACACAGTGACAAACCATTTCCAGCATTTTCTGTTACATAGATGATCGCAAATACTATTTTATTATTAAATTTATTATTAGCCCTTTAATTCCCCCTCCCCGACTAAATCTTCACCGAGAAATATGAAATCAAACATGTTCTTTACATCCCAGTAGTTCAAGAACAATTCGCCTATAATGTTGGTAGATATTCGACAATTCGTGTACAATCGAAAGCATCCAGTCCCTGTACCTTAACTTTTGGAGGCCAGTGTATGACATATTCGTAAAGCAGAATTCTAAAATCATTTTAAATTACACAAAAAGGCTACATATGCCTAAAGTTGTGTCGGAAAACGTTATTATTCAAATAATAATTACTTCTAAAATTTGATAAATGCATTAAAAGTTATTAATGGATTATGAGCGCAAAGCCAGTTTCTTTGGAAGAACCACAGTACACAAATTGTTTTTTGACGTGCACTTATCCTTTTAAATTCACATATCCCCTTCTACGATGTGACATAGCTTAGCTTACCGCATAAACATTGGTGAAAAAAAGTATGTATGGAAATCACTTATAATCATCCAAACTAAGCTACAAATTGGTAAAAGTAATAAAAAATATACTAAAAGGCATATAAATACCTTAATTCTGATCGACATGTTTCATCGGTCAAACGGCGTCATTTTCAAGATTTTTGTTGATACAAATATTTTATCAAAATTAAATAAATAAATAAATATATATATATATATATACATATATGAACAAAACAATGACAATATTTGCAATGATTCACACTCCCTTGAGTTACCTAAAATTTGCAATGAGATGCTCTGCAGTTTTAGAAACAATAGTAGAAGTTAACTCAAGCTCACAAATATCCATTTTTATTTTATTTTATGTTTGCACTCGTTTTTCATTGTACATGAGGTCTCGTGATTTTATTTCCAAATCTTTGTTTTTTTTTTTTTTTTTTTAATGCGAAAGTATTTGTACCAACAAAAATCTTGAAAATGTCACCGTTTGAGCGATGAAACATATCTTGATCTGAATAAATGTGTTTATATGTCTTTTAGTATATTTTTGTATCACTTTGAGCAACTTTAACTCATCTTCTTTGAGAACATTTAACCGTGTTTGTGCTATTAGGAAATTACTTTTTCCGTTGCTATTTTACATATATGTAATACAGTTGAATTTGGATGTTTAATGATCAGTTACTGAAAAGTTTTCAATTTGATGTAGTGAAAGTAACTGTGCTGTTTGTAACTTTGCTTCGTGGAGGTCAAGAATCCTCTCTCCTGATGATGGCTCGTTAGAAAGATCATGAAACTTTGGGATTAATTTTTAATGTGTTTTTACTGTAGTTTTTATTTTTATGTACGCCGATGAATATCATAAGAGTTTTTAATTATGTAATAATGTTTTTCGTGATGCTCTTAAATAAAAGGTGTCAGGTAAAGAAACACGGACAATAATAATTTAAGGACACACAGTATATGTAATAGGTTCAGAACCAAAAAAAAAAAAAAAAAATCAGTATATGTAATGAGTTCAGAACAAAAAAAAAATTAACTCTTGTTTTTTCAACTTAATTTGAGATAAATTCTTGCTCTGTATATAATAAATTTTCCAGTTTCGTAACAAACCAAATCCAAAGTTGAAAATGTAAACAAAAATTGACACTCGTATCCGCTGTTTCTGATTGAACTGGGCTGGAAATATTCTAAACTTTTAATGCAAATATGTCTGAATAATAATTTTTTACCCTTTCCCACTTTGAATCTGAGAGTTTCTTATAAATATAGATAATTTAATAAATGTCAATATAATGTTTATATATATTGTTAACATGCGGCAGAAGTTCCCCAAAGAAATTAAACCCAATTCTCAAATCAACTAATCGGGATTATGATTTGGTGTTTTATTTTAAAATAAACTGGCAAATAAATAAAGCATTTATTGTTTGGTTACAAAAACATAATTGTCTAACATGTAATTTAAATTTCAAAAGACATTGAGAAATCCATAAAAGTATTTTATGAAAGTAAAAGTAAAATCTTTATTCAAATTAAAATCAAATAGCTGAGCATATCGGAGTTCTATTCGTAGTACATACATGTTTATTAAAATCAAACAGATACATTTGTTTTAGCAAAATTTCTGACGTCCTGGGAAAACATTTCATTTTATGTATTTTAAAAATTATTTCCCATGATACTGTTTTGGTCTTTATTTAATTTCAAAGTGGAGAAACGTATCGAAGTTTGCATTTTTCTTTTTAAATCTAACGTATTGAGGAGGTTTGAATTCTTCTTTTTTTAAATCCAATCATTTATATCCAATTTTAGTTGCTATATTTATATTCTTTTTCAAAATAATCGAAAGCTTTGATAGAGGTTTAATATTTTCAAATAGCCATTCGCTTATTCGGTTTTCTTTAAATATATGGCTGAATTTTGTTTCTAGACTATATTATTAAGCAATTTAAATTTAGATTCTCTTAAAATATGTTTTTTTTTCCTTACAAATACACTTACAAATGTTCAGACGTGCACGCCTGGTGTATGCACCGAAAGACAGTGGGATTCGAAACTCTAGGTGCTTTTGGACAGATTTTCATTTAAAAATAGAAAAATCACACAAACTCTACAGTGTAAAGTGCCGAAAGCAGTGGGAGTACAAACTTTAGATTCTTCTGGATATATTTTCGTTTAAATATATAAAATTATTCAAATTCGAGGATTGATGCTGTGGAAGGCAGTGGATCAAAAACATTAGGTTCGTTTGTAAAATTTTCTCATAAAAAAAAAAAAAAAAAAAAAAAAAAAAAAAAAAAAAAAAACAGAGCGTACATAGCATGCCTGGTATACGTACCTGAAGACATTGCAACCAACAACCCTAGGTTCGTATTGATGGGGGTTTTCTTTGCAAAAATAAAATCATATAAATTCGTTGCTGCATGTTGTCTATGTCTAATGCAGTAGACGCGTTTAGAAATAATTTTTTTTAATATATATATAATTACTTCAATAATAATTTTAGATTCATTTAAGTGACCGAGCAACGGCATGCGGATCAACTAGTTTTTTTTCAATAAAATAAAATATCATTAAATATGACAGAAAAAATCATGCATCAAGCATAGATTATGAAACATTTTCCAACACAATCGGAATAATGATACAAAACTGTACCGTTTTATAAGTTAAAATATTATGTCTAATTCAACCCCATGGAAACGCATAACCCAATTTCAGCTTTTCCCTTCTACAATCGGAAAATTATCCGAATTCTTTAATCTCTGTATGTATGTATTGTACTTCCCTATTGTATATTAATCATCTTATAGTGAAATTTAGTGATTTATATCAATTTCAATACATTTGAGATAACGTAATGTCACTAAATTTAACTGCAAACAATTTTTCTCATTGACTATAATGCAACGGAAATATTTTGAGTGCCCCTGTATATGAACTATTAATCCCACATACTTTATATACGATACCAAACATGCTTTGGTCACAGTAAATAACGCTTATACATTGTACGAAAATTCGAGTATATTTACGGGAGTTAGAGAGTCTACATACGGCCAGACGGACAAGCGACCAGACAAACCGAATGCATAAACATTTTTAAACTTTGTTGGAAAGTGTGAAAAAGAAAAAAAAATATATTAACGTAGGTTATCTTAAAAATTTTGATATCAAGGTGTGAACTTTGTGTCAAAATATTAGTGATATGATTACAGCGCCCCATTAAAGCAAAAATCGTATTTCCCAATTGACTGTATTTCCCAAATCGTATTTCCCAAATATTTGGTTTAGTAATTAATTTTAACACAACCTCGAATTAAAAATAAAGCGTACATTTCTCTAAAACAAAACAGTATTCAAAGCTTAATTTATATTTATAAGATATTAAGAAAAAAAAATATATATTTAAACCTTTGGAGGGTGGTAGGATATAATATACCGCACTTAAATTTAACTGAGAAATACCACGTTGACATCAGAATTTTGAAATGAAAATACTAATTTTAGCAAGTACGTGAAGGGAAGATTTTATCTATTCTGAAATAAATTTGTTTTTAAATTCTGGTATTAGTCAATGGTGTAAGCATTTTACGAATAGAAGTACATTGTCCCTGAAAGGGTTAATGGACAGAATTTGAAATCATTTTTTTTTTTTAAAGAAAAATCAAACGGCTGGCAAAAAAGTCTGATTTGTATTTTGAATTGATTCTAAAATGTAGCATGTAAAGAGTTTTTGTCGATTTATATTTTAGAAAAAATTTCTCCTGACGAAGGTTTTAAAGCTTAAACTGAAACGTAGAGATTTATGTTATTCATGTGTTTTTTTACATCTTTTAATTTCTAAAGATATAGTACGTTGGATAGCAACACTTTATTTGTTTTGTATCGACATTACAGATCAAAGTCCTTAATTATTATGTTAATATCATTTGCTTGAACACGACGATAGTGACACAAAGAAACAAATCAAATTCTCCAATACATTATGGTTTATTATTTCGCATTTAAGGGGACGGTATACGTTTAAAAAATATATTTATTTTAATTTTTATAATAGGGATTTGCAATTTTGTGAAAATATATACATTTCACTATTAGTATATAGAACACCTTAAAAGAAATGTCTAAATATTAATAATAAAATTAATTAAATTAATAATTTAAAAAACTTTTATAAAATTTAAAATTTTAAACGAAATTTTAAAATTCTCCTTCCATCTTAATTTTTTAGATATTTCCTCGATTTTTGATTTTAATCACATAATTACAAACAAATCTGTGTATCGATTTTTTAATCCCTTAAATAGTTACTTTTTAGACATATTTTTCTGAATTCGATATTAATTTTCATCAAAATTCTATCTTATATGTTAAAATCAAATTCAAATGTCTTAATGAAGTCGATTTTTAAAATGCATACACAGTTTACTTTTAAGCAATATCAGGATTCTTCCTTGTCAGTTTCATGAATTTTTATCAAAAAATAAGTAGCAAAGAGCATTTAAAAAAATAAAAATAAAAATAAATTGAAACATCAGTATTGAGAAAAACAGGTTTAAAGTATATTTAAAAGCAAAAAAAAAAATGTTTATGAACAAAATTAAAACACGAAAATAATCGCATCTGCATGCGGTTTTACAAGAATGACGTAGTACAAATTGAAAAATAATAATACGCACAAAAAGAAATGTCGATTTTGGGGTCGATTTTTGCTCAAATAAGGTCCACGGTCTTTTTAAACACAATGGAGTTTAGATTATAAAATAAAGAATGTCTGGAATTGTTACAAAAACACAACTGTGTTTCATATACAAAATAAATTTCTAAAACATTGCTAAATTGTATAAAGTATTTTATGAAACTAAAATTTAAAACTGTATTAAAAAATGAATAATAAAAAACTGAGCATTTTTTATTTCCATTCATTCATACATTTTCTTTAAAATCAAACAGAATCAAGGATTCTAGCAATATACTGACGCTGCGGGAACATATTTCATTTCCTATAATCTAAAAATTATTTCCCACAATCCATTTATTTATTGAAATATTGAGAACTGTATAGATTTTTGCATTTTTGTTTGTAAATGTAATCAGCAATGTTTGATTTCAGTCTTCCAGTCCAATATATGTATTAGTAATATGAAACATACTTTGGCAGTGTCCTAAAGTTTTTCAATGCCATTTTCTTGTTTTGTTTTCTTTTAAGATATGGCTACATATTTGTATGATAAATGCATTTTCCGAATATGTTCTCTAACATTTAAATTAATATCCTTTGAAGATGTACAGAAAAAAAACATCTGAACAACGGACATCTTACGAGCGTTGAATTTTCTTGCATTTTAAATGTAAGAACATAGAAATATATAGATATTGGGGGGAAAAAGTAGCTGCTGAATAGGGAAGATCACTATTAGGTACAATTCAATATAAATGTTTCACTCTATTTTATTTTGTTTATAAATATATTTAGTATAATTATTAGATTAAATATTGGTTTGCCTAATTTACTCTTGATTTTTTATGTAAATAATATGTTGGAAATCTCAAATTATTTTTATTTATTTTTTACATGTTTTATGTTAGTTGTATTTCTGAAATATGAATTTTAACTTTGCGAATTTGATCAAATGCAACTTTTAGACTTTTTTCTTTCTCTTAATAACTTGCTTATTGTATTGTGCGCAAAACAAAATCATTTTTCTTTGAAAATTTATATAATACTTCACTTTTTTACTATTTTCTATTTTTGAAATCAATAATATGTTTAAAAACTTAATTTATCTGCAAGCTTTGCTTAGGAAATTTTACTTATGATAATAGTGTTAAATTTAAAACTATATACAAATCACAAAATGTGTGTTTATCTAAAATATTAAACTTTTCAATATGGAAATTTAACCCTTGTGTACACACTATAATGTTATCGTGGCAGATCAACAAATTAATGAACATGGACTTTGTATTAATAACTAATTTTAATAAGAAATAGAATTTAAAATATAAAATAAAGTATGTTTATTTTTTAATGAAACAAGTAAACAGTGTTTAATGTATAATTCAAATTTTAAAACCAAAACTAAATCAATAAAATTACTCCATCGAGCAAATATTGAAATCTCAAGTCAAAAGAAAATCTAAAAGTTGTACATATTTTTGTCCCATTTGTGCTTCTATTTTTATTATAATCATATAAAGTCAGTGAGTTTAGCATAATTTTGAAACTCTGAGAAAATGTTCCATATTGTTTAATTTAAAAGTTATTTCCCACGACATTTTTTTAGTTAAATATGGAGATGGGTATCGACTTTTTTTTTTCATTTTTGTTTGCAATTTGATTTAACAGTATCCGCTTTCAGTGGCTTTATTTATTTTGCTTTTCAAAATAAGTAAAAATCTTTGAGAATTGTGTAATGTTTCCAATTCCATTTATTTATTTTAGTTTTCTTTGGTGCTGTAGATGTTTTGGGTTTTTTTTGCATATTCGAGATGTTAGGTAGCTTTCATTACAAAAAGCTACCTATTGCAGCCGTTCTGAGGAAAGCGATTTCAAAAAATTTTGGTATATTTTCATCGATCATGACCCCCAGACCCCGAAACCACCCTCCGTTCAAAATTGACATATATATATATCTGACATTTGTCACACTGTAACTCTCGTATTTATGAACCGATTTGGATGTAATTCGGTATGTACATAGTACATACCAATGTCTCGACCGAGTTAGTTGGCCAGCTTCATCCGCCATTTTGTTTAAAAATGGCGGCCATTTAATTTTTTTTTTTTTTTTTATTTAAAAAGGAAAAATATTTTTTTCTTATGTATTTGACCTTTATACAAAGATTCCGGAGCAGTTTTTGTTTCGTCTATATCTTAAAACATGGCTGAGTTATAGCGTTTTGAATTTCTAGCGTGGCTGACATTTTGAAACTTCCTCAATTTTGCCACGCGATAAAAGGAGTATTTATGAACCGATATCGATGTAACTTCGTTTATACATAGTACATACCAATGTCTCGACCGTGTTTGTTGGCCAGCTTCGTCCGCCATCTTGTTTCAAAATGGCGGCCATTTAAATTTTTTTTTTAAATTTAAAATTTAAAATGACGTACCAAAAAAATTGGAAAATGAAAAAGATTTTTTTGTATGTGTTTGACTTTAATACAAAGATTCCGGAACAGTTTTTGTTTCTTCTATATCTAAAAAAATGGCTGAGTTATAGCATTTTGAATTTCTAGCGTGGCTGACATTTTGAAACGTCCTGATTTTTGTCACGTGATAACGGGCGTATTTATGAACCGATTTGGATGTACCTTGGTGTGTACATAGTAAATACAAATATCTCGACCGAGTACGTTGTCCAGCTTCATCCGCTATCTTGTTTCAAAATGGCGGCCATTTAAAAAATTAAAAAAAAAATTAAAATTTAAAATGAGTTACCAAAAAATTGAAAAATGAAAAAGATGTTTTTCGTATGCGTTTGACCTTAATACAAAGATTCCGGAACAGTTTTTGTTTCGTCTATATCTAAAAAAATGTTATAGTATTTTGAATTTCTATTGTGGCTGACATTTTAAAACGACCTGATTTTTGTCACGCGATAACAGGCGTATTTATGAACCGATTTGGATGTAACTAGATTGTACATACCAATGTCTCGACCGAGTTCGTTGTCCAGCTTCATTCGCCATCTTGTTTCAAAAGGGTTGCCATTTAAAAAATAATAAATTTAAAATTTAAAATGAGGTATTAAAAAATTGGAAAATGAAAAAGATTTTTTTTATGTGTTTGGCCTTGATACAAAGATTCCGGAGCAGTTTTTGTTTCTAAAAATTTGTTCTTTTGTTTATATCTTAAAAATGGTTGAATTATAGCACTTTGAATTTCTATCATGGCTAACACTTTGAACGTTAACACGTTTTACATTCATGAATTGAATAATATTTTTAGAATTTTGTGCTAGTAAATGTGTTAACAATAAAATTGATTCTCTGGTTTTTATTTTCTACGTTAATGGATTTAATTCTCAATGTATATTTGCCCCATTTAGCCAACGATTTAAAAATAGTTTTGTTTGCCATTCTAATATATATTTATGCATAAATATTTGTATAAATATTTACAATATAATACCATCTAGAAATTTATTATATTCAAAGTAAATGCTGTTATGAAACACGCGTTTCAGCGCACTTATTCAGAATATCACTTTTGTATTGATTGAAGAGCTTTAAATTGATATTTATATTTCTACTTCATGCAATCTGATGTAAACGTAATATTAAAAAAGATTTAACGCATGTTAATACAGTGAAAACAGATTTCTTTAAAAACGCGTTATTAAAAGTCGTATATTTAAGTACATTATGGGAATAAATTAAATTTTATTAGCTTTAATTAGCAATATTTTTGATTTTACTAGCCCCGATATGCTATTTCATTCGGCCAGCAATTAAAGTGTCGTCTCTAAAAAATAACGTTTCATTACATAAGTCAGCCGTAAAACAAAGCAGATGTATCGCTGTACCGGATAATCTCTACTGCATTTTTTTAAACTTCTAAGCATCGCACATTTTCAATTTTTATACCGTCATATTGGGAGAAAATAGTACTTTTAAATGAAATTTGTTTAAAAACTTTATTTTTAAGATATTATTATTTTTGTTGTTGTTATTAACAAAATTTTCTAACTGTCGCAACTGAAGTACGCCATTTCTGAAAAAGCAAAGGAGTATTGTTGGAAAATAGTAGGTTATTATATCTTTTGGTTGTAATTTTCCCATAACAACTGAATAATAATGTAATTAAAATGCGTGCTATGTTGAAAAAATATAAATTTATGACGTCTCATAATACATGCAGCTCTTATATACTATATTTAATTTTATGTATCCATATTATTGTTACAAACATGTGAACCCTTAGATCCTTTTTTTGTCGAGTTCTTGCTTAACGATTTGATTTGCGTATTATTACGCGATGGTTATGTCATATGCATACTTTTCCATAGATGTTGCTTAAGACTGAATCTTAAATATAGATTTCTTCAGTGGATACGAATGACGTCATTTTATATAAAATAAAAGCGTGTCTTTTATCCTTTTATGTCTTCAAACTAAATTATGGTTTGTACTATATATATTTATATATTTTTTTTCTTTTCATAGGGGGGGGGGGGCGACCCTAACTTTTGAAAAAGCAGAATTCATATTTTTTAGTTTTAAGTTCTAATGAGTGAAAAGGAAATTGTTTTTAATTTAAAGTTTATCACTAATTATTATAGGTTTGTTTTATTGATGTTACATTCTCTTGTTTGTAATATAAAATGATTTTTATCAAAGCGGTATAAGAAGCCGGTAAGTATATTACAAATGTGATAAGGAACAAATCTTTCAGAACACACAATCAGATTATCATTTTTGAATTGATTGAAGAGTTTTAAACTAATAATTCATATTTCTGCTTCATGAAATTTGTTTCATGAAATTTGCTACATACGTAATATTGAAGCGATTTAACGAATGTAAACTAAAATTTCACATATAAAAGCGGCTTGTGTAAAAACACACTCTAAAACCGTTTCTTCAAGTTTATCATAGAAGTAGATTAAGTATATTATATTTAACTATCAATATATTAGAATTTATTTTAAGATTTATGCATGAGAACTTAAGTTATTTTTAATTTCACCCTTACCGTTAATTGTTGCAGTTTGAGGTAGATTTCGTAAGAAATACTACCTATTACATTCTACCCTATGTTGGAATTTCTGAAAAAAAATTGCAGATCTACACCGATCATGATCCCAAGAACCTAAAACATCCTCCAATTCAAAATTTTATCTATCTATACATCTATATATACATCACTTTTTATGGATACGATAGCTTCCATAAATCTGCACAAATCTCTTCCAAACCGATAAATAAAATGAAGGGCAGAAAATCTCGGTCAAGTTCGTTAATGGAAAAATCAGACTTAGGGATTGAATTTGGAAGGGTTTTTTTTTTAAACAAAACACATGACTTCTTAACTAATAATACTTATCAAGATTGTTTAAATTTATTATTACTCATACAAAAAGAGCCAAAAATTTATGTATAACTTATTTTTGATAAAATGAAAAATGTGTTTCAAAGGGCGAAATAATAGTGTTTTAGGGAGAATAAAATTAATAACTTCGTCAATTCTCGAAATATCAAATTAACTTGAACTTAATATAAAGCTTTTAAATACGATCTACAACTTTTATATTGACAAAATTTTGATACGACCAACTCTTACCACGAAAAAAATTACAAACCTAAGAAAGGGTAGTGTGTGTGTGTGTGTGTGTGTGGGGGGGGGGGTGATGAAGAAAAGAAAGATTGTAACTTTGCCAATTCAGAATATTTTAAATACTACTATAAATCTACTTATTATTGTCTACAATTTTTTATTAACTTTTTTGATACTGCAAACAAATACGGCGAAAACAAATTAAACAAAAAATGGGGTTGAAGAAAAAATTATCGTACTAACATGGTTATGATAAACCAGCTATTACAGAAAAATGAAGTTAAAAACGCATCAAAAGCGGCCAGATAAAATTGCTAAACTTGGTTTATCTCAAAAAATTTAGTTTTTGTATGTGAAATTATTTCTTATCTTCGAAATCTACCTCCGCCTGTAGACCGAGCCCGAAGGGATTTTTTTTAATTGATATTGTTTACTATTGTGTCTAATTTAAATCGACTTATATCTTTATTTCAGTTTGATTTAGATTACAATTCTATTCAAATTTTAAATGTGATATATGTATTATTTTCTAAAAATGTTAAGGGAAATTTTATAAAAAGATTTCTTTTTTGTTATTATGCAGATTATTTTCCTACTGTTATTTCTTTAAAGATATTCTGACATGTATAGGTAAAAAAAAATATCTCATACGCAATTAGTACTGCTTATAATATTCGCGAATTATTAGGTAAATATCTAATTGGCTTGTACAGTTAGTTTATCCATGTCATTTATTTTTTAAGTAAAATATTATTTAATAAATATATGGGGTTCTGTGTAGAATACCTTTGATAAGTACACTGTAAAAAAAAAATCTGTTGTTCTACAGATGTAAAGTTACATGCTTACTAAACTTTCACCTGTAACTGTACGAAAAAAGCTGCAAATCTACAAAACTAGTTTTTGTAAAGCTACAAAAATCTGTAACTTTACAAATGAATCTGCTAAAATTTCAGTAATCTTACTAAACTGTTATTTGTAACCCTGGCTGTAGTTACATGAAAAGTTCTCGGAATCCCAGTTTCCAAAAAAATTCTTAGTAACCTTACAGATTTTTTTTGATTTTCGGCGCAAAAGTGTGTCTGTTACATGAAATTTTGTTGTTGAAAAGTTCTAGGAATACCAGTTTCCTAGAAAAACTTTAGTAACTTCACAGATTTTTTTTTACAGTGTATCTGAAAACTCAGCAAAAGTATTTGCCAAATGTTTTTGAAAATACAAAGAGTTAAAAATCTATAATTATATTTTTGTGAGATAAAAAAGGACATGTTTACAAAAGGAATAACTTTTATCTGTATTTTCAACCAACACAAGCCAACTAATTCAGTCGTAATTTATACAATAATGTAACCCAGCATCTTATTTAAAATTTATAAATTTCAATAGCAATTTTCAGTGTTTAGTGCTGTCTAAACATTTTAATTCATTGTACAACGCAATACATTTTAGTGCATTTTCCTATTTAAATAACTACGAAAAGATCCATTTTTTTATATCAATAAAAGAAGCAATATTCCACTTCTCATTTCAAGCTTTAAGTAAGTATATAAATTTAGGATACAATTATTTATTAAACGTATATAGGAAAGGTTAAATAAAATTTATTAGCTATTGGGGAAAAAAAGAAAAGCGAAATTCTTCTATTCGTTCATGCGTTAAAAATCTAGACCAACAAAATATAATATATTAAATATGAAACGGAAAATACTTGACAAGTCCCAATATCAACACTTATAGCAATTCTTTTCTAGCAGAAAATCAAACATTATTATTCGAAACGTGTAACGGTTTACAATAACATTCTTACTACAGTAATAAACATAATCATTGCCAATTTTTTCACAGACAAGGAAGGACATTAAAGTAAAAGGAGACAAAAAATGATGAAAAGGAATTATGAGAAGAATTTCTTGATGGCAACTAGTTGAGAATAATAAACGAAGGAATGTCCATACAATATTTGGGTAAAAAAGAAAAGTAAACAAATCCGGTATATTAAAATAATAATTAAAAAAACGAAATGAATTTTTTTAGTTGAAGGAATGTGTCCGTTTTTTTAATTATATGTATTAAATTTATATATTTATAAAATATATTAAAGTATTAATTACTAAAACTTATGGATATTAACGAAAATTATTTTTAAGATTTACATTTCATTGTGCTTTTCCATTGTAGTGGGTCATGGCTTTTATTTTCAAAAAACTGTGGGCAATTTGCTCTTCAAAGAATATGATTCGTTGCAAAATGATACACAGCTATGAAAACAAACCTGATCAGCTTGCATAGTTGTTTATCTGTGAATTTATATATACAGGGTTATTCTAAATGATGGACCCATTTAAAAAAAAATGTATTTATTAAAGTACAAATCCAAAATGAGCAATCTTTATCCCAATGAGAAGAGGAAGTTACAAAGTTTTTTAAAATACATTATAAATGTTCGATGTGCCCAGAGTTTGCTGCACCGCAAACATCTACGCGATAGCCAAACTCGTCCCGCACGCGAAAAAGCGTATCTGCTGTTACTGAGTGCACGGCTTTCAAAGCGGTGATGGTTCAGAAGAGGTCGGTAGAGGTCGCGCGGCTATAGGCCGCGATTTCGTTTTTCTGTCAGTTGTGAGTGAGATGGCTACAGTGGAGCACAAGGTTTTCGAGACGAGTTTGTAAATCGCGTAGATATTTGCCGAGCAGCAAACGGTAGACACACAGAATATTTATAATGTCTGAAATAAAAATTAAAAAAAACTTTGAAACTTCCTCTTTTCATTGGTATAAAGATTGTTCATTGTGGATGTGTATTCTAATAAATACATTTTTTTTTTTTTTAAATGAGTCCATCTTTTAGAATAACCCCGTACATTAACATTTTATTTATATGTATATTAATACTCTTTCGTATATATACTTTACTTTGTATATAAACATAGATAAATGTTCAAACATTGTGATTTTCTATTTATTGAACGTGACTGATTATTTAAAATTTTTATTTAGTCATAACCTTCTAAAACTTCTTAATTTGTTATTATTTTCAATAAAAGATTTAATTTTAAGTTATAATTTACATTTATTACTTATGCTGTGATAGCTGTAAACATATGATAGTTAGGTGAAGATTAGGAAGCTGTAATAATATTGTTTTTTCAGATACGACTTTGGAATAAAGCGCAAAAAAGATTTTGAGTGATTATTTGTTAAGATATGAATGTTTGTTGCAATGCTAAAAGACTTATAATATCATACCTGCAATTTAAGTTGAGTTTTATTTTATTGCTTTATTGTATGATATTTATTTTTTATTTCATGTTATGTATATATTTGTATTGATATAATAAAATAGCATGCAAAGGGCTGTTATTTACAAATGTTACAGTTTTATATACGCAATTTCGTAAGAAATTCTTTTTTGAAATGTTTGATTTCACGTGAATTTCATTTTGCGCCAACTGTTATAATTGGCACTAATGTTGTTGGTATCACAGAAATGTTATGAACTTTTAACTATTTTTCTCTATTCTAAAGAAGCAACGACTACTAACCATTTCAGAAACCATTACTTTTTTTACGTTACATAAAGTATCACATGAAACCTTCACTATCACATAAATAATAATAATAATTGCAATAAGATTAAGAAAACAAATTTAACACACTTTTATTAGTATAATTACAATTGATTAAAAATTTCTTATTGAAGATATATCTTCAATGAAATTAATTTTATTTTCTTCTACATTAATTATATTTTATTTCAGAAATCCTCTATTCAGCTTTGATCTATGAGTTTTATACTTACTTGTAAAAAAATAAATTTCAACTTGTTTGAGAGAAATTAAAAATAAAACTTCTTTGCTGAAAAAAATAATTTTATTTAAGAGAGTTTGCCACGTTTCATAAATTCTTAATCCAAAAGCTTTAGACTACGTCGTAGCAATAACATTAAATTTTAACTAAACATGTTTTTTTTTCCTCTAAACAAATCCTCAACTAAAAGTTTTTGTAGAAAATACTCAAATTTTATATTACTGCTGATTTTTAAATTATTTATGTTTAACTATAATTTTAGATTTTTTTTTCCTTTTACGTTTAAAAAAGAAACAAATAAGATAATACATTAACTACGTCCTTTGTTTTTAATTATACATGATCGATTTTCTCCTTTGAAAATAGGGATTTGAATTTTAGAGCATTGACTGCCTATTTACATGCATTTTCATCAATCGTATATCTTTAAAAACTAATATTACAAAGATTCTGCATTTTTTTTTTCATACGATACAAAGTTTTAATTTACATAAAAAAATTATATTCGTAATTCGCATAATTTCATTTTACATATATCATTTTACTGGGTTTCATAATAGTTTAATTTTTTTAGAATTTATCTGAAATTAACATCGATGTAACCGATTTTCTCTATTTTCTACGGAATATTTTTCATTGTATGTAAAAGAATGTTTAAGTATTTATCAGTCCACAGAAGATGGTGTGCCTATCACAATGTTAAAACATTTAGATGGGGACGTGCATGTGTGACAACACTTTTTGCCTACATTAATAGCAAACATCAGTCATGTTTCCAAACCATACGTGTTGAGTTTAGATAAATAATTTAACCTTTTAGCAGGCGATGTCCACAAAATAGGACTTCTAATTTTAAGAGTTTGGAACCAAGAATATTTAATTAAAAATTTCCTTTTGTAACGTAAGTGAAAATAAGTAAGTTTTTATGCACATATCTCGCTCCTTATGCGGACGATACCTGTATCTACATTTCAGCTCACCACCCACAAAGTCGTTACAAGTACCTACAGACTCACATGATTTCCTGAACTGGCATACGTCTTAATTAATGAAAATAAAACTGCTGCAGTATACGTCTCACGCAAACTAACATACTCTTACAGAATTATAATTAATAACAATTATTAAGACCATTACATGGTCTCACGAAGCTAAATACCTAGAAATCAGCCTCGACCACAGATTAAGCAACACAGCTTGAGCACAAATTAAGCTGGAGCAAGCACATTCGTTCCACTGGGTAAGACTCTGGAGTTTTCATCTCACTTAAACCTCTTTCAAATAATAAAATCCTTTCGGTACATAAGAAATTTATTCTCTATATTATTCTCTATAAGAATTCTCTATATTTATTATCATATAATTATTATATATAAATAAATATAATATAATAATATAAGAATTATATATCTTATAATTTTTATATTTATTCTATGTATGCATTCTTCCTACATTAACGTATGCTAGTTCAGTCTGCGGCTTCACCTGCACCTCTTCTACGGAAAACGTAAGTCGGCTGCACCATAACTACCTGCGTACCGTACGTAACGTTTCACGTTACTTACGCAACTCCACAGTCCGCAAGGATCTATAAACCATAACTCTACATAAGCGCATCAATGATCTTGCTAAAAAATTCTATAGCAAAATTTCTAATCATCCTAATGAAATCGTAGCGCAGCTATTTGATTTTGACGCCTTCGAGCCCCACCACCGAAAACGTCCCAAATATAACATTATTATAGAAACCTATTGAACTCCGTGTTCACCTCATTTAAATTCCTTTCTGTGTTTTTCTTTCATAAAAGAAACCTCTTCTCCATATATATTATTATCAATACATATTTTTCGCAATTTTTTCGTACATATTTATTTTCTCCATACATATTTTTCTCGAAAGCGTGGTTTTCAAAACTGGATTTTTCTCGAGAACTATTAGACTGATTTCCGTCACTTTTTTTATTTAAAAAAAAGATAATATTTTTTACTGGAGCTTATAGCACCAAAAAATGAAATCGCCATTGATTAAATATGTTTTGAGCTCGCAAAACGTAAAAAAAAATTGCAAAAAAAGTCAACATGTTTATAAATACGCAACATGAACTTTAAAATTAACGTTGTTATCTACACTGTTAAAAATGTCGTCAAAACTTACCTTTTTTTAAAGACTGTCTAGTTTCTGACCAATGAAAGCGCTCCATAGGCGTTTACGTATCGTGCTCATTGGTCAGAAAATAGATTGTCTTTAAAAACAGAGGTAATTTTTCACGATATTTTTAACAGTGCAAGCTTTAAAAGTGGATGGCGTATAGAGTATGCCGGTTGTGTCTTTATGTATTTCCAAACCGTGCGTGTCAAATACCGGGTTCACATCTCGCCAAATTAACGAATTTTTGTTTCGAATATCTTTATCAACAAACTCATTATATTTCTGCGATGATAGGTACCCCCAACGCCCCTGAAGGCCTTTGCTGAATGTCTGCAAATTGAAATTTGTATTTTACGGGAAAATGCGATTTTCTCGGAAACTATGTGACCTAGGTTAATAGCTATGGTTTTTCTGTGAGTTTTTAATAAACTTCTACTACTCCTAATTGCTCCATAATTTTAGTTTCAGTAGATTCAGAAATATAAGTGGGGGAACATATATTTGCACTGAATTTTCGAGGATATCTCTGAAAATATAATACCTAAAATTAAAAGTATTTTTTAGTCGTCGTTACAAAAGCTTTTACACTATATACAAAGAAAATATTTATTTTTTCAAGTAACTTAATTAGCCCTTTATATTTTTTGTAAATATATTTCTGAATGGTTAATTATCCACAAATATGTGGGTCAGTAGAATTTATTATTTCAGCCAAACTCAACGTTCCACGTTCCATAATTTACAAGTAAAATGGCTGTGAAGGACGGACAGTCAGACACAGGAATGGTGTTAAAATGGTTCCGCTTTTACTTTTCAAGTACGGAACCCTAAAATCATCTCAGAATGTAGTCCTAATAGTAGTAAAATTGTACTAAACCCCTGAATATATCTAAAGGAACACCTAATTTTGACATCATATTTAGATTTTTTAGTATTTTTTTCGCAAATGGGAACAGATTATGTTTAGTAAATTTTCAATTATGCAGCTTTAATAATCGAAACCCCCTAATGCTACATTCAATTGTAATCATTTCAAAACAAACTGCAACGCAGGTACTTTGTTTAAAATACAGCTGAATGAGCAGTAATGATTTACCAAATTGACTGCTTTTAGTAATTGATTCCTGTTTATAAATTTATAGTGTAGGGTTAAGTGCCTATATTTCGTCCCCCTAGTCACTTTTAGACCCTAAATGTTGTAATTTTCAGTGAAAACCTACCAAATTTGGATTTTACATGGGCTAACTATTCACGCACATAGAAAAATAGGCAAATATCGTGCATAAAATTTTAACAATGCGGAAATTGTTTTTTCAAAAGTATCTAAAAAATGAAAAAAAAGAATCTCAATTTCATTTCCTCAGAAAATCCCATACGCCGAGGCTTAACTTATAACTAAATCATAATTTATTTCTAAATGAGTAAGTAATTTAATTTACATTAACGTAAGGCGCAAAAAAATGTACTAATTATCACTGGATGAATAACTTAACGAAACATTAGCCATCCAAACATGGAAGAAAAATTAAAAAAATTGTCATGAAAAAGCATTCCTAATTTCGTTCCCGGGAAGAATATAAGAACTCTAAGAGCGACGATATTGGGACCATGCTACTTCCGAATAAGGCGGAGCTTCAGTTTCCGTAAGATGAACTGAGCGTCATAAAACTCATTCTATGCTACTGTCAGCACCTACGTAAAATACATACAATGAATAAGAAATAAATACTTACAGTACAGTAAATAACGTTCTACAAACGATGTAATAAAAAACTCATGTCTTCTAAAAATAGGAAATTCGGCGTCTTAAATTTATATATGCGTCTTGGTGAACGAAACTTTCAATACTGACCCGTTTTACCTTCCGTCCCCTGTGCCTTGCGTCATAAGTTGCACCACTTTCGCAGATTGGAGAAGTTAAGGGAGACGAAATTAGGAAAGGGGACGAAATATGGGCACTTTACACTACGATTCATAATTATTTTTGTCCTCGATTTTTTACTTCTTTCGACAGCAATAAAAATGTCGTTTCTAAAAAATAACGTTCCGATATATAAGCCAGCCGTAAAACAAAGCAGATGAAGGATAATCTCTACTACGATTTTTTTAATTCTAATCATCGCACATTTTAAATTTTCATACCGTCTTATAGGGAGAAAAAGTACTTTTAAATGCGATTTGTTTGAAAACTGCATCTCAATTTATTTTTGAGATATTAATTTTTTTGTATTTTTTAACACAATTTCTTTAAGTTGGCCACACACATACTCCATTTCTGTAGAAAGCAAAGGAAAAATAGTAAATTATTGTATGTTTGTTTTTTGCCATTTTCCGGTAACATTTGGAAAAAACTAAAGAAATTGCTTTTTGCTGTATTTTTCTATTATTCTGCGATATTGTCATCAAATGCATACTTAACTGTAGATGTTGTTTAAGACTGGATCTTAAATGTGGAATTCTTCATAAGATGCAAATGACGTCATTTTATATAAAATAAAAGCGTATGTTTTAAGTTTTAAAACTGAAGTATATATTTTGTCTTATCTATAGTTATATGTCCATACATATATCTTATCATCGAGAGCGAAACTAAATTCTGAAATGTAGAATTCCGGATTTCTAGTTTTAATTTTCGTTTGAAAATAAATATTTTTTGAACTGCCTGTTTGTATTAGTAAATTAGTGAAAAAAAAAATTCAGGACAATAATTGTGCTAAGGATTAATAGCTTAATTAACCCGTGTAGATTTCAAAACGTTGAATACACGAAGTATTTTTCAAAAATCATACAGTCTTACATCTAACCTTTCAACGTATATTATGAAAAGATAGTGTCATTTTCATGTAAGTCAAAACAGTTTATATCATTCAAAATTTTAAAAACAAATATTATTTTTATTTCCCTATTATTTTGACTGAATATAAAAAGGTCTTTGAAATAGGACATTTCGGGGAAGTAATTTTCTTTCAATCAAGATTTCCGGGAGATGTGGGAATTAAATTTCGGATTGCTAGGGGTAACATTAACTCAAACTGATTCTTTAGCAGACTTCTTGTAATTTATCTTGAAATTCGATATTTCTCTTTATAAATTAGAAGTGGAATTTACTTTTTCGTTTGATATAAAACCTCGCATGATTCTCGTTACATTAAAAAAAATATGTAGATGTTGTTTTGAACTTTAAAACAGTCTCTGAATATAAATTTATAATTAATGTATGTAAGAGAAAATTAACTTCTAAGTTTGACATGGAAATATTTTAAACATTTCATTTATTAATCTAGGTTTTATTTTTTATTAAAGTTCATCGATTCAGTTTTTTTATAATAAATAAAAGATAGTAAATTTTCTGATTGAACATTAATAATCTTAGCTATAACTCAGATATTGTGAGATTGGAAAGTGATGTTGTCGCTATAACAGTAAAAAAAAAAATATAATTCCTGTTTAAAATACGAACACTGTAGTATTTTTTCTTCTGTTAAAAATTAAGTTGAAAAATTATAAATATTAATATTCGTAGAATCTTCACGCTGAACTTTAAATTTTGCATATATATTTCTTATATTCTGAATATCTAGAACTTTATTAAAAATATATGAGAAATCCATTTTTAACCCTCAAATGCCTACTGTTGCCTTTTGGCAACATACCCAATTTGGGATTCTAAAATACTATTAGAATAATATTGAAGCTATAATGCCTAACGTTACCAATAAAATATATTCTGAAAATATTATTAAGTCGATTTCAATGGCAACACTTGTGCTGCTTAAGATGAAAGATTTTTGCTACATGTTCATTGGTTGCTACATGTTCTTTTTCTTTTGTTTGGGAGCTTGCTAAATACCCTATTTTGTTCTGAAGTGAGCAAGTAAATTTTATTTCTTATCATAGTTCCTAAAATTCTTAAGTGTCTAATATTATATAATTTTATCTGGGAAAATTATTTTTTCTGTTAAAGACCAGTATTGCCGATCAGTAACAAACTATTTTTTAGCCGTAAACCATACTTAAAACAAAATATGATTTTTTTAAGTATTTTTCCCGTGATTTCATTAAAAAATGAAAGCCGAAAAACATTATTAAAAGGACTTTCTAAAATTCAGGCATTTAAGGGTTAATTCAACCGTATTTGAGAAGAATTCTTGTTTAAAAATAAATGTACGGCGCCAAAACAAGCTAAGCAAAATTTTGAGCAACGAATGGAGCAATTTACTTTTGATTCCTACTTAAATACTCGAGAGCCGACTAACTTTATCTTTAAGAAAAATATTAAATTGCACCTTCTTTCCGTGCCTGTATTTTGAGTATTTTTTTTTAACCTTTTCTCTCATGGTTTTATGTTTTTTCATAATACACCCTTATTCAAACATATATTCTCATTCAAAATTCTATCGATGCCGTGCATATCTCTATCCTCCATTTTAAATCCTGCCATTAATTTGGAAAGAATGGACAATGCTAAATAGCACAAATTTAAATATCTGTATACAAAAAGGATGCATACAACTGTTTCGGAGCTACTAAAGCTCTAATCTAAAGCTCCAAAGATAAATTGAGGGTTTAATTTTTAAAATTTGCACCGAAGATGAACTTCTAGTAGCTCCGAAACAGTTGTATGTGCCTTTTTTGTAAATACATTTAAATTTGTATTATTTAACGAACTCCATTATTTCTTGATATGTCGGCACAAAGTCCAATCCTCCCATTTTAAGTTCTTTCGTTAACTCAAAGATACTATACTTGGTGGTTCGCATTATTGTGCTATTCATAATTCCATGTAATTTTGCATGTTACTTATACAAAGTAGATTCGGCACTGCTAGCTAATTTGGACAACACTGGTATCATTGTTATATGTACACATTTCATTTGTCTATTTCCTCTTGGCATATCAGTTGTCATATTCAGATTTCTTGCTTTGTACTATATTCTGTGAACTCGCTTGCAGTAAAAACTGTTCCTTTATAATATATTGTTTAAACACCTTTAGATAACTCTTTGTATATTTTATCCAATATGATTATGAACATCATTTAAAAAAATAATCTTTTAAATGAATATGAAAGAAAAATATTAAGCCTCATTAAACCAAAAAATTCTATATAAATATTGAATTACATTTTAGAGAATAATTTCTATTTTGTTCAAGCTATATAAACTGCACAAAATATATAATTATTTCATTCAGAATAGCACAATATATCAAGAAAAATTAAATAGCTTCTAGACTCAGTAGTTGTCAACATTTGCATTGGCGTTTAAAATTTCTTTTGATCATTAAAATTTTGTTTTGCGATTCCCTAAAAGGGATAGAAAAGAGTACATGAAGACAACAATAATGTACATAGTCAAAAAATATTACTTTAAAGGGAAATCATTAAATAAAAAAAGAAAAGTCTCTTTGCTGGAGTAATTTGGGAAATAAAATAAACAAAATAATCCTATGCAGCTACAATATTGGATGTATTAAAAAATCATTTTAATAAAGTTTAAATAATTGAGAGTAGAATTTTATTCATTTTTTAACTGTTAAAGCAATACATTTCATTGTGCTTATAGCCGAAATAAAAATCTTAAGTATGTATTCACCCTAACCCACATTTCGTCATCGTCCGAAAAATAGAACAGCACGCATAAGCGGACTTTATATCAATGCTTCTGAATATTTTAATTCTAATTAAAGAGGATTTATCATTCAAGAGTCATTTAAGGATAATTAAATACACTTATTCAACATTAATATAACTTATACAACAAACAAGATTATTGAAGCATTGAACTCCAAGAAAAACACACACATAAGTTTATTGATGTATTATTCCATACTATTATACCACTAAAAAACATATTTAAAAAATGTCTAAAAAGTAAAATTTCCTTACATTTTCAATTTTCCTGAAAATAGACGTTAGTACAATCCACTACTATCTAACAACCACGAATTAATAATGGAAATAGTCTTTTCTATCTCTGATACATGCCAAACATTGCTACAATACAACTAACACAGACGATTAAGGGGACCGAGAAAGCTCTATCTCCGCCATGTTAAAATACACCAACTTTATGTGCAGTAGTGGGGAAAAAAAAGTAAACACCCCCTACTAACTCCTTAACAAATTGTCGTAGACGAATGTTACTGGTAGCGAACGATTTTAAATAAATTCTACTTTTAAATAATGAATATAAAATTTTCTTAGGCCGCCATCTACATAATAAAACGAATCTAAAATTCCTTTTTTTTTCAATGGCAATACCCAATTTTAACGAGATATTTCAAATTTTCGGTTTTAAACAATGCCTAGATACCAAATTTCAAGTCATTTGAATGATAAGTTTTTGAATTATAAACATTAAAAATTTAGTACTTCTAATGTTGAATTACATTTCCATATTTTTATTTATATCTCCTGAAATTATGCTCCTAATGTGCTATTTTTTTTCTGTAGCAATAATACTAATATACCCAAACATAAATACGCTGAATTAACAATTTTTATACTTTTATGATATGAATTATGAATTATGAAATTAATATAAAAAAAATGAATTGCAATCAACAGTTTTTTTATGGATTTAGATTTATTAAGTCCTGCTTTATGGAAAACCAAAATTTCACATTTTTCTTCCAAGTAGTTTTCAAATTATGCTGAAAAAACTGCAAAATGATGGTTTAAGATGGAATCTTAATATCCGTCTATGTATATATGCGTCTATGTCTATAATAATCAGTCTATGATGGAAGTGAATAGATATTTTGAAATTTATTCTGCTGTACTGTAATCTAACAGGTTTCACTGACTCTTTGAGTGGCGCTTAAGGTGCCTTGATCAAGAAAGGGGCTCTCTCGGTTAACAATCAAGTACGAAACTTCAATTTGGATACAGCCCTTAAAATGCACTCGTTTTAAAATAATTAATTTCTCGGAAACTTATGGTACGAATTGCATAAAAATTCGTTTTTAGGCTAATTGAAGGGTGTAAAGCTCATTTATGCTGTCAAAATTGTGTACTGCTATTGAAAAAAAAACAAAGTTATGGTTCGTTTTAATATGTAGATGGCCCCCTAGGCAAATTTCATATACATCATTTAAAAGTAGACGTTATTTCCAATCGTTTGGTACCAGTAACTTTCTTCTACGATAATTTGTTAAGGTGTTAGTAGGGGGTGTTTATTTTTTTCCCACGACTGTACCTTTTTCTCAGAAATGGTGAAAGATAGAGGTCTAGAATTTTTAGAGTAGTTTGAGTAACATACTTGACGTATTTTAACAGACCATTTTCTTTCTAAGTGAACCTTAAAATTAATTATTAATTATTTATTGAAAGACATTTTTAAATTAGCATTTTTGGTAACATTTCACTGCATAAAATAAATAATTCCCAACAAATCATTAAATCCCTATGTTATAGTATAAAATATGACATAATAAAAGTATTTTTAAAAAATTGAGTTCTTAAGTTTAATAGATATTGAAAAAAAAAAGGAACACAAACATTAAAAATCCAAGTTTTGAGAAAAAGTCAATTAAAGATTTAAATGGCCATTAAGCTGTGAAGTACTCTTAGAACGAATGAATATTTACAACAATTCTTTTTTAATATACAAACATGTGTGGCACATCGTTGGAAAGATACAAGTTTAAACTCTTTAATGATATAAAAAAAAGTAAAAATCAATTTTTTTTCCAAAATTTTTTCTTACCTGGTCCCCTTAACAGTCTATATGACAGGTGAACAGGCGTGTACGAGAAGGAGTAACCGTTCGAAAAAACAGCTCATGAAGGCAATTTGTATACTGAAATTCATTGATGCTAATCAATTTTTTTTTATACACTTGAATTTTGTTTTCTTTTGAAAATGTACGTAAATTTTTAACTGCGCAGGAGCCTTGCAGTTTTTTGTGGACTTTAGATGATAATGGTGAAAGTGATTTAGTTGACGTAGACAATGAATTAGTGACAATGCATTACCGATAAAAAAATTTATGCTACTACTCGAAGCTATAATTGAGAACTAAAAATGGAAAACGCTGAATGTACCAAAAAATGATTTTTTTTTTTTTTTAATCGAATAAATGTTTTAAATGCCAAGCTTAACAAACAGGAGAATCCTTGAAGTTCATACCCTAGTAGAATTTTTTTTAAAAAAAGTTGATAAATGTTGCTGTTTGAATGTGCCACACGAAGTGAAATTTAGTAGGGAAGTGGCAGAGATAAGATGCGCAGAGACTGGTGGCCATGACACAACTTGATCATGTTGTTATTGTTTACAATGGGATATTTTTAAGAAATTTAAAAGAAATTTAAAAGAAATGTTTACATATGATAATATTATTTATTTAAACACTAAACGAAAGGAAGCTGGTGACCTTCATTTTAAATTATTGCATTAAAAACCCAAAATAAGTGAAATGGAAAACACTGTAAGTGCAAAAGTAGGAAAGTTTCTTTCTTTTTTTTTTTTTTTTTCGCTTCTTTAAAAAAATCCTCTTTTGGACTTTTAGTCCTCAATTGTTTGTGTATTTTATCCATAAAATACGCAATTATAAACATAATTTAAAAAAAATAGTCGTTTGAAGAGAGTATGAAACAAAAATGGTAAGACGTATTAAACCAGAAATTCGGTCTAAATATTGAATTAAGTATAATAGACTAATTAATTTACTTATTTTAAGCTAATAAAAATACAAAAAAATATTTAATTATTTAATTTAGAACAGGACAATATATCAAGAATGCCTTTTCCTCATCCTACAATGTTAAATTAGTTTTGTCATAAACTTATGAACGTAAATTACGACCCGTATGAAAACTCTTTTTCGTAATATTGCTTTTACTATCTGTTTTGAAATTGTGGAACTACATTTCCCCGCTCTTTTTCAGTCGCAGAATTTCTGTTATAAAATAAAACAAATAGAACAGTTTAAAAAAAAATAATAATAATGGTGTCACTTCCAGACTCAACAGTTGTAAACACTTATATTGGAGTGTTACATTTACTTTGATTAATGAAATTTTAATTTGCGATTCTCTAAAATCAATAGAGGGTAGTACATAAAAGAAGCCAAGAAATTTTACTTGAAAGGCAAATCACTATTTTTTTTTTTTTTTTTTTAATGACCTTGCTCGAGTAGTTTGAGAAATAAAATAAGCAAAAGAGTCCTATTCAGCTATAATATTGAATCTATTAAAAAAATCATTTGAACAACATTCAAAAAGTTCGGAGTAAAATTTTATTCCTTTTTTAAACAGTTAATGTAATACATTGTATTGTACTTGCCTTCGAAATAAAAATCTTACGCATGTATTCACATTAAATATCATTTGTCTCTATGTGGTAAAATATGCTATATGAATTGAAAGAACTGAAAACCAAAACATTGCTGCAATCTGTTGTGAAAAAGGAAAACTATTGTAACTAGATTTTTAACACAATGTTTTAGTGCTGCCATCTATACCAATAAGAATGGAATCCATTGAAGAAATCAAAAAATGACTTAAATTAACATTTACTTAAAGCAGAATAAAAAATAGGATTAGATTTAATAAATACTGCGTAAATATAAAATAAATAAATATATAGAAATAAAGAAATAAAAGGGCATTCACTAAATTAACCATTTTAAAAAAGATATTATAAAATAAAAAATGAGTGTATAAATAGCATTTGAAATACAATGTGGATTATTGTAAGATTGTTAAATGTAGCATTTGTATTATGTACCAATATGTTATATATTATTGAAAAATTTATAATGTTGAATGCATGATACCACAGTTTTTTTTTAAATATATATCCATACAAGCTATAAACATGTATACATACACATATGTATGCTCCCAGAATATATACATATAAGGTTTTTTAACTTTTTTTAGCATTCCCTACCTCAACCCTCAATATATATTATTATTATTATTATTATAAGGGTATGTACACCCTTAAGGCTCTCTTTCACTGACAATTTTTTTCCAACTTGAGCTCTCCATGTGAGAATTCTACCCTTCCTTTCTAAACACGCCTATGCTTTTCTACAGCCGTCAACGCAGTTAGGGTCAAGCGAGGGGTCAAACAAGGTGTCCAAGAAGGGGAAAACTGCTTGAGGGCAATCTTGGATGGATACAGAAAGAAATAGGCAAGACAGGTTTCTTTTACGAAAAAAAAAATAAAATAAAAGAGAGCTTTCTTTTGAGTTTGTTGCAAAAGGACAAGATTCAGAAAGAATAATTTCACAGGTCGGACAGCCAAAGAGAAATCCAGGGCTTGATATTCTTCCCTCCCCCCGCCCCGCCCTTTTCTTATACCGTTATTAAAAAAAAAAAACTAAACATTTTCGAAGTCTTATAAAACATATGATTGATTATATAATTACACACTCACACATTTAGAAATAATCTTATCCTATTTTAAAAGTTCAAAATATTGATTATAAAGATTAGAAGGTTAAAATAGGCTTGAATTTTCAGCGATATGAAAATTTTCTGAAACAAAATTCGGGGGTCACTAAAATCAGGAGTGTCAGTACCCAATTCGACAAAAGCATAATCAGTCCGTAGATGAAACTGAATTCTCATGCCAAAATTAATTCCACTGTAAGCAATTTAGATCTTTGTTGTTTTCCTATATTTGTCTTATAAATTCTCAACAAGTCTTTTAGTTGTTTAGGTATTATATTAAGGATAGACCGAAATGGGTATTTAAAACCGAAACAGAATTTTGGTAATCTTCCTATTTTCGGCCGAAAACGAAAAAGAAAATGTCTAAAAAATTTTTTGAGTAATTAATACATACATAAATATTCATAATTATTAATTAATTATACGTAAGGCCCAAGTTGGCTTTCTGTGAATCTGACCAAAACTTTTTATTTTCTTACAAAATAAAATAAAAAGTAATTAATTCGTCAACAACACAGAATTATTTTCGAATTATGCGAATTACATATAATTAGAAAATGTTTTAGGTATACATACCTCGATTTATCTTTTGTAATGATTTTTTTAATGATCATCTCTTATACTAGAACTTTCTCAAAGAGTATTCAAAGCACTTCTGTACTTTCTAAAAATTTTCTAAGCATTTGGTAAGTCTGCATCTTTTAATGAGAACATGAAGGGCGTCTTCAGAATTTGGTTATATAGACATTACTTACATTGTAATTTGTACTCACGTCTTGAGTCAGTCATGACTGACAATTATAATCAGTGAAGTTTATAGAAATAAACAAAGCTTGTCTCATTTAAGCCAATATAGCTCAAATCTCTGAGTAATTTCGACTTTCGGTCTAGCCGAATTTTTTGGCAACATTTTCGCCGAAAACGCATTTTCGGCGAGACTCTGATTTTGTAATAAATACGAAATCGATTTTTCCGTCGTGTGTGTATGTAAAACATACACACACGCGTGCTTTTTTATATAAATTTTGTGTATGTTTTTATAATTATTTCTGCATCCCACCATCCATAATAGTGTTTTCGATTATATATATTTTTTTTACATATTATATGCCCATACTTGTAAAAAGTAGAATAAAGGAATATTAAAATTTGATCTGATCCATGCAGGTATAAATGATACGGGATAATTATAAGACAATTCTATTTGTTTTAATTTAAAAATATTAGGCTGTAAGAATTGGGAAGAACATAAAGTTTAATAAGAAGACTATAATTAAGTAGAATATTTCTATAAACTGAAATATGTAAGCCGGAATTGAAGTTAGTAACATTAATTACATTAAATGAAAAGTTATTACTTTATCATAAATATTGAATGTTAGGGTGTTATTAGGGAGAATACTAACATTAACATCCACAAAATCGATACTACAGTAATTTGAATAAGATTATAAATTATCTTTCATAAAACTAAAGATGTATATATATATATATATATATATATATATATATATATATATATCCATTAATTAAACATTACCGACCATCATCAAAAACCGCAATATTGTGAATAAATTCACAATAAAAATTGATGCTACAAACCCATAATATAGAACTGTATGTATAAAATAAAGTGCTATATACTTAATTACAAGAATTAATATGGATTCCGAAAAAATTGAAAAATTTATATATTGAATTACGTTTTCAAGAGTACAGAATTCAATTATATAAGCAAATCGGTGTTTTCTGTGAGAAGAAAAGCTAAAATCTGAAATTCTTTTCCCTCCTATACCCAAACAACCAATATAACCAAAGAATAGTTTCAAGATGAAAAAGGCTGTAAAGGCTGTAAAGGCAGAACATTATCAAATGGTATGAAATGGAAAAAAACACTACAACCCATTAAATATTTAATTTATAGCAATAGAAATCTTACACAACATACCGAATAAATTCCCAGTTGATTTTCATAATATCTTCCCGCACATGGAATCCAAAAGCATGATAAGATTAAGGTGAATAAAACAGTTAAGTTAACACAGAAATTAAAACCTATGGATTCAGTTAATTCATTTTGAAATACCGTGATAAATTCAATTAATATAATACAAATAGAAAATAATTACATTATTTAAAATACCTAAAGATAATTTTAAATTGTTTAATAACAATTTTACAATATTGCCAATATTCGGCTTTCAATACCACCTGGTGTAAAAAATTAAAATTACTTTAACAGAAGCTTTAAAAATACAACATTTTTGGTGCTGCCATCTATTATTTTATTTTAAAACTATCATTATTATTATCCAAATGTCACAAAAAGAAGAACCTAATAAAAGCTAATGAAATTAAAATATAAAAACTGCATTACTACACAAATCCTAATATAAAAATAATACCATACTATATATCATTATTAAAAAAATTTAATAAATTAAATGTTAATAAAATGCTTTCAATATATTCTATTGCCAAACCCATTTAATCTACACTTAGAAATTAAAAAAAAAATAATAAAATTGATAATATATAGAATATAGCTATATGCTAGAAAATAAAATAAATTATATATAATAAAAATATAAAAACCTTAATAATTACTATTACATATAAAAAATGAACAGGAAAAAGTTTTATAGAAGATTGTCAGATTCTAAAATTCCCAATAGCCTAAAGATCACAAATATAGTGTGTGAATTATCTTCATAATAGCCATAAAAAAGCTAAAAAATATGATTGTGACAATCAAACACATTAAACCGATAATTAATCATGGAGTACAAAGTTGAAAATAAAACAATATTAAAAAGTATAGTGGAATAATAATAAAAACTATTTACCCAATTTCAATACATACAGTATAACATTAGTTATATCAAGTAAACTTATATGCATTATAATCAGTAAAAAGATAGTATACTATTATTAATTAATATGATATTGTCCTGAGTAGAATAAAATTTAAAAACAAGTTAATAATGAATTTGATTAAATAAGTTAAATTTAATATGAACTGAAATAAAAGAAATGTCACCAATTACATATAAAAATCAAATCAACATCCATATAAAATACGTATTAGAAATGTAGTTATAATACAAAAGCCCCATCATATATATATATTTTTTAATTAACCATTGCGTATTATCCAGACAACTCCACCCTCCTTCGTACTCTAACATCTACCCACCCAATCATCCTATAGTAATTGTTTATTATTATTTTACAATTTTTAATTTTTTATAAATATTTTTTTATTTTATATTTTTTTTTGTAATTTTGTTTACGCATGTTTTTTTTTTTTTTTTTTTTTTTTTTTAAGATCATGTAAGTACTAATTGTATATTAATGAATATATGAATTTTTTTGGAAAACCATGATTTAATGCATCATAAATTAGTTTTTTAATATTATTGTTAATTAGATGAGAAGAACATAAACATTTTATTCTATATAAATGATTAAGTAGTATATTTCGATATACAGAATGATGAAGACAAGATTTAAAATTTGTAAATGTATTAACTTTGTATTTAAATTCTTTACGTTTATCATATAAATCTGTTATCGTTTTGTTGTCTTTTATTGTAATTTTAAGATCTAAGAAGTTAATTGTATTGTTAAATAAGAGGTTTTCCGTTAATTCCAAATTAGTAGGATAATCAACTGGAAATTGAGAAATTTTAGATTGATCAGTGGCAATTAAAATTATGTCATCAATATAACGATATAAATGGAGATTATTATTAGTAAAAGTACGTTAATAGTGATATAAGTATAAGTCTGATAATAAACAGGATGTACAACCACCTTGTGGTGTACCGACGTGTTGTAAATATAATGTGTTATCTTGCAATATATATTTATTATAGATAATGAAGATATATATCATACATTTAACCTTTTTAGGTGCAAAGCTCTTCTGTTTCTTACATGCTGAAATGATTGAAAAATACCAGAATTATGAATATATTTGAATTTAAGAAAACCTTTTCTTTATGTACTCAATAATTTGGAAATATTAATTTCAAAATACAGGTGTCAATGTGCATTTAGAGATTATTTCATCACTTAGAGATTAAAATTAAATGGTCCAAAAATGATCCACCACCCTTCAAAATGTTAAATAATGTGGTATAAATAATATACCATCAGCATTTGTGTACAGTATGTATAAATAAAAAAACTGCTTTTTTATTTAAGATTAATTAATTTTTTTAAAGATATTACCATATCTTTGATAGTAGCAGCAAGCTAATAAACACCTATACACTAGCTTTATTAGGTTTATTAGTTTATTAGGCCTACACCTAATAAACGTGCAAAGGGTTAAAATAATATTTATTTAAAAAATTTGACTTTCGAAAAACAAACATATGATATCTTTAGCCTTTTTCATGCTACACTGTTAGAAAGTTTGTAGTAGGTTGAACCAACTTTTGGTGCTCCAGCAACTGCCACCATAAGATGGTGAAATTTCACTCCAAGAGTTTGGAAATTCCGATTGAACCTTAGCTCCAAATGCTGGATCAAGTTTTCACCATCTTATGATGGCAGCTACTGGAGCACCAAAAATTCGTTCAACATACCACAAAATTTTTAACAGTGTATGTGTAATACGTTTTTCTAGCAATCTGTTACTATTTCAATTCAGTAATTTTTCTGTAAATCATCAACAAACATTTCCATATTGATTTTAAAACAAAACTGTGTTCTACATAATGTAAAATTTTGATGCTAATATTCTTAAGTATGGAATAAAACATTAATAAATCGTGCACTACTTTCGTGGGATTGTTATCATATTCAGTTAGCCTAAGACAAAATGTAGTTCTTACCAAACTTGTCATCATTAACCCACGAGAAGTTTTGAGATTTACTCATCTCATAAGCGTGTTCCACCACTTATAATTTCAAAATCTGTTAACATGTACATATAGCAAAGCGAGGAGAGTCTGTGCACATTTCAAAAGAATAATAATAAAAAATCTAAATATTAATATTTTGCTAAACTATACAGGAATAATTTTGACTTCATTTGTTTTTTATGCATTTCCATTGTTATTTTGTTGTTATACTGTAATTTAATAGAACAGCAGTAATAAAACCAAGAAAACTATTTTGCGCAATCTCTCCTTACAGGGTAGGAGAGAACGCGCACATGGGTAGGAGAGATTGCGCACATAGGTAGAAGAGATTGTTATTAATAATAACTAAAATTAAATTGTTAACTATAATAATTATACTTAATCGACATTGTTGAAAGGTTTTTGTGAGTAAATATTATTGTATTAGGAGTGAATATTTCAACCAAATGTTTAAATAATAAATAAAAGAAAGAATTATTTTAACAACAGTTAACAATTTTAATTTAAGAAGATTAAAATATCAGAAAAGCAAGCCCTACTAAGATTACAAAATAACATTAATCTAGTTGAAGATGTTTAACTTGATAATTACTTCATTTCCATTTCCACAGTTTCATTGCGAAGTTTGTTTGCGAACCGAAGTTCTCGTCGTCCACAATCGATGCACTTATTGTTGTAAATAGTGCATCTTTCGTGCAACCACTTGCAACAAGCAATACATTGAATTCAGTCAGTTGTCGAAGTTGTCTCCTGGTACGGTTACAGACATTCAGTGCACTCATCCTCACTGACCTTCGGCTCTTTTCCTTGAGTTTTTTTATCCCACTTTTTGTGGAAGCACCTTATCTTCAGCAGTTTTTTTGTAGCGGCATCCTTCTTAAGTCTTTTTCCATGTATATTTTGTTGATCAGTAACATTAGTTGCACTCTGTTTCCTTTTGATTTCGATGGCATTACGCTACTTGGAATGGGTGAAAGCTTTTCCAAAACATTGTATTATAAAATTTATTTTAGTTAACAAAATTAATTTATTAGCAAATTAATTGCTCATAAATTAAAAAATATATATATAAATATTTAATTAAATTATTAACAAAAATAATTACATAAAATGTATTTAATAACAACTGTATTATTAATTTATTAATAAAATTTTTATCTGCAAAAGTATTTTTTTGCAAATTAATTTGTTGCCAAATTTAGTTTTGATAATTATGTGTTTTTCCGAAATTATTTCAAAATTTATTCATTCATATGTTTTACACGTAATTTGCAATTCATGCAAATATATCAATAAGCTTAAACTAGCATTTAAACTTATGGGGAAATGCGCCATCTCTCCTAAGTAGCAGATGCGCAAACTCTCCTATTTTGGTAGCAGAGATTGCGCGGCCTGTTATTTAAATATGGCCACTTCTAAAATGAATTGTTGGTGTTCGCATACTTAGTCCAGGCTAGTAGTTTATAAGAAATCGTTTAAGTTCAAAATATTTTGAATTATTGACGCTCTATAAAAATTCTGACGAACAATTAAGAAAATTCAAGCACTTACTTTGGAAAAAAAAAACCAAAATAGCACTGCTTTATCCATGACTCTTGGAACAATCAATATGCACATTCATATAGACACTGCACTAATGCTGCTGTATAACTACCTGGAGTCGCTGGGCGCGCACTCTACTCCTTCCCGTCGAATCTCTTTGTGCGCAATCTCTCCTACCGCGCGAACTCTCCTCGCTTTACTATATTACAAATTAATATAATATTTTGTGCTATGTTCAGAAATAATTTTTTTGCATCAAAATATATTAATATTCTATCAACAACTTTAAAGATACTTTAAAATACAGTATAATTATGTGGAAAATGTATTATATTAAATGACTTCATAATGGAAATGTTATCTAAATATATCTAAAATTTCTGATTAAATATTTTAAGAAGTTCATTACCCAATGAACTCAAAAATTATAAGCCATGTCAGACATAGATTTGAAAGTTAGCCAACATTAAAATTAACGTTATTTGCGACATATTTGTGATTTTTTTTTTTAAATCTTTATACGATGTTAAAAAAGAAAATTTTTGAAAATCTACAAAACTAGTTTTTGTAAGAACTACAGAAATATGCATGCTTACTAAAATTTTACCTGTACACTGTACAAAAAAAAGTTGTCAATCGCCCAAACTAGTTTTTAAAAGCTACATAAATCTATATGCTTACTAAAATTTTACCAGTAACCCGTGATAATTACTTGATTTTTTGTTGTTCTTACAGTTACATAAATTGCTCCAGGCATCCCAGTTTCCTAAAAAAATCTTAGTAACATTACAGGTATATTTTTACTATGTACACATAAAAAACGAGCTCAAAGTGTTAAAAAAATATTTATTTTAAAAATGTGACTTTCGAAAGACAAACATATTATATCTTTAGCTATTTTCATGCTATGTGTAATACGTTTTTGTAGAAATCTCTCATTATTGAAATTCAGTAACGTTTCCTTTAAACGTCATCAAACCTTTCAATACTGATTTTAAAATAAAACTATATCATACATAATGTCAAATTTTAACATTAATAATTTTAAGTATGGAATAAAATATCAATAAAATGTACGCTACTTTCATGGGCTTGTTATCCTTTTCAGTTTTAAAACATATATATAATTCTTATCAGACTTGCCAACATTTACTCGGTAGATGTTTTGAGATTTATTCAGCTGATAATTGTGTTCTTTCAGTTATAATTTCAAAAACTCTAAATATGTACGCATTACACTTACATAAAATATTTGGAGCTATATTCAAAAATGCATTTTTTGCACCAAAATATATTGCTATTCTATCTACAACATTAAAGATACTTTAAAATACAGTATAATTTTGGAAAAATAAATTATTATGTTAAATGAATTGATAATGGAAATGTTATATAAATATATCTCATATTTCTGATTAAATATGTCCATTAGCAAATTAACTCAAAAAATTATAATACGTGCCATATCTGTTATAGTGATGACAATGAGTAAATGAGTTATTTGTGATAATATATATTTGTTAATTGTCATACGTTTCGTATTATTTATATTCTATAGGTGCTTTTTATTTCTGTATGCCAATAAATATTGAAGATTATAGTAAAAAATAAAATAGATAATATTTTCAAAAATATTACGCGTTACTACATTTATGCAAAAGGTTGAGATTTTAAAATAGAATATAATATACACGGACCTCCAAAAGTTAAGGAACAGGTACTGGATGCATTCGAATGTACACGGTTTCTCGAATATCTACCAAAATTCTTGACGGAATGTCCTTGAATTTCGAGGATATTTTTCGAGGCGAATTGTTCGATAACTTCTGGGATGTAAAGAACATGTTTGAGTTTTTTTCTTTGTGTGAAGATTTAATCGGGAGGACAGTTGGGGGGGGGGGGGGGTTAATAATAAATTTAATAGTAAAATAATATTTGCAGTCCCCTATGTAGCAGAAATTGGTGAAAATGATTTGTCACTGTGTTAAATGACTATTTGAGTGCTATTCAACGTTTTTGTGCCTTTGTGTAAGCATAGCACTCATATACGTGAAGACGTTATTGTATTTGTGAAAAAATGAAAAGTTTTTGTTTATAGCATACAGAGTTTTCAACCAAATTTAACACAAGTTTTTGAAAACCTGACAAAGAACAGTAGCAACTGTATACTGCAATTAAAACATGAATATATTGAAGATTTGAACATTTGTATGAAATAATTTGTAACTGCGCATGTGCGAAAAATTCTAATTTTTTTTTTTTTTTTTAATTTTATAATTTGGTAGTCAGCTATTTAGGGCACTTATATAAAATGTCCAGTGAAATATCGCGAAAATTCACAAAGATAGGGGCTATATAGTTATATTTATTTTCCACAACATTTCAATCAGATCACCATATATGTCACAATATTTGACTGGAGTTTGACTTGCGTTTTCACAATATTTGACTGGACTTTTTATATAAGTTGCCCAAAACAGCTAATTACCGTAACAGGTAATTATGAAATATGTATATTTTTAAATTTTCCACGCATGCACAATTAAAAATTATTTCATACAAATGCTCAGATAGTATCATATATTCAATATATTCATGTTTAAATTGCAGTATAATGTTGCTACTGTTCTTTATCAGGTTTTCGGAAAGATATGTTAAATTTTGTTGAAAATTCTATATGCTAATCAAACATGTTCTTTACATCCCAGAAGTTCAAAAACAATTTGCTAATAATTTCTGTAGATATTCGACAAATCATGTACAATCGAAAATATTCAGTCCCCGTTCCTTAACTGTTGGAGGTCAGTGTATGTGAACATAAATCGAAAAAAGTCCTTCCGGCCAGTGCCGGGAGGAAGAGGTAGCTTTTATATTCCTTACCTTTAAAAAGCAAGCTTATATTATTCAAACACACGAAGCTCAATATAGTGGAAACCGATTATAGGAGATTCAATACTAATTTTTATCAATACGCCTGTTATCGCGTGACAAAAATCAGGTCGTTTCAAAATGTCAGCCACAATAGACATTCAAAATACTATAACTCAACCATTTTTTTTAGATATAGACGAAACAAAAACTGTTCCGAAATCTTTGTATTAAGGTCAAACACATATGGACAGAACTATTTTTCATTTTCCCATTTTTTGTACCTAATTTTAAATTTTTAATTTTTAAAAACATTTTAAATGGCCGCCATTTTTAAACAAGATGGCGGATGAAGCTGGCGAACGAACTCGGTCGAGACATTGATACGTATTATGTATACACCAAGGTACATCCAAATCGGTTCATAAATACGCCTGTTATCATGTGACAAAAATCAGGTCGTTTCAAAATCTCAGCCACGCTAGAAATTCAAAGTGCTATAACTCAGCCATTTGTTAAGATATAGACGAAACAAAAAATGCTCCGG
This sequence comes from Maratus speciosus, assembly GCA_963932465.1. Taxonomy (NCBI): domain Eukaryota; kingdom Metazoa; phylum Arthropoda; class Arachnida; order Araneae; family Salticidae; genus Maratus; species Maratus speciosus. The sequence continues at coordinate 82,315,252 of OZ010789.1, forward strand.
AATCTTTGTATCGAGGTCAAACATTTAAGAAAAAAATATTTTTCAATTTTCAATTTCTTGGTACCACATTTCAAATTTTAATTTTTTTTAAAAAATTAAATGGCCGCCATTTTGAAACAAGATGGCGGATGAAGCTGGCCAACGAACTCGGTCGAGACATTGGTATGCACTATGTATACACGAAATTTCATCCAAATTGGTTCATAAATACGAGAGTTACATTGTGACATAGGTCAGATATATATATATTTATATATGGATATATATATAAATTTCAATATATATATATAAATTTATATAATATATATATATATATATATATATATATATATCAACTTTTGAACGGAGGGTAGTTTCGGGGTCTGGGGGCCATGGTCGATGAAAATATACCAAAATTTTTTGAAATCGCTTTTTTCCGAACGGCAGCAATAGGTAGCTTTTTGTAATGAAAGCTACCTAATAAAAAGGAAGGTATTCATTCATGCGTTACAGAATACATCAAGAACTAAAAATATATTAAATCTGAAAGAGAAAACTCCCGATAACTTGTTATGGAAATTCCTGTAATAATCGTATTGCAGACAAATAAGTATATTTCTACGAAAACGTGCACTGATTTACAATAACACTTTTACTCAAGCAATAAACACAATTCTCACAAGAGTCATTTGAAATAAACAGATATTCTGGCAACATAAAATAATGAAAAAGCATAGAATTTTTTCTCGTCAACTGGCTAGGAATAATATAGAAGTAATATTCATGCGTTAAGTAGCTAAAAAATGTCTGATGAGTTTCTTGAAGTCTGATGTGTGGTGCTAAATATGTAATGGAAAAGTATGCAATCTGATTTTTTCAAGCAAAATATGTCTGTCAATATATTTAATTAATACGCAAAGAAATAAACTATTTTGTAAATTTCCACACTTAGTATTTTAGATATCTTTCATTTCAAAAAGCTACCTATTGCAGCCGTTCGCAGGAAAGCGATTTCAAAAAATTTTGGTATATTTTCATCGATCATGACCCCCAGACACTGAAACCACCCTCCGTTCAAAAGTTGATATATATATATATGTATATATATATATATATATATATATATATATATATATATATATATATATATATATATATATATATATATCCATTTATATATATATATCTGATCTTTGTCACACTGTAACTCTCGTATTTATCAACCGATTTGGATGAAATTTCGTGCATACATAGTGCATACCAATGTCTCGATTGAGTTCGTTGGCCAGCTTCATCCGTCATCTTGTTTAAAAATGGCGGCCATTTAAATGAAAAAAAATTAAAATTTGAAATGTGGTACAAAAAAATTGAAAATTGAAAAATATTTTGTTCTATATGTTTGACCTTGATACAAATATTGCGGAGCAGATTTTGTTTCGTCTATATCTTTAAAAAATGGCTGAGTTATAGCACTTTGAATTTCTAACGTGGCAGAAATTTTGAAACGACCTGATTATTGTCACGCGACAACAAGCGTACTTATGAACCGATTTGGATGTACCTTGGTGTATGCATAATACATACCAATGTCTCGACTGAGTTTGTTTGCCAGCTTCATCCGCTACCTTGTTTTAAAATGTCGGCGATTAAAAAAAAAATAAAATTTAAAATTTAAAATAATGTACCAAAAAATTGGAAAATGAAAAATATTTTTTATATGTATTTGACCTTAATAAAAAGATTACGGAACAGTTTTTGTTTCGTCTATATCTAAAAAATGGCTGAGTTATAGCATTTTGAATTTCTATTGTAGCTGACATTTTGAAACGACCTGATTTTTGTCACGCGATAACAGGCGTATTTTTGAACCGATTTAGATGTAACTTGGTGTGTACATAGTACATACCAATGTCTCGACCGAGTTCTTTGGGCAGCTTCATTCGCCATCTTGTTTCAAAAGGGCTGCCATTTAAAAAAATAATAAAATTTAAAATAAGTTATCAAAAATTGAAAAATGAAAAAAAAGATTTTTTTTATGTGATTGATCTTGATACAAAGATTCCGGAGCATTTTTTGTTTCGTATATATCTTCGAAAATGGTTGAATTATATCACTTTGAATTTCTAGCATGGCTGATATTTTGAAACGATCTGATATTTGTCACGTGGTAACACGCGTATTTATTAACCTATTTCGATGTAAGAAGGCATGTGGATAGTATATCGTAATGTCTCGACCAAGTTCGCTGGCCAGCTTCATCAGCCATCTTGCTTCAAAATGGTGGCCATTAAATTAAAATATATATATAGATATTTAAAGTGAGGAGCAAAAAAATTAGAAATTGAAAAAGATTTCTTTCTTAAGTATTTGACCATGATTTATGGATTCCGGAGCATTTTTTTTTTTGTCTTTATCTTAAAAAATGGCTCAGATATAGCAGTTTGAATTTCTAATGTGGTTGACATTTTGAAAAACGTGATTTTTTTTCCTGCGACAGCACTTGTATATATCAACCAATACCTATGTGAGTGAGCATGTGCACAGGAATTACTAAGGCCTAGACGAAGTTCACTCGTTAACCTCATCCACCATGTAGTCTTAAAATGGCAGGAACTTCACGATATCGCCGAATTTGGTTATATATAATATAAGTCACTTAAAAAAAAAAAAAAAAAAGCAGCTTGGATAAATCTGACCAATTTCACGAAATTCTCATTCATAATGATTTAGTATTGATAAAAATTAGTATTGAATCTCCTATAATCGATTTCCACTAAATTGAGCTTCGTGAGTTTGAATAATATAAGCTTGCTTTTTAAAAATCCACCCGGCACTGGCCGGAATGACTTTAATTCAATGGGCACTGGTAAAATTCATGGCAAAAAATACACATAATACGTTATTAGGAGTGTGTATGACAAATATTATTTTCTTAGAAATGCATGAATAAATTAACAGTATTATGTTGTTGGTAAAAGTTAACGATATAAAGAGAATTTTCAGGTTCTATTAATTTTACAGTCCAATATATATTTAACGAAGTCGATAAATATAGCAAAAATTTCGTTACAAGAAAATTCGTAAAATTGCAATTCACTTTTTTAAAATAATCTAAGCTATATAAAATAATCTAAGCTATATAAAAGTTTTAAATTCATAAACACTAAACATCATAAATAAATAAATCCTTAATGTTTTTATTATAAATCATATCCGTTTGTTTAATTTTTCTATTCGTCATTATAATATTTTTAGAACAAAAATCAATAATGAACAGCATTTGTATACATTATGTATAAAAAAAACTATTTTTTTTAATTTTATTTAAGATTAATTAATTTGTTTTTTTAAGATATTATCATATCTTTGATACTAACGCAATTTTTATGATATATTTTCAAATCGGTCCTGCAATTTATTTAAGGTGTCTCAGGAGTCTTAAAGCTTCAAAATTTTAGAAATTTTATTATTTTTAGATGTTAAACTTCTATTTTTTTCTTAACATTTTGATCTAATTGTTTTTTGTTTTGTTTAATTCCCATTTGAAGAGAAGTTATGACTTTTAGAATTATTCTCGCTCAATAACTGTAGTGGCGTTTCCGAAATTTTGAAGTTATTTTTCTCCATATTTTGGGCATAAAGCGAATATCTAAAAAATTTCTAGAATATCTAAAAAATTTTTGAATATGATTTCATGAAATTTTCAAATCATATGTTTCATGTTAGTCTGTATAAGCGGAACCTAAAATTTCCCCTTTACTGTTCAAAAAAATATTCTTCAAAGGTGATTAAACTGTTGAAATTTTCAAAATATTGTATTAGCTAAATACAACTTTGTATTAAAATTATAAAAAAAAAATATTAAAATAAAATTTATTTTGTTTCAGGATAATTACTACAATCTGAAGAATCTATAGGCACCAAAAGTTTCATTCTAGTTACAAAATGTATTTTATAATCTTCCGCGTAAGCTGTTATACAATTTTCTGCTCGTCAAATGTCAGACAGTTTGGAGGCACATAATGCAAAAAATGCTAATTCTGTATCTTGCAATTTTTTAAATACATGAAATGAGAGAACATACTTACATCTTTCATTCCAATACAAATTGTATTTTTTAATTATATACATTTTAAGATGATAAGTGTGAAAGTGGTCTTTTTTTTCATTTTTTCTTATTTTAAGAGTCCCGAGACCCCTTAAAGAAAATGTCTGTCAATTCAAAAGAATCTTTATTGAGTCAAATTCAACTACTCCATTAAGAAACAAAAAAAATTTCTTTTGTGCTCAAACATTTTCACATTAGAATTTTCTAACTACTAGAACCAAAATGACAACACGAATAATAAAAACTTTGTAGAAAGAAAAATCAAATTTTATATGCCCAGAAATATCATGGTAAAAAAAGAAAAAAAATAGAATAGCAAAAACATTGTTAAATAGAGCCCTTCTGTATTTAGAAGTTATCTTAGACAGAAATGTCTGTAGAATCCTTGTTACCAAAGAACAGTGTTTTAATAAAGAAATTTAATTTAATTTAAAAAATAAAAAAATCCGACTGCATAAAAAGAGAACTAATTAATTATTTCTCACCAATGTTAAACTATTGTTTTATATTACTACCCTATTTTTTATTATTTACTTATTGATGACTTTTAAGTTGTATTTAATTGTTAGTTCCTATCTATAAACACTGTTTTGATGAGGCCTATAGATGTCCATGATGGTTAGAATTGCAGTAAAGCTACAGAGCTTCCTACACAACTTCCAGGTTGTGTAATATTTAAACGGAGCTTTTGACTGTAAAATAGTCAATGAAACATCGTCTTCATTCTTCTAAAAGAAGTAACATAGAGTATCTTAAAATGTTCATTTTCACAAAAATTTACATCAATACTTCTAACTTTCGATAGAAAAACAAAAACAGAAATAGAAGATAAAATGTAAATGTTATATTTCTGCATAAAAATTTTGAGTAAGACAGCGACAAGAATAAAACTTAACATTATTGTGCACGCAGACTTATCGAGATTTCGAAATCAAGAAACTCTGACATTTTTCTGTAACTAAAATAGTTTAAACATTATAGTGCTGTTTTTTAAGTGGATCTTAAAATACAAAATTATTCATATATTCTTACATGCAATATGCTTTTTTAAAAATGTTTTTACATAAAGATATTTTCTTTTGAAAACATTTACAGCAATTAGAAATGAAAATTATAAAATTTACAATTGTAGAAATAGTAGATCCTTAATTCAGCATAAAACAAGTGCTTAAATTTCTAAGCATCGCCATATATCAAAATGAAAATAAATAGTTTGCCGCTATTAAATAAATAAAAATTTATGTCCATATAAATGCATTACTCATAATATGCAAGTTCAACATTACTTCCTGCAAGTGCAACATTACTTCATCAATGATGTACTGAAACTATTTATTATTGCATATTTTTACAATAAAATGTATACTTCTTCAAGCTGGATCTACACTCTTCCTGCCTAATAACATATTAATTTTACTCAATTTAATGAAAATATGTTTTTTTTTTAAATCTCAAGTACATACACGATGCATTTTACCAGTTAATTTAATTAATATAAGCATCTGGTTGCAGACTATATTTTATCTTATCTATTTCTAATACTTCCCTTCGAATAAAAAAAAAAAAAAAAAAACTCTGCATGTTTTAAGAAGGTCTATAAATTCTGTTGTAACAAAGATTTAGCAAATGTTGTCTCCTGTTACGTAAATTATATTATTCAGTCCATCTTTATCATAATTTTTATTTGGAGAAACAAAAAATGGATGATCTTCCTATAACATGAGAGTTAGTATCTAAATGTATCTAATATACTTCTCTAGAAAAAAAAAATGGCTTAGAAAGAAAATTTTTGTTAATAAAATTGTTGTAGTTTCTGCTTAACTGTGTAGTGTGATATTATTGAGTTTTCATTTTCTAGTATGCTACGAAATGCAGAAGCTAGGTAAATGTTAAATTAAAAACATTAAAAAGTAAACACATATGAACATTTATTGTATAAATGAGAAAGAAAAATGTTTTATATATATCGGACATGCACATAAATTTGCACGAAGGTCTAAAATCATTTTTTACAAAACTTCAAACCATTTCGATTCATTTAATCTTCTAAATTGAAAACTGTAATGTTTAAATCATTTATTCAAGTACACTGTAAAAAAAAATCTGTGAAGTTACTAAAGTTTTTCTAGGAAACTTGGATTCCTAGAACTTTTCATGTAACGGCAACAACAAAATTTCATGTAACAGACACACTTTTGCGCCGAAAATCAAAAAATCTGTAAGGTTACTAAGAATTTTTTTGGAAACTGGGATTCCGAGAACTTTTCATGTAACTGCAGCCAGGGTTACAAATAAAAGTTTAGTAAGATTACTGAAATTTTAGCAGATTCATTTGTAAAGTTACAGATTTTTGTAGCTTTGCAAAAACTAGTTTTGTAGATTTGCAGCTTTTTTCGGACAGTTACAGGTGAAAGTTTAGTAAGCATGTAACTTTACATCTGTAGAACTACAGATTTTTTTTTTACAGTGTATGCAATTTTTTTTCAGTAAATGTTAAATTTTAAAATCGTCTGTTTTCCCCTAAAAAAGCCATTTCCGAGTGTCTCATAGACATACTTACTAAATATAAGGATGCTTGGATGTTTTTTGGTTGAGTTATCGGCAAAAATATGCACACGCTAACAAAGAAGCTCTAAAACGTTTCGTCAGTGCAATAAAGTTTCACTGGACAGTTCGGAAGTACTATGCATAAGTGTATTTATTAAGTAATAAATGTGAAAACTACTCAATATCATTGTTTTTGCGATCAACCTGAGTAGATGATATTTAATTTTTAATCGAAGTGTACATTTTAATATCATTGCATTTAATATTTTGTGCAATGGCTAAAAGGAATATAGTGCATACATAATATATATGCCATGAATCATGCATAAGCTTACTATAAACCAAAAAAATATTTAATGGGTTAGGATTTAAAATATTCATACAGAATTTTTACTATTGGAAAATAAATAAATAAATGTCGTTGTTTGTATATAACGTGAATATAAGATGTTTGATAGCATGCCTATGTGTTAAAGTTCTGTGCGTTAAAGAAAAATTTTAAAAGGCAACTTAATATATGAAATGCTTTCAACTTTTTCGCTAAATAACAGCAACATATTGTATCTAACAAAATTTGTAGAAACTGATGTTTTTAACAGAAGGAATATGGTAAAGGCGCTGTTATCTTATTTACAGTTGTAATATTGACTAACAGTAGTATAATGTCGTATTTATATTATTAGACTACTGACTACCAGAAACTATAGTTGTCTTACAATACTCAACATTTTTAAAAATAATTTCCGAAATTGATAACTCAGAATTTTGTAAGCATGAATAAACCAATATAAAAAATAAGTTGTGCAAAAAATGGTAATGAAAAGACTCATAAGTCACAAATTCAGAAACTCATGAATGTCATCTTAAGCTTTTTAATGTTTTCAAATAAAGAATCCTCGTCAGTGTTTAAACACCATTAATTACGGATTACTCTATTTAAAATAAACATAAAATAGCGTCACAAAGTTTCTTCGTTTTGCTTCAATTTATCATCAACATATTTATAAAATTAGGATAGCATGTTTTGTTAAATAATTTAAATACTGGATTGCATAATGAAATATTTGCCTGCATGTATCCTTCAGTTTCCGGTTTCCAATTTTCTTAAAGGAAAGGAATTTATATAAATATTTAAGATGTGACATCAGGTGTAACCAATAAATATATTTCTGGTTAAATCTTCTTGAAAAGTAAAAATGTATCTCATTTACAATGTACTAAAAAAGTGATATTACAATAATCAATTCTGTTTATGTAAAATTAATCACAAAAATATAAGTACATATAAAATATTTTAACTTATCGTAGATTAAAATAAAAATTATTCTTTTTGATACTCTAAAATTTTGGAAAAGTAGATTTAAGAAACATGAATCCTAAATCTGACAACTAGAAAAAAAAAATGTTCGACATTATGTTAAAAATGGGAAAGAGAAAAAAAAATCAAACTACATTGAATTTCGTTAAATTTTAAATGCCGCTCATCTAAAAAATAAAAAATAATAATAATAAACGCATTTCAACAGCTGAAACAAATATAAGACGGTAAAGTTGACCTTAACACACTTGTTAACATTATTTATTTATTATGCATGAACGAAAGTGGAAAATTAAAAATAATGCATTTTATGAAAGATATACAGAAAGATATTTCTTAGTTTAAAAATTCCTTTTGCAATTTACGTATATAAATATGGAGAATTCTTGTTCTGACGAAACATTCTTTATAAACTATACTGCCAAGCGGAAGAAATTTAAAAAAACGCAGAATTGGTATATTTGTTTGAAATATAATTTTTTACGCAATGTAACACACACATAATTTTTACACAATGATTACACACAACATAATTTTTAATGACTTATTACTATTGAGATAGTATGACTAGTTACTTAAGTCAACATAAAAGCATATTTCTTAGCTATACTTTGTAAGGGTACACTAGTGATCTCAAGTACTTTAGTTATAGATTATGAACGCATACTGCCTTCTTGGTATCTAAGTATTCTGTCATTTCTTTAAGTTTCTTAAAGAATGTGTGTATCTCCGGCAATGTGATTGCCGCGGTTACTTTTCCAATAATTAGGCAACTGGGTTTGTGTAGTTTCTATATTTAATAAGAGATGCATCCGGTGAATTTCGCCTTCATCTCACTTTTAAGGTACTTTCGTTATGGATTATGAACGCATACTGCCTTCTTGGTATCTAAGTTCTCCACGTGTTGACTTTAAACAGTTTCACATTAGCTGTTTCGGATAGAAACTATTGCCGTTAGCTTTTAGGGACCGTGGTATTACATTATGGCAGTTATGAGAATTATGATATTAATTCTACGTTATGAGAATTAGCTAGAATCCTTTTCACTCTAATACATAATATATAATAATACTTAAATAAAGACAAAGAATTTTCAACAAAATCTATTAATACAATATTAAACAATACAAAAACTTTGAATAATTTTTTATAAGACATATCTTCAATTAAATTTATTTATTTTTTGCTTGATAATTAACATTCTACATTATAAAGGCAATGAATCAATATTTATTGCATTATTCTACTTTAAAGCATTAAAGCTTGTTTAAAAAGGTTTATTTTTCTTTGATCATGACCTTTTACATGCAGTTATTCAGGAAAAAATAATTCTCGAAAAAAATATCAACATGTTTTACAACGTGCGTTAAATTCTTAATTTGAAACTGCTGGTCTACAGCCTAGAAATAAAATTGAATTATAAATAAATATATTTTCCTCAAACACTTCTCTAACAAAAACTTTCGTAGAAAATACTCGAATTTTATAGTAGTAAGTACGTTTAAATATTTATTTTTAACCAAAACTTTCGCAATTTTCCTCTTACATTTAAAAATTAGATTATAAGCTTATACGCGAACATGAAATATTTCCTTTTTATTTTTTATTTATTTATTTATTTATTTTTTTTTTTGAGATGAGAAACACAGGTTAAATTAGAAAATGTTAATGTATATAAATTACATCGAATTAGTTTTATTACTATATAAAACAATTAAACCACCAACCTAGTTTTTATATTTGTTAATAAATATATCAGTATAAACAGCTTTCTTTAAAACATACTTTTTATATGGATTCACTGTTTATATTAAAAATAAAGTCTCAACTCATGATTTTTTTCAGCTACGTGAATATTCACCACAAAACCCGAAAATTTAACTCTTTGATTTACATTGATAGGAAGCAATAGCTAATGAATTTATTAAATATATATATATATGAGTTTTACTTGGTTGCGTTTTCGAAATATGGCTAACAAGAAAGAAAAGCAAAAATTATGTAAACAGCCATGTTAGACTATCTGTATTGATTTCGCAACGCATAATCTTAATTTAAATAATAATAAACAATCAATTGATAAAAGCATTTTTTTTTTAATTATTGCACGATAAATAAAATCATAAGGCGAAAAGCAATATTTCATCTTGACTAATTCGTAAAAAACATAATATGAACTTTAAAAAGCTCACTGTTTTACTTAAAAGGCTACTAAAATAATTAAAAAGGTTGTTACAAGATAAAAATATATATTTTAATTAAACTTCTTGAAATGCATAGGCTGATAAATATAATGAAAATACTAAATAAACAAATCATAGGAAATAAGACAAATATTTACATTATGTACAAAACAGGGGCTCCTGCCTGAAATGGGAGCTAAAACAATGATTTTGCTCAGCTAGCTCAGAAAGGGAGGGGATTGGTAAATATAAATTCGTTGTCTTCTAAAAATTTCATACAATCCGCTATACGTTGCAGGAGAACTGGACGGTCGAGCAGGTAAGTTAGCCAGTCAGGCAGTGTCATCTGTTGTGGCTTTTTAACGTGATAGTGGGACGTTAATGTGCAATGTAAAATATAGTGTAATGATGTTGATAAGGATCCACAAATGCAAAGAGGTGAGTCCCGTTTATTTATGATATATAAGTGTTGTTGGAAGGGTCCATGATTTGTGAGAAAGAGATACAGGTATCTGTTACTTATGAAAATGTTTTGTGAGACCTTAGGTATGAAGTCACGCGTGTATTGACCCACTTGCACTGTAGACCAACGTTGTTGCCATCGGTGTAGCATTTGTTTTTTGAGTTCTAATTTCAATGTTGATTGTGGGAATGGAAGAAATGTTAGTGGTAAAGTTAAATCATCGACTGCCGACCTCGCCAGCTGATCGGCCAGTTCGTTGCCCATTATACCAGAATGTCCTTTAACCCAATTAAAGAAGAACGATTTTTCTGAGGACTGAAGGAGTAAGGTTATGTCTAGAACTAAGTGATTATTGTTATCAAATTTTGAAAGGGCCATTAGACCTGATAAACTGTCTGATGGAATTAAGTATTGGGTGTCAGAGTCCTCTTCTGCCCAACGAATCGCCTCCTTCATAGCAAAGAGCTCTGCCTGGAAGACAGAGTTCCCCGGATCAAGCCTTGCGCGCCAGGAAAAAAAGTGTGAGCTTTGCCTATAAACACAAAAAGCTGCCGCAGTTCCTACTTCTGTTTTAGACCCGTCTGTAAAGATGTGTGTTGATCCGTTAAAGTCTTTTGTTGCACAAATACTAATACCGTTTGAAAGTGAAGAGATCTGATACTTTGAACATTTTGTTGAGTACATTGGGGCAAAATAAGAAATATTAGAAGCACCCAGGCGAGTGATCCGAGCGAACTCAGCCTCCGCTTCTAATTGTATGTCCAATGGAGGGAGACCCGTGAGGACCTGAAGTGCTGCGGTAGAAGTGTTCCTATAGGCTCTGGAGATCAGGAGAAGTGCCCTTCTCTGAGCCGCTAGAATATGGCGAACTCCATGCGACTTCCGCATTCGCGGAAACCAGACTGCACATGCGTACGCCAGTTGCCGCTGTAGGATGGATGAGTACCAGACTTTAAAGAAGTATGATGGAAGACGACCTGATACTGAGGAGAATTTGTATAAATTTTGCGTGATTTTTATTATTTCTTGACGTTTTGATGCCAGGTGGGGTAAGAATGAGAGGTGTTGATCAATTCTGATTCCAAGATAATTAACCTCCTATTGCCGGCTATAGAAGTTAAATATCGCAGCCTCTAAGTACGGCAATATCGTGGAATTTTTCCCCCCACATTGGAGTGACCATTTCTTCGGAAACCTTTTTGTCTGAAAGCGGGGAGAAGGGTGAGGATCCAGGGTTGCTGTATAATTCTTGGAAGTATTGAGCAAGTTGTTACTTGCGCCAGTTATCTCCATTTTGGTTCACTTTCATTCTTATATTTAAAATGAGTGCTAGAGTGCGAGGAATGAATTAGTACGTATGAATCATTAGGAAATAGTATTTTAATAATTTTCCTGATCATCATTCTTAGATACAGTCAGTAAAATAGATGAACTGGCATTACAAACTTATCGGGGATTTCACAAATCGACTAATATGAAATATATGTACATTATTTTAACGTCTTACATAAAAAAAATAATACAAATAATATTAATATACTTATAAACATAATCAAATATGACATAATATAATATTAAAACCTAAAAGATTTTATATATATATATATATAGCTGATTAGATGGTGTCTAGTTAATTCTAAAATTCAGGTTTTTCAGGGGGGGGGGGGAGTAAACATTACTGACTATGAGTATGTATTGCTTACAAATTTTGCTTTAATTAAATTCTATACCAGCTTAACTATATCTTAGTATGTACTAACTAAAATTTGTTTGTGAATAAATAAGTTCATACACAAAAAAATAAATAAAATAAAAAGATTTATGTTACATTATAAGTGAAAAAAAATCATAAAAACAAAATTTATGAAAACGAACTGAAATTGATATCAAGTGTACTAATGTCTTGGAGTATATGGGCTGCATAGCATTTATTTTTACCATTTTTACAGACACACAGAAGAAAAAAAAAGGATTTAGTTACATTAATTTTATGATGATTATTGTCGACAATTCCTCTTTCTGTCGCAAGTTTTAAACATAAATGCTTGATACTTACCGGCATACTGATGAAAGTGATTTGCAATCAAATAGCTCTTTTTTTTAAATACCTTCCGGTAAATTAATTACATCTTCAGTCATAAGCAATTGTTGTCTTAAGACGGTAGGTTTTTTCTTTCTTGCGCTATCGTATGTGGAAATTATTCAGTTAAAAACGCTAAATTTAACAGCATTTTTCTTAAAAACCTATTAACTTTACCGAAAGACGAAAAAAGAACGCATTCGATTACATCGTTTCAAAATAAGAGCACTTGATACATTTGCAAACAAAAAAGTATCAGTGTGAACATCAGAATAGCTTTAAAACTTCATTATTTTAGTCCATTACGCGATGTGTAATGAATTCTAAACCCCCTATTCAGGTCTATGAAAAGAAGCAAAACAAAAAGCATTATGGCCTATGTGCAGGTATTGTTTACAAATTTTATTTTATTTAAATCATATTCTATCTCAACTATATCTTAGTATGTATGAACTAAAATTTGTGTTTCAATGAATAAATTAATACACACACGCACAAAAGGAAAATAAAATGTCCGCTACATTATAAGAAAAAAAAAATCATTGCCTTCTTTTTTTTTTTTTTTGTTTGTTTGTTTGTTTGTTTATTTTTTTGTTTATTTTTTAAAAAATGTCTATCAAAATGAACTGAAATTGGTTTGAAATGTACTGCAGTCTCTTGGAATATAGACTTCATAGCTTTTATTTTTACATTCTTTTACTGCACACGCAAACACGCACACACACACACAAAAGAATTTGGTTACAGTAAGTTTATGAGTGGTTATTGTTGGCAGTTCCACTTTCGGTATCAATTTTTTACGCATAAAAACATGATACTCACAAATATACTGATTTAAGTGATTTGAAATCAAATAGATTTTTTTAATACTTTACGATAAATGAATTTCATCTTGAGTTTTAAGCAATTGTTGTCTCATGACGAGAGTTTTCGTCTTCTTTCCTGAGCTATCATATTTGGAAATCCCGTTCAGAACGTCAACTTTGTCAGTATTTTTCCTTTAACGAAAAACGACAAAAAAAATCGCTTTCGATTACATAGTTTCTAAATAAGCGTACCTGCTTATTTGATAAATTTGGAAACAAAAACTACTATAGTGAGGTTTACTATAGTATATTTTATATTTGATATAAAGTGTTATAGTCGTTTTTATAGAGATACATAAAATTACTTTAAATTGATATGCATTATTTGAATGTATTGTTCCTATGAAACATAGAATCTATAGGGTTTATTTGTTCGATTTTATAGGAAGGGGGGGGGGGGGGGGCATACTCAAGAATTCCGTTATTATTGTGGGACTAAAAATCATTTGGAAGTGAAGGAATATTATATGACATAGAGTACAGAGAAAATGATGAGACACATTCGACATACAGGATTGTACAGTAAGGAAATAGCATGACGCACTCTAAAATCGTCAAACTGCAAAAAAGGGGACTTGTTTAGGGGGAGGGGAGTTTGGAAGTATTTTAACTGACTTTATATTTAAATATTGTTATTAGATGACAATAAATGTGGGAAACACATAGTTTTAAAGGTTTAAAATTTTGTATAATTGTGGTGGCAGGAGGGGGGTGTACAGGATATTTTGGGGTATTTTTTCTTTTGCTTTTTTTTTTGATAGTCGATTGTTTATTTATTGTTACTAAAAAGTTCCACTTAGCACAGAAGATTTTTTTAATACAGAGTTTTAAATATGTTACTCTTTATGATGTGGGAAACTTAAATTTTGGAGGACGGGAGTTTGTAATTTAGGTGATTGATTATTTAAATTAGTCAGCAGAATTTTTAAAGAGTTCTTAACTTTTTGTATTGAAGGTGTGAGGCGAGAAGAAGCAAAAATTTCGTGCGGTGAGGGGAATATTTCATTAAAGCTATAAAAATCAAAATATGGTGGGTATTTTTGAAAGGGGGGGGGGGGGGGGGCGTATAGCCTACATTTCATTATACAATAATATTTTTAAATAATAATGTTAAAGAGCAAAAAAAAAAGTTTCACTATGTGTCTATTTATTATATTTTTTTCTTTTTTATCAGGACTCCAAGGGAATCAGTTTAGCCCTTAAAGAGCTGTTTGAACCCTGGGAGCAATAATAAATGACATTTCGGGATTATAAAATTTCATAAAAAAAAATGCTTTCCTACCTGTTATCAAATGTATTGATAATTTATTGACATGTTAGAAGAAGCTATCGCCAAATACTTAACATTTTTTTCCGGCGTGATTCGCCAACTGTAAAAACTTACCTCTCCGGCTAATGTGGGAGGGAAATTTTCACGGGGAGAGATAGAAACTGACAGCTGAGTAATGACATTTCTTCAAGAAAGGGGGTCGGATGCCTTGGTAAGGAGTTTTACCAGCGCCGTACTGAAGGGATATTTTTCTCGCGGTAAGACGTCTTACCGAGCCGTATCCAGGAGGTTAATTGTTTTTTCTGACTTTATATTTTTACCATGTAGTTTAAAGAGTGGGCCCCGTTGGAGAATTTTCGGTTTACCAAACGTTATAGAGCGCGACTTCTCGAAGGAAATTGTTATTTTGTGAATTTTCGCCCAGTTTTGAATAAAGTCTAGTACTCTGTTCCCTCGTTGTTCAAGTAACGCTCTTGTTGGGCCCCAGACTATAAGTAAAACATCATCCGCGTATGCGACTATCGCACAGAACTCAAACAGAAAGGTCCGCAGCAGAGTCTCGAGGAGAGCCAACCATAAAAATGGCCCCAGACAGGAGCCCTGAGGACAACCCCTTGAGAAAAAATACAAAAGATCTGGCAGCTGCCAGTCCACCAGAACCCGCCTGCCCGACAGGAAGGAAGCAATTACATTAATTAGCTGAGGTGATAAGTTTAAATGGTGTAGTGCCTGTAGTGCTAGGTCCCATGGGAGATTATCAAAAGCCCCCATAAAATCTAGCGAAATAAAAGATGTATAATTTTTATTAGATTTGTTAATATCTATGTAAGATAATGCCTGTTCTAGTGCTGTTTCGGTCGATTTTAATTGAGTAAAACCGTGTTGTAGGCCTGTTAATGCGTTGCTTTGAGTTAGTGAATGATTAATTCGTCTTAAGAACATTTTTTCATAGATTTTGCCAAATATCGGGAGTAGCGTTATTGGTCTATAAGAGGTGTGTTCATTTGCTGGTCTACCTTCCTTCCTGAAGTAGACGAGCTCGCCCACCTTCCAGGTCTCCGGGAAATAGTTTAAACGAAGTGCACTGTTATACATGTCTAGAAGAGTTAAGGGTATTTTAGAAAAGAGAGATCTAATCATCCGATGGTCTATTCCGTCGGGACCCGGAGCTTTGTTTTGGTTAAAGCTATAGATTGCATTTCGCAGTTCTTTTATTGTAAAGTTAGGCTGGTCTGCGTGAGTTTGTTGTGAGGTTGCCATATTTGGCTGAGCTGGTGATCCCAGTGATGCACCAAAAATTTTTTCTGTCAGTGTAAACAAAGAAGAGGACCTGGAAGCTGGGAATGACGAGTCCGGCAGATAGCTAATCTGACAGTCTTGAAAGTCCTGAAAAGCCAGTTTTTTAGATTTGCCAAATGGGTCAGTTTGTTTCTTACAAAAATTTACCCAGGCGTCCTTCTTCACTCTTCGAATCAATTTCTGATATTTGGCACGCTCTCTTTTGTAAATTTGATATTCTACCGAGTCTAAGTTCGTCCTCTTTGCTCTTGTATAAAGTGCTTTTACTTTATTTCTTTGAGAACGAAGGTCCGTTGTCCACTAGGAGAACTTGACCTGTCTGAATGGAGGTTTTAGTTTAAAGGATGCTTTTGTACTATTTTGAATAATATTTTGAAAAGATTTGTAAGTCAGGTCAAAGGCCTGACGTGAGTCTACTGAAGAAAAAATTACGGAATTTAAGTAGCATGAGTTTTCAACCATGGCTATGAATTTGTTGAATGGGACATTTTTTGTTCTGAAGCGACGTTTCGGAAGGATCGGGATTGGAAGCAAAAGATCTGTTACGATAGGCCGATGGTCACCGAAAAGCTCAGGGAAGACATCCCATCCTCGAAAGTAGCTGAATAGTGGTTGTGTGCAAATTGAGAGGTCAGGACGCCCTTCCCTTTTGCCGGACTCATAGGTTGGTGTACAGGATGGTGAGTTTAAGACGATCAAGTTATTTGCTAATAAAGAATCTACGAGTAGCCGTCCTCTGTCATCGTCACGAGTATAGCCCCAAAGCTGGTCGTGTGCATTGAAGTCACCCAGTACTAGCTGGTATTCACTCTGGCGTGCGGAGCGCAGCCAGTCTTGTACGTCCACCTCAAAATCTGAACGTGGAGGGCTGTACAGGCTGCCTATGCTCAGAATAAAATTTTCTAGTTCTAGGTTTACAAAGATGGAATGATCGTTTTTTGCCGATATACAGTGCTTTAAATTTTGATCCAAAATTATTATGTGGCTATTGTTGGAGCTAGAGCTGTAACAGGGAACATCAACTGGGAGAGAAGATGGGCGTTTGTTAAAGAGGTAGGCATCCTGGACGCATGCCAGAGAGAATTTTTCCTGAATTATAAAACGGATAAATGCTGCCGTGTTGGACTTACTGTTCTGTAGGTTACATTGTATTGCACGGAATTTTATGCAATCTTAGTGTCCTTTGTGCTACTGCTTGTCGTTGTTGTTTAATATATGTCGGGCAGCGTCCATCGAAACATGTGTGATTTGTTGGAATGTCCTTTCCTGGAGTTTCTCTACTTCTGTTTTCCTGTATGCAGTTGATACACTTTGGTTCCTTCGCCGTACATTCGTTTACATGGTGTTTCTCTGAGCAATAAGCACAAGTTAGTTCATTTGTACAGTCTCTTGATACGTGGCCTAGTCTTTGACAGTTGAAGCAACGTGCTATTAGAATATATGGCTTTACTGTACATCTGTTAAAACCAAAGCACGGTTTCAGCGATTGCAGTTGCAATGCGTCCCTTTCATGCATTTGAAGAACTAGATGTGAAGTTGCTTCTCCCCTTCTTCCTTTCATCACTTTCAGCAGCTTGAAGGAGACATTATCCTTTCGTAGACATTTATTAAGAGCTGGGATTATGATGTTTTCTTCATAGTTTTGAATTGCTTCATCATTTTCTTTTTGCTTGTCTCGGTTTTCTGATTTATTGTCTATTTTCAGCTTCATCGGGGCTTCTGGCGCTCCAAATACTATCACCCGTAACATCTTCGGTGGTTTCTCTGTTATGTTTATCATGTGATTGAGTTTTTCACTGGTTTGGAGGCTGGTTCTTATCTGTGCAAGTTCTTCATTATTGTTACAGGTGAAAAAACAAGCAAACAAACAAAAAACTGCCAGGTGAAATTTGAGCGATAAAAACAGAATATTTAAAGCCCTTACTGGCAACTTTATTTAAATTTTAACCCTTAAATGCCTTTTCGGCAGCATACCCAATTTAGGTTTCTAAAATACTATTAGTAAAATTTTGAAGCTATAATGTCTATTGTTGCCAATAAAATATATTCTGAAAATATTATTAAATCGATTTTTAACATGTAGATGGCAACACTTGTGCTGTTTAAGAATAAAGATAGATTTATTTTTTTCAATTGTTGTTACATGTTCTTTTTGTTTTGTTTGGAAGCTTGCAAGATACCCTATTTTGGTCTGCAGTGAGCAAATAAAATTTATTGCTTGTCATAGTTCCTAAAATTCTTATGTGTTGAATATTATAGAATGTTAAGGAGGAAAATCATTTTTTCAATTAAAGACCAGTATTGCCGATTAGTAACAAACAGTTTTTTAGCCATAAACCGTACTTAAAACAAAATATGATTTTTTAAAGTATTTTTGCTATGATTTATTTTTAAAAAGAAACCGAAAAACATTACTAAAATGATTTTTGAAAAATCAGGCATTTAAGGGTTAAGATATAGGATTGGTAAATCTTTATGATTAACTATCAATGTGTTTAGATTCTGGTTTTTATACTACACTGTCAGAAAAACACTGTCAATATACAATATATTATTCCACATTATTTACAAATGATTTCCGTACTCCTAGAAAACATGTTTTATCCGTGAATTCTCCCCGAACGTCTAAAAATAGGGGAAAATTTCGTTCATACATAGCGCGCATGCGTATTGGGTCTATTCATAATAAATCCGAATTTATTTTAAAAATAAAAAATAAAAAAAAATTCTATAAATTAAGATTTATAATTTATTTAAAAAATACAAAAAAGTTTTCGAAATTCAAAATAAATAACAATTACTTTTCTCATTCATTCAAAAGTACTCACAATTTATTTTTAAAGTTGAATAAAGTTGAATTTATAAAGGTGTTTTTAAATGAATATTCGCATGTAAAAGATATTTTAAATGAACACATTTAAAAGATATTTTAATTAAGAAAATTAAATGAAAAAAAAATCAATATTACTCAAAAAAAAAAAAAAAGAAATCTTATCGAATGAAAATATAACATTCGTATTTTACCTCCTGCAATCGACCTAAAACTATTTAAAATTCATATTTTAATACTATATCAATACTAAAGTATAAAACCCCCAGCCACAATCTCACTAAAGCAAAATCTTCCCAAAATGAACTTAAAAATTAAAAGCTTTAAAGAAATTGATCAAGGCATACTCATCTGAAGCTAACATATTTACTTCAAAGCTTTTCTTGGCTGTCAGTGTTAGCGCGTTCGTTTTGTAACGCTGATATGGCTGGCTCAAATCCGACGTCGTCCGCTTTTGCTTATTCCCAACTTTCTTCAATTGACGGGTATTTTACCTCCTGTAACGAAGGAGAAAAAATGGATATTCGTAAATTCACTGAAATATACCGGCAACACTGTTGCCAGTATAATTTCCGTGAGTTGAAGAAAGTTTTTTTGAGAGTTTACATTTCTGTATACTTATTCACTACGAAAACATAATTTGAAATTATAGATAAATTCTAATTACATTTGCGGTTTTTTCCGTACTTCCATTTTATAGGGGAAAAAAAAAATCAGGTTAAATTTGCGAAAAAAGCAAAATTTTCACAGCCCTTTGTGACAACCTTTATTTACATTTTATCACACGAGTTTGCTACATCTTTATGAAATAACTATCAATGTATCTTGATTTTTGTTTTCGTACTTTATTCCTGGAGACTTTATTACTACAAAAAAAAAAAAAAAAATTCCAAATTATAGATTAATAATTTTTTTTTTTTTTTTTTTTTTTACATATTTTTTGTTGTAGGTTCCTTTGCACGCGATAGAAAACTGCCAGATTAAATTTGACTAGAAAAGCGATATTTTCAAAGCCCTTTCTGGCAACCTTTATTTACATTTTTAAACATTGTTAAATCTTTATGATATAATTCTCATTGTTTCTTTATTCTTGTTTTTACTTCCTTCCTGCAGGCTTATCACTCGAACACATATTTTGCAATTATTATTACTTTTAGGGATCGAAGAGAACAATTGTTTTATATATTTACACCGTTTACTTTATACACAGAAAAGCAATTCATTTATTTTTCACATAAATATGCCTTATGTAAAACGTATAACGTAAAAAAATCATATAAGATCAGAACTTTTAATTGGCAACCTTTTTCCTTTTCTGGACTGTTTATAATATTCAGTTCAAAATCGAAAATTTTATTAGATGTTTTATGTTAAAAATAAAGAATAATCGATTTTTTTAAATTTTGTATACAAAGCTTTATGCAAATATTCCAACTACAATATCTACCCTTTATCCTTTCTACATAGTTGTCCTGAAACAAAATCCCATTTTAATTTTACAGCAAGACAATAACTTTATTATTATGGTATTTGAAAGAAAAGTTGTGTAATACTAATTTTCCTATTATCTTCTCATTTTTAAAATTGCTGTTAATATTATTGTTATCAAGTCTCGAAAAAGGAAAGCTTACTTGAAATATCTCTTTCTGTATATAAAAATTAGAAGAACATTTTTAAACATTTTTGTTAAATGTGTAATGGGAAAAATAAAGTAGAAACGGAAAACATTTAATTTCATATACAATGTCTTTTAGAATAGTTATAACCACCCTATCTTACATTTTAAACTTTGAACACAGTTTACGAAAAAAAATTCTCATTTTCCGTTTATAATTAGACAATAACTTAATTATCATTATGTTTGAAAAAACTTATTTTAATTTAAACGTTTTTGAAACATGGCATTTTAAGAAAACAGTTTCTTTACAATCAATCGTTCAGATGTGGGAATTAAATTTTAGTTTCAGAATGCCTCGGGTAAATTTTCTATAGAATAATTCTTAAGTAAACTTCTTGTAATTGATCTTGAAATCCGTTATTTCTTTTCTGTAAATTAGAAAAAGAATAGAAATAGTATTTTATTTTAAAAAATCTCAGGATATTAAAGACGTTAGATATTGAAAATAAACTTTATGAATCTAGTGTGCTGAATAAAAATAAATATATCTCTTAGAAATACCGAATTTTGAGTTTATCCAAAAAAAGTAGTAAAATAATAAAAAAATCAAAATCTTGACGCACGAAGATTTGACATATTTTCATTTGTTATCTACTTTTTAATTATTTCTTTTTTTCTAATTCCATGTAAATTTATATCACTGTTTCTCTACTGTCTATTAACCTTTAACTGATGCCACGCGGTCTCACAGACCCTGCGACTCCGAGCTGTAATTACTTCCACCCCTTAAAAGTGCAAATATTACTTGCCCGTAGCAATATCTTCTTCTACCAGATTGCCAAAGTCACACACAAAGCAATAATTCTGTGAGTTTATTTTAAACGTGTTATTCGTTGCGCTGGGGTCTGTCAGACCGCGCCACGTCAGTTGTGTGATTATTTGAAACTGTAATACAATACAAGCGACTTTTTCTTTTTCATTTCTTTGGTGTATTTTATTTTTTTTTATGATATGATGCCGTCGCAACCTCTAAAATGTCCTACATTACTCAGCCAGAAGAAAATAGAAGATATTATGAACACCTGGGCAGATGAAGAATTTTCCGATATTGAAAGCTCTGACAATGCAGATTTTACTGACGGATGAGATCACGATACAAATTCCGAAATTTCCGATGGGGAAAATGTAAATATTTCCGATGATTCTGAAATTTCCGATAGTGAAAATGTAAATATATCTGATGCAGTTAGACATAATTTTTATTACCGAAAGGATTGTTTAGAGAAAAACATCTTATAAATGCATTTTATGCCAAAAGTCAGTATACATTGAATGTACATGAAAAATGTGTATTGACTGAAATAATAATGTACTTTGACTCTTGCGTATTCGTAGGGTAAATATTATTATTTTTCAAATAAACACTGCATTTCAATTTTCATACTTTGTTGCAACGATAATTTGTAAAAAAAAAAAAAAAAAAAAAAAAAAAAAGTACACGATTAATTTTTAGATTTAATTAGCAAAATCAACAAACTACCGCTTATTTTGAAAAAAAAAAAGAAAAGTAATTATTTCTATATTAAAGTTAAATAATATGAGTAAATTACTTTTTTCATGCAATTTAATTCACTTGACCCTAAGAGAAGTACAATGATATTGTTAGGGCAAAATTTAAGGTAAATTCAACCATTTAAGTTATTTTTTTTATTCATATTATTCGAGTGGTCTGAGAGACTGCATCACATCACTTATGTGACAAAATTTAATCACATCAGTTAAAGGTTAAAAAAAAAGCTTTTGTTGTTGAAATAATAAATTTTGACAATGGCAATTATACATTGTTTTAAATTTTGATTTATAAAAAATAACTAATTTGAGGACGATTTTGATACTTTCGTGCTTTGAATGGCTGCAGGAAGCAAGCTGTTAAAACATATGTTTATAATGACGAAAATGCGAATAATTATGGGATTCACAAAACATTTTTTCGTTGAATTGAAGAAAAAGGGAAACATAACAATATCTTAATTTCATGTAAAATTCAATTTAAGTAGTTGGATGTGCCAATCCCAAAAACTTTCTTCAATCTCATGTCAAAATTTCATTTTAATTAGTTTTATTAGTATTTTTTATTAAAATTAAGCATAACTTCATACACTTTTCGATGATACAATATTGAAAATTGCAAAAAATCGCTATTACAGTGCCTCCTTCTGGCGGAATTTTTCCAAATTCAGGAAGGACCTTCTTGCCATGGCCAAAAACATACACCAAAAATTAGGTTCAATTCATCTATACATAACTTCATACACTTTTCGATGGTACAATATTCAAAATGCACAAAAATCGTTATTACAGCGCCCTCTAACGGCGGATTTTTTCCAAATTCAGGCAGGACCTTTTTGCAATGGCCAAACACATACACAAAAAAATTAGTTCAATTCCATGCATAACTTCATACACTTTTCGATGGTACAATATTCAAAATGCACAAAAATTGCTATTACAGCGCCCCCTACAGGCAGAATTTTTCCACATTCAGGAAGGACCTTTTTGCCATGTCCACAAACATACACAAAAAATTTGGTTCAATTCTATGAATAACTTCATACACTTTTCGGTGGTACAATAATCCAAATGCACAAAAATCGCTGTTACAGCGCCCCCTACTGGCAGATTCTACGCATAACTTAATACAATTTTTGATGGTACAATGGCAACACACGGACATATAGACACACGGACACACGGACAGACGGACAGATATTTTTTTATAAATATGTTTTTTGTGAGCTCTGATCCCTAAAACGTGTAAATCTGTCGAAAACCGGAAGTCGAAAAAAATTCGATTACAATACTTTATTTTATTGAAGATAGAAGAAAGTAAAAATATTAGACTATTATTTTTCATTTTTCGTTTGACCTTTTCACATTTTCCTGAAACTAAAATCTCTTTGTCCGTTAAACATAAAATAATAACTGCATTATTTAAAAATTTGAATAAATAATTGTTTTTCATTTTTTTTTCACTGGATTTTAATAGTATTTCTCTTAAAGTCATTGATCTTGAAATCCGATGTTTCCTTTCTCTAAAATAATAAAAAAAAAGATTGAATTATGTACGTGATTAAAAAATATATATCACGATCTTAAAGAAGTTAGATTTTTTAAATAAACTATATTAATCTAGTGTATTGAATAAAAAGAAATAAATGTCTTTGAAATAGCGATTTTTGAGTTTATTCAAAGAACAAGTAAAGTAAAATAAATTCAACTCTTGGCGCAGGAATATTTGACATATTTCATTTGTTATCTACTTTCCAATTACTTCTTTCTTCGAAATACGTTCCATTAGATAAAGTAAGATTTATATTAAAAATAGAAATTACCTTTCTCAATTTAAATCTTTCTTTATGTAGACTTTATCGTGATGTAAATTTATATCACCGTATTTAAATTTTCTATTGAAAAATGCCTTTGTTGTTGAAATAATAAATTTAGACAATTGCCATTGTACATTGTTTTAAATTTTAAGTTATGATAGATAACTAATTTGAGGAAGAATTTGATACTGTCGTGCTTTCAATGTCTGGAGGAAGCAATTTTTCGAAACATATGTTTATAATGACGAAAATATGAACCACTATGCAATTCATAAAAGATTTGTTTTGCTGAAATGAACAAAAAGTGAAACACATTATCATATTTCATGTACAATTCTCTTTAAAAATATTACATTATTACCTTTCGTTTACCCTTTCCACATTTTCATGAAATTAAAGTATCTTCTTCCGTTTAACATAAAATAATAACTGTATCAGTTATTGAATTTTTAAATGCATTGTTTTTTTAGTTTCTTTTAAATTTTGTCTGAATATAAAATAGACTTTGCTGGTATTTTTCTTACACTCACTATATGGCAAGATGTGGGAATCTAATTTCAGTTTTAAAATGCTTGAGGTAAAATTCTCGTACAATAATTCTAAGCAAACTGCTACTTATTTATCTTGAAATACGATATTCCTTTTATCTAAATTAGAAAAAATAATACTTTTATTTTATTTCATAGAAAAGGCCTCGGGATTTTAGTTATATTTTACAATGACATTACATGAAGTTACTATGAAGAAATTTAAAACTATTTTTGTAAAATTGAATTCTAGAGTGTTTTTACAGAAACATATGAAATAATAAATTATTTGAGACTTTGTTGGAGGGAGAGTTGAGACGTTTTATTTGTTATGGAAATATTAAATTCTTTATATCGTTAAAAATATTTTTTTTTCATTAAAGGAAATGTTACATAAAATAAAACAAATTAGCTTTCTCAATTAATAAAAAGAAAAACTGATTAAATAACAAAGAAATATTTAAATACAGGTATAAGAGTTATGTAACCCGAATCTTTTTCAGATTTTTTAAATGCATTTTGTTATGTTTCTAAAGATCTAGGTGAACGATAACACTCGCATTATTCATGTGAGGGTGGTTCATTTGAATTCAATATACTGGATTCTCAACGGCCACAAACTTCTAATTAAACACAAAGATTTTAAAGAAATAAGTAGTAGATTGCAACGCTTTATTACAATGTTTTGATTATTCTCAAATTTATTACTGCCCACACAAGTTCTGTTAGGATAAAACTCACTGGATTTGTTACGAAGTAGTTTGCGACCCATTATACCATAGAAAATTTTCGTCCCCTTGATCCCTACTATCATCCCTTTGAATTTGTCGATCGAATCTGGCAACACACTGTATAATGCGCGCAATGACAGAAAATGTAATTTTTCAAAATCCTGTGTCCAAACAACTTAAGTAATATTTTAGTTTAAATACCATTAATGGTAATTTTTGCATAAGGATTATTTTAAAATATTTTTACGATTGTTAATAATATACACATAATTGTTGTAATTCAATTTAATTATTTGAAAGTTTAATGGGGATCAGGGTTTGATCGATAACGAACAACATGTAAAAAGAGGACGCTTCGAGTCCATATCAAAACAGAAGTATTCAATGTAACTGATTTAAACTTTCTGATATTTCTAAGGTATGTTTGTAGTCTTATAAAATTATAAAATGAAGTACTTCAATGTAATAAAACAAAATATATAGCAAAATTTCTGTAACATAATTAAAAAAAAAAAAAAAAATTCGGTGTCATATCCGTAAAATATCTTAACTCTGGATTGACATAAGAACCTAAATTTGTTTTAAAATTATCAGGAAACTTTACTCAATAGAATGTATTAAGGGTGTAACTATCAGTCAAAGGAAACCTTATTACAAAACTCTCTAATTTGAAAATTTAAAAAACCCTAAAAAATACATTTTTTTTCATTAAAAATACTTAAAATTATTAAACTATCTAAAATATATTAATCCATTCTATAGATAATGATGTTATATGTGTTAAAAAAATTTTAAGCCATTCCATCAAATAGTTTTTTTAATCTTACGGATACTCGTTAAAAATCAAGTTTTGAGAAAACGCGACTTAAAGGTGCAATTAAATGGGCGTGGCTTTGTAACGATTGTTACATAAATTCTTACAACTCCGTTAAAAATGCAAATATTTTTATGCAGTTTCTTGCAATGTGTTCAGAATTAATTAAATAATCAAAATAGATACTAAAAGAAAAATCGATTATCTAAAAAATTTCAAGCCTTGAGTCCCCTTAAAAAGTAGAATACCGCTTAAGTGGTCACTCTTAATTGTAGTTTTTAATTCTATGTACCTATACCACAAAGGAGATATTTAACTGCAAATGATAACAGCATCAACTTTAATTTATTATTTTAAATGTAGTGCGATGAAAACATAATTCTTGGAGTATAAACGACTATTTTTTATGTATGAATTATAATTAAATATTTTTTCATTAATATTCATAAAAAAAGTATTTAATCTGGAAGTGCAAAGTTTATATATAAATAATCTGTATACGTATTGATAAAACTCTTTTGCAGACATATACTCCATAGAATAAGAAATTCCTAACTCATCGTTAAATATTTATCAGCACGCTTCAGACTTCAAGAATTGTCCTCTTTTCCCTTTTTAGCCACATAACACATGAACATTTCTCATATATTATTCCTACCGAGTTGCTGTGAAGAAATTCTATGCCTTTTCATTATTTTATTTCCCCTTTTTCCTGAATATCCGTTGATTTCAGAAAATACTGCTAAGGATTGTGTTTATTGCTCAAGTAAAACTCTTTTTGTAAACCAGTTCACGTTTTCGTAGAGAAAATGCTTAACTTTCTTTTGCAGAAGATTAACTATAATATTTGACATAATGAGATACCCAGTATTTCATGTTTAAGATTTAACATATTTCACGTTCTTGTTTTATTTTTTTACGTATAAATGAATAAAAGCGATTCTTCTTCTATTTTTAGCTTTTATTTCTTTTGTCATTCATTTCTTAGAAAAATATTAGACATTTCTTATAAATATATTTATCAAATAATTAGTTTTTTCCATGAATAAATTGCGATGCGTGATTTATAGAGAAATATAAGCCACTCACTGATATGATATATTTACTTTATCATAATGCCATACATTTTTTCGTATAAAATATATATCACTATTGGACGCAATAACGTTTGTACGTGATAAATTGATTTTGGTGTTTTTACATGATAATTTGACAGTTATTACATATATATTTCATACTTTTAAGTGTGATCTTATATAGAATTTGTTGAGATGTTAAATGAAAATCTGAAAGTATAGTTAAAACTTTAATTTTTTGTATATTCTTTTAATATGCATTTTTTATTATGGTATTGCACTTTAAAATAAGGATTCGATCCATAATATGTTTTGGTACAGAAAAAAAAAAAACATTTGTAATTTAATTCAACACATAATATATTACATGAATGTTTTTCCTGTTAAGATGTCTGCAAAATTACACATGTTTGATCCGCATATGAGGTATACGTATAAAAAATCTGAATAAATAATAGCATATTTAGCAACATATTTACATACTCGTTGAAAAACCAAATTTTTTAAAATTTGAAATTAATTAATTTAAGTTGCATTATTTTTTATTCTCTTATTAATCATTGCTTGGGAAAAATTTTCATAATCAAGCTGTATACTTAAAAATCACGATCTTTACACAATATTAAGTTCATTACAGTTTTGCTATTCGTTTAAATTTTGGAAAATATTTCCTAACATTTAAACTGATTTACTAATTAAATATTTAATTAAATTGAAAAATTACTATTTGTATGGTTTTTATTCTTAAAAATTAAACATCCCATTTGTAAAAATCTAAGTAGTCACTGCAATATTTTGAAAAAAAAAAAAAAAAAAAAAAAAAAAACATGGGTCATGTGCAGACGATACATAAATTGTGCTATCCTCAAATAAAATTAGTTTTCTAAACTAATTTTACGCTAATTTGACATAAAAACTACTCCAAATATCGAACAGCTTAATAAAAAAATAAATAAAAACACAAAAGAAAATAGCCACATAGTTTTGTAAAGATCACTATCAATAATTAAAATAATAATAATTATAATAACAAGTAATATAAAAGTTTTGTTTTTAAAGTCAATTCCTACTTAGGCCATCAAAGAAAAATTTAATATAATCAAGCTAATATGAGTTTTTGCTGCATTAAAATATCTCAATTTGTTGATTTTCTATAAGCAAGTAGGTTTACATTGGAACTCTATGGGAATTTGGCGAAATATTACAGATATCGCCAAGTTGGCGTCACTTTTGACGACTCATTTTGGCCGCCAAATTTGGCGATATATCGCCAAGTTGGCGACAAACTTGGCGGTATTTGGCGAGAGAACAGGGTCCCCCCCCCCCCTATGGGTAACCCTTATTGAAAATACTTTCATTGAAATTCAATAACCAATGGCGGCCATTTTGTTTCCCATGCAAAACTAAATTTAATTAATTAAAATTTAATTAATTAATTAATATTTGAAAAAACTTTATTAACATGAATTGTCACCCAGTACAAGTTTAAAAAAATTTATTTCAACCTGATAGGATGAATAATGAGTATTTTATTAACGATTGAAAATTTGTACAAGATAAATATATAAATATATCCTTGTATATATAAAAAAAGTTTTGATTTGGAAATGGACCAATGACAATCTGCGTAGATATTCCGGGTAGATCCACATCCATCATTTGAATGCTTAAGCATGGCCTTTCATCGTTAATATTAAAAAAACTGTTGCATACAAAAATATGAAAATCGGTGATATTATAGAGAAATGTTTCATAAACACGCTGATGCAGACAGTTTTCAAATCGAAGAATTATTTTAAGAGATATTTAATGCTAAAGTTAGACAAAATTGTTCCATTAAAAAAGTTTTATTGGAACAAAAACTATATATGAGAATTTAATCATCTTTATATCATTTTATACCTTATAAGTTCCCGGTGTGCAGATTGTATTTATTTTTCTTATTTGGCTCATTTTTTGAGGTTTTATTTCAATTTTAAATTCCAATTTTCAGCATTTCGAGAGATATTTTTTACAAATTTTAGAAAATGTTATTAATTTAAACTGTTGCCAGTTGTATAAATAGCGCAAACAATAATGTTTACTTCAAATTAAAAATTTATTTTACACGTGACTATTATAAACAGAAAATATAAAAAGCAGGAACTTATTGAAAATTACGTCATAAAAATTATAATTACACGTGAATTTTAAAAGAGACAGAATATTGTAAAATAATAAATTCATAAACATGCGTTAGAAGTCTTAAATAGGAGAATTTACGTCACATTACACTTATTATATAAAATGAACAAAAAATAATATTGCTAAACAGTTTAAATTTAAAAATTGCTCGAGACATTTAATATTTTAAGATGATCATAATATTTCATTTCTAGCTAAAGTATTTTGGTACTTTTTGGTTAGCCGGGCGCCAGTGTTATATATGCATACATATCTATATATATATATACATATATATGTATATATACATGTATATGTATAGATATATATGTATATATAACACTGGCGCCCAGCTAACCGAAAAGTACCAGTATTTTTACGTGAATATTAAAACGAAAAAGAAAAGTTTGGTGAAAATTACGTCAGATTATATTTCTCAGATTCAAATTATAATTCAATCTTCCGAAATCTTTTTAAAGCCGATCAAATTATCGTGCTGTCAGAGTCTGCGGTGTCTGAACGGGGTTGACGAGCGTAGCTCGTAGGGGGCAGAGCCCCCTAGTAAATATATAAATAAATATAGGGAGAGTGTGAGCTAATAGTAGGAATTGAAAAAAAAATAGAATACAAATCACGTATTATTTATTTATTTAATTTGAAAATCGAAATGCACCAATCGATACACTTTTCGATATTTTAAACTACAAAAATAATCCCCATATATAATTCTTAGATTGAAGAAAATTTAATATTTTTGTAAAAGTGTCAGTTCTGTGCTGAAATCATTGAGTCTGCCTGATTTTGATAAAAATGGATGTGCCAGTGGTACATAAATGTGTTTTGATATCTCATTATTGTTTTAATAATGATTTCCCTCTTGCCATTTAGAAAATAATAATTTATTGATTTGTTTCAGATAAATATTATCTGAAACAAATGCCTGAAGTAATATTTAGTTTGAGATAATGAGTTGTTGTAGATGACTATTATCTTTTTTATGCCCGTGTATTTGTTGACAACAGATAAAACATAGTTGATGTGCAATGCGTTTTTGTAACTAAAGGGAACAAAAAATTGTTTTCTTAATTTTCAATAAGAATAGATGGAGTTTCTTGTTGTATACACCGTAAAGTAAAAGAAATAATTTATAAAATTTTACGGAATAATTTTATTTTTATTGTGGATTATACAAACACATACACACACATGCTCTCACAAATCTCTCTTTTTATTCCCTTTTGATATTTATCTACCGTTTGTCAAACAATCTTAGAAAATACATCGAAACTTTTGTCATTTGCTAATTTACATTTCAATTACATTACAATAATAATGTTAAATGAAAATAATAGGAACAATGGAAATGGTATTATCTATGTAATAACATCTTTCAAATATAGAACCGCTTAATAAAAAATAAATAAAAAAAAAACAAAAGTAAATAAACACACATTTTTGGAAAAGTTGCTATCAAATATTTTAAAAGTTTGAAAGAAAAAGAAAAATCCGATAAAAATCAAGCATTATTTTTTTCAATTTGCAAAGTGAGATGCAAAAAATTTATACAGTTTTCCGTATTTTAAAGGAAAAAAATAATCGCGACAAATAATTTTTAGATTAAACACAACGAAATATTTTTGGAAGGTGTCAGTGTTTTGCAGACCCTTCGAGTTTGTCTTATTTTGATAAAAATAGATATACCAATAATACGTACATGTGTTCAGATATCTAATATTTGTTTTAATAAAGATTTATATTTTGTCATTTAGAAAATAATGACTTATTGATTTGTTTAAGACAAGTATTATCTGAAACATATGCTTGACAAAATATTTAGTTTGAGACAATAAATTGTACGTCAAGATATTTTTTTATGTCCTTGTATTTGTTGATTACTTATAAAAAATAGTTGATATGCAATATGATATTATATCTAAAGCGAATTTTTTTTTTCCTTAATTTTAACCACATGACTTTCTTACCTATAGGTCTTTTTTTATTCGTATTACTTTCGAACTGAT
Source organism: Maratus speciosus (assembly GCA_963932465.1). NCBI lineage: Eukaryota > Metazoa > Arthropoda > Arachnida > Araneae > Salticidae > Maratus > Maratus speciosus. Next base: position 82,346,531 of record OZ010789.1, read on the forward strand.
CTTCTGAAACACCCATATGTTTTAAACTAAAAAAAATATACGAATTAGTTTTAAAATGGATAGCAAAATATTATTTAAATATACTTAGAAATTTTGTAAAAGGCAACTACTTAATAAAAATTTAAGCAATGGATTTTTTTTTTTTGCATTTTACCGGTTTTTCTTTTTTGTACTGGACAAATTGCTTGTTTTTTCTTTGACATTTATCAATACTTTGTCAAACAATCTTAAATACTACATGAGAAATTTTGTCATTTGTTAATTTAAAGCATCGAAGAATTATAGGAACAACGGAAATGCTGCAGATAAATAATAAAAATTATTATTTTTCAAACCTGTATAATTGATAGTTACTTATAAATATTTAGTTAAAGTGAAATATGTTTTTATACGTGAAGGAAAGACAATTGCTTTCGAAATTTTCAAAAAGTATAGATAATTATAAACGTTGACAAAAAACATACATATAATGAAAATACGGAATAGTTTTATTTTTTTGTTTAAAAAATATATATAATCTCTGTTAATTATGTTTAATAGTCGCAGTGTTTGGAATGGGAATATATTGATTCCTGGATACACCTACTTGCTTTACATTAGAAATATGTACATTCATATGCCAGTACTGCCAAGAAATTGACATTATATTAGAAATATTTCATGCGGAATGCGAGTGTTGTCAAATATTGTTTTTCAATACAATTTTTTTTTTTTATGAAACGAGAAAGTTACTCAAATATATTCTTTAAATTAGAAGTAATTCAAATCATAAACCAGTATTAGTTGAATGTGGCTCGATATTCGAAATATTTCTATTGATATCCAAATATTATCTAAATGTTGGTTTTTCATTCTCAGTATTTCCAGTAAGTTTAATAAAAGGAATGGCGCCTGTTTACATTAAAACGACATGCAATATTAGTTTTCTTTTTGTTAATTTAAATGGTAAAAAAATAATTAATATTTTGTTACTTATTTTTACGTCTGTATAGCTGAAAAGAATGTAATGCAATTTCTTTTTTAATATTGTTTTAAACTAAAGCTAGACTTTTCTGTCACAAGCTATTAATTAAAAACTAAATGTCCATAAAAATCTTTTTTTAATAAATAAACACACAATCTTGCTCAATGGTGCACAAAATACAAACTTTAATAAACAAACATTTAAAATCTACGCTTCAAGCTGTTTCTACTGCCGTCTTCAGGAAAATAAGATGGTAAAATGCCTCAAAGTTCAGAGACGAAAACTCCCTGTGCAAGAGAAAATTAGTCGAAACTTGATTAATGATTTGAATACAAAAATCAGTGTTGCCATCCAGTGAAAATAAATTATTATTAATGAACCGAGATCAAATGAATCAAAAGGTAGATTTAAGAAACCACGACAGCCACCTTCTACACATGAGGGATAGAACCACGTTAAAATGAGTTTTCATTCAAGTTTTTGGCAACATAGTACAAGTTTAAGCTGAAATATTATAATTAGATATATAATTATGACATTATCATATTATGCCAGATTTTGGGGATATTATAGGATAAATTATCGTTACAAGGTTTATCCTTACGTGAAATGATTTCAACTGATTCTCTAAATTTACTTTCAAAAGGGGTATTGTACAAAATTATATTTTTTGCCTCATGGAAGTTAATATAGCAGATTTCATTACCCAAGTAGAACCTAGAAAGGGCTGTATTCTCCATAATCCTTAGTGAAAACTTACGTTTTGCCATGCCGATGTAGACTCTTTCAATATTGTTAGATAAAGTAATAGGGATTTCATATATACCAGCTTTTTGATCCATTGGGATCGTGTCGATCTTATCGCTGACGATATCAATGAGGTAAGGGTGTGGAATAGCGACCAACTTTGTATGATATTTCTGTATGATCTTTTTTAGCTTTTCGAATATAGTGGGAATGCAGTGAAATTTTCTGTAAACCACAAGTTGATTATTATCCTGCTGTTGGCCCGCAGGAGGGGGAGCATTGTACTTCTGAATTATCTTATCTATATGTTTTGTTGGAAAACCATGATCAAAGGCTATTTTCAGCATAAATTCCATTTCTTCATTTAATTGGTAATCTGAGCAGATCATAAATGTTCCTTTAATTAATGACTGAAATGCAAAGATTTTATATTAAAAAGGTATAGCCAGGAGGGGTAACTATGACCACTTTTTACCTTTTCAACATTGTTATTTTTTATTTTTTTCTCATTTCATACACATTTCAATACACATTTGTTTGGGGTAATTGTGACCACTTTGAACTCCAAAGTGACAAATCCGTTTATCAAATATTTTATAGACTTAGTTTCAAATTGCTATTCGGATCTCAAAAAGGCTTCAGACTAGTAATAAAGAATATCTAAGATGAAATAAACATTATGAGGTTAATATCTAAGATTAAAACAAAATTTTACCGAACACAGTTTTCTCCAATATGACGGCTGTCATAATTACACCAACTGACCCTACGTTTGCTGAAAAAGGGATATCAGTGTTTTCTTTACTAGGTTTTCTATAAACTGAAAAGTTTAATCTGGAACGCATCTATTAATCTGAACATCTAACAAGTTGGAAATTGCTCGTCAAACGTGGCAAATGATGTGCGTTCGTACTATAACTAGTTTTATAATTATTTTTTGCACCCCATATTGTACTGAATGTATAATTTTTTGCACTTCATAAAGCACATAGTCTGATACATCATTAAAATGCACTTCCAATATTTTTTTCCCATTCCCCGTAATGTAACGGAACACTTTTGACTGTCCCTGTAATTAAACTATACATCCGATTTTCCTAAAATTTGAAATAGCTCAACAAAATTTTGCAACAATTATATCTTTAAAATTTCAGACCATTCGGAAGGCTGTAATATCATTAAAATGCACTTGCAATAATTTTTCCCATTGGCCGTAATGTAAAGAAAATTTTGACTGTCCCTGTAATTAAACTATGCATCCGATTTTCCTAAAATTTGAAAGGGCTCGACAAAGTTTTGCAACAGTTATATCTTTAAAATTTCAGATCATTCGGAAGGCCGTAATATCATTAAAATGCACTTGCAATAATTTTTCCCATTGGCCGAAATGTAAAGAAAAAATTTTGACTGTCCTGTAATTAAACTATACATCCGATTTTTCTAAAATTTGAAAGGGCTCGACAAAATTTTGCAACAGTTATATCTTTAAAATTTCAGATAATTCGGAAGCCCCTCTCATATCATTAAAATGCACTTGCAATAATTTTTCCCATTGGCCGTAATGTAAAGAAAAACTTTTGACTGTCCCTGTAATTAAACTATACATCCGATTTTCCTAAAATTTGAAAGGGCTCGATAAAATTTTGCAACAGTTATATCTTTAAAATTTCAGATCATTCGGAAGGCTCTAATATCATTAAAATGCACTTGCAATAATTTTTCCCATTGGCCGTAATGTAAGGAAAAACTTTTGACTGTCCCTGTAATTAAACTATACATCCAATTTTCCTAAAATTTGAAAGGGCTCGACAAAATTTTGCATCAGTTATATCTTTAAAATTTCAGATCATTCGGAAGGCTGTAATATCATTAAAATGCACTTGCAATAATTTTTCCCATTGGCCGTAATGTAAAGAAAAATTTTGACTGTCCCTGTAATTAAACTATACATCCGATTTTCATAAAATTTGAAATGGCTCGACAAAATTTTGCAACAATCATATATTTGAAATTTCAGACCATTCGGTTGGGTAGTTTTTGCTCTGTTACATGCGGACAGACGGACAGACGGACGGACAGACGGACAGACGGACAGACGGACGGACAGACGGACGGACGGAACGACGACTATAGGTGCTACGTATTTATATAATTACGAACGCACCTAAAAATGGAAGTGAAGCGTTTTCTTTCATATAAATGTTAGTTTATTAAAGTTTGCATTTTGTGCGCCATTGAGCAACATTGTGTGTTTATTTACTATATTTTATGGTTCAGTTGTCCAATATGCGTTAATCTCTTTTTATTTCAATATTTTTTAATCTATTCAGTTTAATAGTTATCACTACGAAAAGTTATTTTAAAACTCTTGATTAATTCTGCTCTCCCAAGACAAAGTTATGTGAAAGACCCTGTAACAAAGAAATACCGATTTTTTCCGTTTATCATGTAGTTTCATATTGCTGCTAATATATATATATATTTGTTACTATAAAAAAGAACTCTTTCGAAATTTCTCTAGATGGAAATTTGAAGAACCCTTAAACAATTTTTATTAAATGTTTAATGTGAAAAATAGAGAATAATCGAACATTTTCAATTTTGTATACAGAGCTTTACTCAAAAATTTCAACTAGAATATCTAGATTTTAATCTTTCTACATTGTTCATGAAAAACAATATCAAATTTTTATTTTAAAATAAGACAATATTTTATTGCCATGGTATTTGAAAGAACAAAGTGTTTTATTAATTTACCTATTATTTTCTCGTTTTTAAACTTGCTGTTAATATTATTGTTGTAAAGTCAGAAAAAACTAAAACTTATGGGACATATCTATTTCGATTGATAAAAATTTGAAGAACATCTTTAAACAATCTCATTAAATGTATAATGAGAAAAATAAAGACGAAACGGAAAATTTTTAATTTCATGTACAATGTCTTTTACAAAAGTTATAACCACATTACCTTACATTTTAAACTTTAAATAAAGTTTATGAAAAGAAATCCTTATTTGCACTTTAAAATAAGACACTAACTTTATTATCATTATATTTGGAAAAACAATCTTATTTTAATTTTCCGATTATTTTTGTAGTTTTTGAAACATGTCATTTTAAGAAAGTAATTACTTTACAATCAATTGTTCAGATGCGGGAATTAAATTTTAGTTTCAGAATGCTTGAGGTAAATTTTCTTTAGAATACTTCTAAAGTAAACTTCTTGTAATTGATCTTGAAATCCGATATTTCTTTTCTCTAAATTATAAAAACGAAGAACTTAGTATTAAGAAAGGCTCAGGATCATAAAGAAATTAGATTTTGTAGAGAAACTATGTGAGTCTAGTGTGTTGCATTAAAAAAATTCTCTTTGAAATACCGATTTTTTGAAATTATTCAAAGAAAAAATAAAATAATATAAATTGAAATCTTGACGCATGAAGATTTGACATATTTCATTTGTTATAAGCGTTCCAATTATTTCTTTCCTTAAAATTCATTCGATTAGATGAAGTAAAATTAATGTTATAATTAGAAATTGACTTTCTCAAGTAAAATGTTTCTCTTCCTAGATTTTATCGCACTGCAAATTTATGTCGCATCATTTCAATTCTCTATTTTAAAAAATAGCTTTTGTTGTTTAAATACACTAAATTTAGACATAATTGCAATTATATTTTGTTTTAAAGTTTGAATAAATGTAGATAACTAATTTGAGTAAGAATTTGATAATTTCGTGCCTTTAATGTCTGGAGGAAGCAAGCATTTGGAACATATATTTTTAATGAAGAAAATGCGAATCATTATGCTATTCACAATTTTTTTTTTATTATTGAAGAAAAATTGAAATGTAAGAATATCATATTTCATATAAAATCGCTTAAAACATATTCAATTATTATCTTTCGTTTAACCTTTCTACATTTTAATGAAATTAAAGCCTATTGTTCCGTTTATCATAAAATAATAACTCTATTATTTAATTTAAAAAAAATGAATTGTTTTTTTTTATTTCTTTTAAGTTTTTCCTGAATATACAGTAATTTCAATCAAACAAATTCAGATCAAACAATCATGCTTAGATACAGAATTTAGATTAAATAATTGGAGTCAAATAATTTACCTCGATTTAATAAGTTTGATTTTATCAAATAAAATTTCTGGATGCAAACATAATTGTTTGATCCACGGGTTATACTCCAGAAAGTAAGGTAAAAGAGACTTCAGTAGTATTCTTTTACACTCCCTATATGGCAAGATGTGAGAAGCTAATTTCTATTTTAAAATGCTTGGGGTAACACTCATATTATGTTTCAAATTAAACTGCCTGTAATTCATCTTGAAATACGATATTCCTTTTGTCTATATTTGAAAATTGGAGACCTTTTTTTACTTCATAAAAAATCCCATAGGATTGTAGTTTTGTTTTTCAATGACATTACATGAATCTACTATGAAGATTTTTAAAACTATTTTTTTTTTATCGAATCCAAAAGTAACACTTTGGTAGAGAAAAAGTTGAAGAGGTTTTTTTTTTTCTTTTTTCTTCTTCTTCTTCTTTTTTTATCTTTAAAAATATTTTTATTTCATCGACGAAAATATTACTTAAAAGAAAATAAATTACCTTTATTAATTAAAACAAAGATAAAGGAATATATGTGGAAAGATGAGGAAATAAATTTAAATATAGGCATAAGTGTTACGTAACTTGATATTTCAGATTTTTGTTTAAAAGTCTTTTGCTAGATTTGTAAAGCTCTGGGTGAAATATAACACTTTTTTCAGTTTAATTGTTAAAAAGAAACATTTATGGGTTAGGGTTAACTTAACAAATATATTAATGCATTTTCTGTGGCAGAAAATGTTAAATATTTATAACTCGGTAGTTTTCAATAGAAAAATATTGAATATATATACATTTTTTCAATTAATCGCAGAGTAATTCTATTCTAAATATTGCAGGTAAAGCATTATTTATGTGGGTGCAGTTCATTTCTATTCAATACGCTGGATTCTTAACAGCCACAAACTTTTATTTAAACTAGGCTTTGAAGAAATAAGTGATAGATTGTGTATTTTATTGCAATTTTTTTTATTATTCTCAATTTTTTTATCGTCAACTCAAGTTCAGTTAGGCTAAAACTCGTTACTAAATTCGTTAAAAATTTCGTAAAAATTCGTAAGTTAGTAAAAGTTCGTAAAAATCCGTTACTAAAAATGTAGTTATCGACTCATTGTTCTATTGCAATTTTCGCCCCATTGATGCCTACTATCACTCCTTTGGACTTCTCGGTTGAATCCGGCAACGTCCTGTATAATGTGCGCAATGAGTGAAAATGCAGTTTTTCAAAGTCCTGTGTCCAAACTGCTCAAGTTACTCTTTAAGTTAAATACCAATATTGGGCTTTTTTGCATGAGGATTTTTTTTTAAATATTTCTACCGAAATGTTGTAAATTAATAAATGGAAATTAAAAAACCAATTTTTGGAAAGCTTAAAAGGTACAAAACCGCTTAAGTGGTCATTGGTGGCTGTAGTTTTTAATTCTGTGTATCTATATCAAAAAGCAGATATTTAAATACAAATGATAAGAGCAGCTACTTTCCTTTCTTATTTTAATTTCAGTGCAATCAAAACACAATTCTTGGAATATAAGTAACTATTTTTTATGTATGAATTATAGTTAAATAATTTTTCATTAATATTCATTAAAATAAAAATTATTTCTTCTGGATGCAAAAGTTTACATATAAATCATCTGTATACGTATTGATAATATTCTTTTGCAGACATATACTTCTTAGAATAAGAAATTCCTAACTTATCGTTAAATATTTATCAGCACGCTTCAGACTTCAAGAATTGTCCTCTTTTCCTTTTTTAGCCACTTAACACATGAACATTTCTCATATATTATTCGTACCCAGTTGCTCTGAAGAAATTCTATGCCTTTTCATTATTTTATTTTCCCCTTTTCCTGAATATCCGTTGGTTTCAGAAATACGTACTGCCAAGGATTGTGTTTATTGCTTAAGTAAAAATCTTATTGTAAACCAGTTCACGTTTTCGTAGAGAAAATGCTTAACTTTCTTTTTCAGAAGATTAACTATAAGGTTTGACATAATGAGATACCCAGTATTTCATGTTTGAGATTTAACATATTCCACGTTCTTATTCTACTTTTGACTCATGAATGAATAAAAGAGGTTCTGCCTTTTATATTAGACTTTTATTTCTTTTGTCCTTCATATTTTATAAAATTCTTTTTGGAAATCTCAAAATATTTCTTAAAATAATGTTAAACATTAATTAATAACACATTTATCAAATAACTTAGTTTTGTCTATAAAATGAAAAACTTCGGTACTTAATGTATAGAGAGATGTAAGACACTCACAGAAATTATATATCTACTTTTCATTAATACCATACATTTTTGTCATAAAAATTTTTTGCACATTTTACGCAATAAATTTGAAAATTTTAAATTGATTTTGATGTGTTTTAGATGATTATTGCAAAGAAATATATTACATTATTTTAAATGAAATTGTGATGTTTAAATGTGAAAATATGAAAGTATAGTTAAAGCTTTTTAGATTAGATTTCCTTTTTGTATATTCATTTAATATGCATTTTCTCTAAGAGCCCCTTAATATAAAAAATGGGTCCATAATGTATGTTGGTATAGAAGAAAATATTTATAATTTAAATTAACGTATTATCTTTAACCTCAATGTTTTTTTGTTTTTTTTTTTTTTTTTTTAAATTCAGTAAAATTACACCTGATGGAGCCCAAGTTTCAGATATACCTTTCTGAGTAAATAACGGCATGTTTAACAACAAATTTATTTTCTCGTTGTAAATACATTTTTTTAATTGAAATTATTTCGAGTAGTATAATCTGTTTAATCTCATTCCAAACACAGCTAGGGAAAAAATTCAAAAGCTGTACTGAAAAATTACGATATGGATACATTATTGCATTCAGTGCATGATTACGATATGAATACAATATTATTTCAAATACAGTTTTGCTATTTGTTTAAATTTTGAAAATGATTTATTAAATTAAAAATGTACACTTTATATGATAGTTATTCTTAAAATGTCTTTCGAAAATGATTTCATATTTATATTATTTCAACTTAATGCGCACTATATACAATAAGAATTGGGAAAAATAGTCAAAATATTACTAAACAAAACTGAAATATCAATAAAGATTTTAAATATTCTATTTGTAAAAATGTAAGTAGTTACTGCAATATTTATAAATACAAATGCCTAATAAACATTTTTCAATTGCAGACAAAACATGAATCATGCTGTCCACAATGACAACTTATTTTATAAATTAATTGCACTCTAATTTTAATAACATCTTCTAAGTATAGAACTGCTCTAAAAAAATAGATTAAAAAAAAAAAAAAAGTAAATAATCACACTTTTTTTGGAAAGGTCGTTATCAAATATTTTAAAAGTTTCAAAGAAAAAGAAAATATCGATAAAAATCAGATATTACTTATTCAATTTGAAATATGAAATGCACAAATCTATACACTTTTCCATATTTAAAAGGAAAAAACATAATCGCGACAAATAATTTTTAGATTAAAGAAAACGAAATATTTTTGCAAGGTGTCAGTGTTTTGCTAAAACCTCGACTCTGTCTTATTTTGATAGAAATAGAATAAAGATTTGTCTTTTCTCATTGAGAAAATATTGACTTATTGATTTGTATATTGTAAATATTATCTGAAACAAATGCTTGAGAAAATATTTAGTTTCAGATAATAAGTTGTACATGAAAATTATTTTTTTATGTCCGCGTATTTGCTGATTACATGAAAAAAAAAATAGTTCGTATCTAATGTGTTCTTATATCTAAAGCGAAAGAAATATTGTTTTCTTAATTTGGAACAAGAATTGATAGTGTTTCGTGTTATGTAAAATAAATCCTTAAATGTAGGTAAGTATTTTAGCAAATGTTTACGAAATAATTTTATTTTCCTAATACATTGTACGCACACGCTTAATATATATATGCTTTACACTAAACATAATATACACTGAAAAAAAAAAAAAATGCTGCCAGTTTTCCGGTAGGAATCGGAAAAATAGTTGCTCTTATCGTACCGGAATAATTTCCGACCCAGCTCGGAATAAAATTCGTAAAAATAAGGAAATAGTCAGTAATACGGTATTTTACGGATTTTATTCCGATTTTACGGATTTTATTCCGAGGAAATTATTCCGTCACGATAAGGGCAACTATTCTTCCGATTCCTATCGGAAAACTGGCATTATTTTTTTTACAGTATACGAGTTAGATTTAAAATGAATAAAAAAAACATTATTTTAATATTTTTAGAAATTTTGTAAAACATAACTACTTAATAAAATTTAAACGGTTTATTTTTTAACACTTTATCGGTAAAAATTTTGTTTTTTACTTTTTTTTTTGTTCTGTGACAAATCTTTTGTTTTTTCCTTTGATATTTTCCATTACTTTTTCAAACATTCTTACATAAAACATAGAAAATGTTGTCATTTATTAACTTAAAGCATCGGAGAATAATAGGAACAACGGAAATGCTGCTGATGTGTTAAAAATTGTTATTTTTCAGAGCTTTGTATTTGATAGTTACTTATAAAAATTTTGTTAATGTGAAATATGTATTTATCTATAAATGAATTTAAATTTGCTTTCGCAATATTTAACAAGAATAGATATAATGTTTCTTGTTATAATCACGGAAAAGAAATTAAAAATATATAAACAGATAAAACATATGCGAAATAGTTTCATTCTCCTGTTTAAAAAAAAGTACAATTTCCTTTAATGATGTTTAATAGTCGCAGTGTTTGGAATGCGATTATTGATTCCTCGATATACTTACTTGCTTTACATTGGAAATATTTCAAATGAAATACCAATACTACACAGAGCAACTGACTCTCTAATCGAAATATTTCCAACGGAATGCGAGTATTGCCAAATATTAGTTTTCATACGAAATATTTTTAATAAAACGAGATAAATTCACAAATATTGGCTTTAAATCGAATGTATTTCATGTGAAACGCCCATATGGGCAGAATGTGGCTCTATATTATAAATATTTCCACTGATATCCAAATATTATCTAAATGTCGTTTTTTTATTTCCAATATTTCCAGTAAAATCAATAAAATGAATGGTGCCTACGTAAATTAAAAGAATTCGCGATATTATTTTTCTTTTTTGTTAATAAAATGGTAACATATATTTACTACATTAAAACAATTAAAATCTTGGGGCTTATTTTTATGTCTGAGTAAGGTGAAGCTAGTCAGCTCACAATTTGACAGAATTATAATAAAAAGTCTAAATATTAACATTTTGCTAAATTCTACATGAATAATTTTGACTTCATTTGTTTTTCCGGTATTTCCATTGCTATTTTGTTGTTATGTTGTAATTTAATAGAACATCTGTAACAAAACCAAAAAAAAGATTTTTTGCACAATCCGTACTTACAGGGTGTCCTTACAGTATTATATTAAGAATGTTATAAGTTTCGTTTAAATAAAAAACACAACACGTGGCTAACGCTATGCGATGAATACGAAAAATTATTACTATATGTTAATAAAACTTAGGCAATTAATATTACTAACTATAAAAAACGTAAAAAAGGTGAAATATTTGTATACGCTTTTGAGAATAGAAAGAAATGTGTTATATAACTTAGTGTTAAAAAAATATTTTTTTTTCTTTAAAAGAAAAACACTGACAAATATACGATGAAAATCAAACATTGAGAAAAAAAAATGTGATCACTTTCAACTAAAGAGAAAAAATAGGTAAGCTTAAAATGTTCATTTTATTTCCCGCCACATCAATATATATATATATAAAAGATAACATAGGTTAAAAACAAATTGTAAATGTCGCAGAGTTACTTTTGTATTTCTAACCAGCTTAAGTCAGCTACCGAAGCAAAATAATGTATCAATGTGTGCTGAGATTTATCGACAGTTACAAAGAAAAAAAACTGATTTTTTTTCTGCGCTAAAGGTATTTAAAAACAGAACGCTGATCCTTTAAAGACAAATTTTATGTTTAAAAAATAAAAATACTGTAGAAAAGGTGTTAAAACTCCATGATTTTTTTTAGTTTAAGCACATAAGTGTGTTTTCTTTTGAAACGTTTGAAAAAATAAGATAAGCAACTTTTAAAATTTATAAATCCTAGAGCTATTATATTCCGATTTTTAGAAACTGTAACTTTGTATGCATCTATAATATTTCAAACGTTTTAAATCTACAAAATAACGTAATATATATTTATAATTTATTGTACCTTTGGCTCATTACTTGGCTCCTAACTTGTTCATTACTTTAAATATGCGATTTACTGAACTTTTAGATTATAATGCAATCAAATAAAAGAACTTGAGGGTGTATACAGGTAAAAAGGCACATACACGCATAGAAAACTTTGGACACATACACAGAGTGGCTCATACCCTACAGACAAAACTCTATGGAGTGGTACAACACACTACAAGATATATATGTCGCAAAACTTACTGTCGTGATGGAGGTTGTATTATACCAAATCGAATTCCATTTTGTAGCTTCAACAAGGAAAATGTTTCACCAAACTTTTCCTCAAACTACGTTTATTATCTCTGGAATGTGAAGACATAAATAAAAGTTCTAAATCTGGTCTCTATATTACTGTAACTAACGCCGAGCTTGACGCTTTATAATACAGACTATATGTCATTGTACAAACGATATTATAGTTCCAATTGCAGAGCACATCAACTACCTATTATGGTGCCTAAATTTAAAAAGGGTGATTTAAAAATAATCTCTGTGGCTATACAATCCATGAAGGATCTGGGCCGACAGTGCCCATCTCTGTTTTCTTGATCCTGGGCCTCTAGGTGCTATGCAGCATGCGTCCCGGCCAGGTGGTCAACCTAATACGAGACCCTCGGTGTTTAGTTCCCAAGCAAGTTGGTACTCATTTTATTGGCCACAAAGGGATGAAAGGCTGAGTGAACCTTGCCCAGTCGGGAGTCGAGCTCTCGACCTGCGGTGCGGCAGTCAGATGGTCTGATCACTACACCACTGGCTTCCTTTTTGTTACATATCTTAAGGAAAATCCGTGCACAAGTTACAGTGAGTAAAAGTGTGTGATGAAAATATTCATAAGTCGCTGAGAAAAGTCGATGCTATCCATTTAATATTATTCCTGCCGGTATCAAATAACACGTTCTAAGATTTTTATTTATGGTTATTTTATTTTTAATTTTAAACTAAGACAATTGTAATGTAAACATTCGGTGTTTTGTTTCCTTCCTCGTTGTTTTAATAACTTAAAAATACGTATAATAACACCAAGGTGCAAGATGGTAGATCCTACGATGTAATTCTCAAAATAATAAATATAATTATATTGATCCACATATAAACCATACAAATTTAATTTACCAAACTAAACAGTCAATTAAACAGAAAGAAAATATTCTAAAACTATTGTTATAAATATAATACCTGCATTTTTACTCGATATGGACTGTGTGCAAAATGATAGGAATGGCTTTTTTTGTGTTTAATAATTTCTAAGCAACATTATGTCTTACATAGTTTCAAAGTTCTCGAAGTGACAATACCTCCAAAAATTCATATTTCAATTCTGCTTTCGAGTTATACTGCACCAATTGACCATTTTTCGTTTATAATGCTCCACGTAATACACTAAACGTTGTTCATGGAATGTTTCGACCATTGGCTAGCCAATCACGTTTCATAGTCTTATTTATCTTCAAATCACTTTTTTGTGTCTTTTTCAGAGAGCATTTAGGTATTCCCTTGTAGAAAATTTTTATAACGCCGGTAAATTTTTCATTCAGTTTCAACAAATGGAATTCTAACATATGAATATAGGTTTGTCTATTTTGTTTATCCGTCTAGGAAAGCAATTCTAATCTTTTTTTAAATGATATCCGAAACTATCCACAAATCACGTTTCGCGGTTTTAGAAATATTTACAGCGTTCTTATCATTTTGCTCCTGCGTAAATTTAGCAAAATACATATTTGATAATAGTTTAAATATATATATATATATATATATATATATATATATATATATACATTTTTTTGTAAACTATTACTTTAATAAAGCACTTTATGACAATTAACTATTAATTTAATATTAATTGGAATACCATGTATTTAATTTTATCACAAAGTTTTGCGCATTTGCATAGAAAACGCGAGCTGATTTCTTTGTTTTTGTATCGTTCCTATCATTTTGAACCCCGCAGTATATCCACAAAATAATAGGGTTAAAAGAGACATTTACGCGCAATGTATGTAATTTGTTTCCACTTAATTATTTTCTTAATGAAAAGTAAGGGGATTTAAAATATATTGGTACCTTTCTCCCACCTACCGACATCCGAGCGATAGATTATATTCTGTGCTGATTGTATATGTGCCATACGTGTACGTTGCAAGAATGGCATGTATTCAGACGGAACCTTCAGCGGATATGTGTTTTCAAAAGGTCACCTACAAGATTCAGAAAAGGTTTGGTGCTGATTCAATTCAGCTTTGAAATGCCAATTGTTGCTTGAGAGCGTACATTTTCGTAAGTCCAACATACATACTTAATATTGATTTATTTTGTCGGAGCTTCATTAATTAACATAAGTTAAATTATTGCATTCATACGGATAATTTAAGTTTGTGATTATCTGCGTATGTATATCCAGTAACAATGGCAATATTTCTTAAAATGACAACTATTCCAGAAATAATGATGACATTTTTTTCTAAAAATTTACCCGCAAATAAAATAACATTTTAAATTCTATACATTTTTTTCTAACGCAAAACAGTATTAATTCGTATATTAAACTTTTACCTCCCACAGAGAGTTTTCATGCTTTTTCTATTATTACTATTCTTAAATTGCAAAATTGCTACATATCGATAGATATATTTAAATTTAAATTCCCTAAAATATAAAACAAAATAAAAGTAAGTATAAAAATAAGTAATAAATTCTAATACATAGAAATAGTTTAATTACATATTATTATTATATATTGAAATATTATAATGATGTAATTTTTTTACCATGTACTTTTAAAAAAATGAAATTAATGATTAAAAAAATGTTTCTAAATAAAATGGATTATATTAGTTCAAGTGTGTGTATATCAACGTCTATTTCTTTTTTATTTGCCGTTCTTTTATTATTATCGCCCCTTGTTTATTTTTTTTCTAAAAAAATGATATAGTATAGATACAAGTTTTTAAAAAACGACGGATTGCAACATTTAATGTTTCTGAAATATATTTTAAATTACTTTTGGTAATCATTAAAGTATTCAATTAACAATGATAATAAATAATTATTAAGATAATTTCGAATTTTTAATGACCATCCTTTATATATATTTCCATAGTTTCAATCATTTTGTTACTTAGTGTCATAGAAAAGAGGTAATAATTCATTTATTTTTTCCATATTTCTTCTCCAAAAAGCAGAAAAAGATTATTTCAGTAACAAATAACCAAAGCACATGAATGTCACGAAATATGTTACTTTCCTGTTCTATTGTGCAAATCTATGTAAAATAAATAAATGATGCTAGAATATTTTGATGAGTAATGATTTTAAGTTTTCTTTTCTTTATTTCGTTTAGCTTTTGGAATTCTTCTTACTTTTTGAAGAACAAAATTTATGAGTTAACAAAATGTAATGTAGTTTGACTTTTGATTTTTCGCTTTTTCATTTAACATCAATTTTTCTTCCAGGTTTTGGTCTTTAGGGTTAATGTAATTTGAATATTTTTCTTTTTAACAATCCGATAAATCAGAAGGCATATATAACATATTATCATAGTTTACCTCTATGCATTCATTTCATTTCATCCCATTGAATTTCGTTATTTGACCTTGTATCAATTCAGATTATTTTCCTCTGTCACCTCTGCACATGTTGTTGATCCTTCTCACATCTCTTGCTGTTGTACACTTTTATTTGTCTTTACCAGTTTAATTTAGTAATGACTTATTCTCTTTAACCCACATAAAAATAATATAAAGGTCAATTCAATACCACTAATCTCACACTTAATTTTTTCATAACTGTACCCTTCTTCATATATTAGTATTATTTTGCATACGAGCCGTTAATTCCCAAATTGGTTCATCCGATCTCAGCAATCTGATCCTTCGTTAATATTAATATTTTGGAATACTTTACTGTGATTTTTATCCAATTTAACAAAATAAATCAATTTAAGTCATTATAATTGCATTGTATTTTACATTACACTACTTCATAAGAAAATAAATATAATTTTCTACTATATAAATATCCGTTTTAGCCAATCAGATTGCTGGGCTCGGTTGAGCCAATTTGGGAATTAACGGCTCGTATTTTGCACCGCTTTATATGTGACCTATCAACTCTTTGTGACATTTCTTTACATTTTTTTTCTTTTTAAATATCCAATCCTGTTATAAATCTTACAAATGTCCTCCTCATAGTCCCCAAATGCCGTCCAAATCATGGAAACAAATGTTAAATCCTACTATTAACTGATTGACCAACTGAAAAAAGAGGATGGCAACTGATTGGACCTTTAAACTCACATGCTCGTAGATTGCTTTCAAATAAAGGAAAGCTGCTTTTGTGAAAATTGGAGGAAATGTGGTTAAATACTAATTGAAAAAAATAACAATTGAACAAAATTTATTACGTTTTTTTTTTTTTTTATCAAATTCTCTTTCCAATGATATTGTAGTGTTATTGTGTTACCTAAATTGAAAGTTTATGCAACAAATCAAACCTCAAAAATACAACTTTCGACAACTATTTACACTGTTTCTGTCATTATTGCATGAAAGAATATTTCTTTAATTGAGAATATTAATTTTTAAACAAGATTAAAACGCAATTTCCTACGGTGGTATCGGTTTCGGCAGGAGCTTGCGCGGATGACACAATTTTTTTCGGATTCGGGAGTACTCGGATTTCAAGCAGTCGAGATCAGGCACAAAGAAAATGACCCGAACACTTATCTAATAAATATATGAAAACTCTGACTTTTTTACTTTCAATTTTACTCATGTACAAAAAAGCTAGTTATTTTATCTTGGATATCCAAATTATGTCTGGTACTATCTTTTTTTAACCTGTTTCCACTTGGGGAATGAGAACTTTTCATTCATTTGAAAAATTTTCCAAGTTGAATATATTATTTCCAGTTCTGAAAAAAATACAATGTAATTTGGAATTGAATTAGTAAGCTATATTACAAAGTAAAATACCTACAGTTAAAGATGTTTCTTCTTTTATTACACTTGTTATTTGATGTTATTTGAATAGAAAATATAAATTTTTGATTTTAATCTATCTCTTATTTTTTTTTCATTAGTGTGGTCTTCTGTTAATCTTTTCCCGGTATTTTACTGCATGATATGTGAATATTACTGTAAAACGACAGTCTAGTATAGTTAATGTTTGTTTTAAGTTTCAATATGTTATAATAAAAATAAACTGTAAGATTAATTTAACTTATTCATGCGTAGTGTATTTAAATTATAACAGTGTGATAATAAATTAATATATTTCAGCTTGGTTATTTTTTTTTTCGTTTTTATGATTATTTTACGAAATTTACAGAAGAATATTTAGATATTTAAAATTTATTCTTTATTGTACTTTATATATATATATATATATATATATATATATATATATTAGTTATAACTAAAATTAATGTAAAGGAACAAAAAGCAGGCACGTGTAAGTTAATAAATTAAGGGGGATCAGGGCTTGATCGATACCGAGAAACATATAAACAGCGCTCTCGTTTAAAGTCCATATAAAAACAGAAGTATTCAATGTAACTAATTTAAATTCTCTGATATTTTTTAGGTATGTTTGTAGTTTTATAAAATTATAAAATGAAGTACTGAAATGTAATAAAAAAAATATAGCAAAATTTATATAACATAATTTTCGAAAAAAAAATTGTTGTCATATCACCATCCGTAAAATATCTGAACGCTGAATTTACATAAGAGCCTAATTTTTGCTTTAAAATGATCAGGAAACTTAACTCTATAGAATGTATTAAGGATATAACTATCAGTCAAAGGAAACCTTATAAAAAAACTATCAAATTTAAAAATTTAAAAGCCCCTAAAAAATACATTTTTTTTTGTATTTGTGTAAATACATTCTTTTCTTTTTTAATAAAAATTATTTTTATAAAAGTGAGATGTATTACTTTTATTTTATTACTGGACATAAGACTGTAGTCTGCTTTAGCTTCAAAAGTTGAAATTTATTCGTTTTCGCATGGATTACGCCAACCATGTCTTTATGTTACTACAAAAACGTCCGTGTTACGTTAATTCTAATTAAATTAGGTTTTTTAACAATTTGATATTTATTACATTTTTTCTACTACTGGAAATTATATTAAACAGGTATATAATTAAAAATTGTTATTTAGGCATTAAAAATTGATGACGTCTAGAATGCGCCGCGCGTGTCTTTATGTTACCACAAACCGCACGTGTCAATTATATAATATTAAAAAGTATCATTCGTAACCTATATTTGAAAAGGTTTGCATTTATGTATATTTCCATAAGTTGATGCACTTACTTGCTCAGAAAGAAAATAACATTTCATACAAATGTTCCTCCATATTTCATTTTCACAAACACACGAGAACTTTAACGAGGAAGTATCCGTGCATATATACATTTCTGGGAAACTGTTATTTTTCACTTTCTTCGTTCATTCATGTACAAGAAATAAATGATGCTAGAAAATTTTGGCACGCAATAACTTTTCTGGCTTTTTTTTATTATTATTATTTCGTTTAGTTGTCGGAAATCTCTTTTTTTTCTTTTACGATGAACAAAATTTATGGTTTAACAAAATTTAATGTGCTTTGACTTTTGACTTTACGTCTTTTCATTTAAAGTCGATATATTTTTCCGTTTTAATCTTTAGGTTTAATGTATTTTAAATCTAACTTTTTGTGATTTTTAGAAATATCAGAAGTAATCAATACTTTTTTTAAATATTTGGATTCTGTAAAATATATATTTCCACGTACAACTCGTAATGTAATTTACAATATTTGAACTCAGGTAAATAATTAAACTAATTTAAAATATCCCTAAACAAAAAGCTGAAATACGTATTTTTCCTTATAATACTTGAATTGTGATTTATCGTAAACGATAAAATGAAAAAAAGACGTGTTTTTTAATCTTCTAAAATACAATATAACTACGGCAGAAAGTATAACATAACACATTCCAACTTACTCACTATTGCGAAAATAGTTCCTTTATTTTTTATAAACGTCAGAAACCAATATACTTTAATGATTTAAAGAAAAACATATAAACTACATATAAACATATAAACTACAGAAGGATGCCTAACTGTTTTCTTCTTTATGGATAATCTATTAATTGCAATCTATGAAATAACTGCGCAAGCGCAAACGTCGTGTTTTCATTTGTATAAATTATTATTCGTGTTTTTTTTTGCCTTATTTATTATAGTTAATTATTTAAATAAAAACAGATCTTTTTACAACTAATATTATTTGTTAAAATGGTAAAATGTTGGCCATCGAATAACTGTAGTTTTCGAAATTAAAAGAATTTTTTTTTTTCTTACAGAATTCATCTCTGTTCTGTTCCAAAAAGTAAAACAAGTTAGTTACGTATTTTAACTTTGATTTATTAAAAAAAAATATTATTTAATATATATTATCAAATGTTGTTGATTTAAATACGCTCGATTTTAATTATTTTCTTATAATGAAATGAAAAATGGCTCATAAAAAATAGTAAGTAGTTAATGTGTAAAGATTGAATTTTGTAGTCTTATTTTTTACTCAATTCTTGATGTGCTAAAGTTATAAAAAATGATATACATGGTTGTATTCCCGATGAGAATACAACGTTTATGAATGTTTAGAATATGTATAGAATTTAATTATAAATAAAATATTCAATTTTAAGTCCTTTGTTCGTTTATCATGCGCAAACGATAAATTTCCAATATTATCTTAATCGCATTGCAATAATCTTATTTAACTAACAAATATTTCAATCATTTAATTTAAAACTAATTTCATTTTATATTCCTCATCACTTTAATCCCTTAATTTTCGCTCCCGTGATATTCACGGGCTGTGTTTTTTCTTCATATAGTTTGATTTCCACCAGTTTTATAAAATAGTGTAATTGGCTTTATTATGGTGTCATTTTACCTGTCATTAAATAAGGTGAATCTTTTTTTTTTTTTTTTTTTTTTTTTTTTAACAGTGGTACTAATAAGCAGTTTTTATTGCGTACCGTAATTTAATGCGACCGTTAAGGGTTAATTTAAAATGCTTGTATTAAATGTTGTACTATTAAATGAGTAAGTGTTGTTCGTTTATTTGTGTAAATATTTTGCGAATCTAGGCGATAACTTCGATAATTTTCCTAAATCGTCAGATTAGATTTTTTTTTTTTTTTTAAACAGACAAAGCCATTTAGAGAATCCCTCTTAAAAATTCAATTACGAATTTCAGATTGTTAGTTACTCACATAAGATGAATCTTGTTGGCCAGATTTATTGAAAAATATTTTTGTTACATCTTGTTTTGATAAAAATATGTGTATTAAAAAAAAAAGTCGCAATGTAATTTTAGTTTAAGAGCAAAAGGCAGTAATGCTTCCGTAGCATTAGTGCTTTTCTACCGAAATTAAAACGATATTGCGACTTTTTTTTTTTAATGTACGTAATTTTATCAAAACAAGCTGTAATAGAAATATTTTGCAATAAATCTGGCAAACATGATGCATCTTCCATAAGTGAGTAAATATTCAGAAAATATGCGCAAGAAATGCGCAGATAGTAGACATTCTGTCATATATGACGTCGTACTGAAAACCCGCGTATTTGCATTATTCACCCCGTCCACCAGATGGCGCGGCTGTGTCAATATACTTCAGATTCCAGTATTGACATTGTACGCTTATTTATATCGCTTTGTTACAGTGCATTAATCAGTTTCTCAATCCGGTATGAAGATTTTTTGGATGCTATCAACTCTCAAGCAAACATTTCCATATTCAACAAGCACATTTAACAAACAAACGTGTTAAAACAACATCATTAACATTAATAATAAAATTAAAATTATTTTGTTGATCTTACATGTAGAAATCCAGTTGTGCAGCTGTGAATGTGCACTTTAGAATTTATAGCATCCGAAAGACTACTTCTCCAGTTCTAGAAAATGATTAATTTTCTGTGAAGCTTACTGGGAAAGGTTTCCGAAAATTAATAACAGCAAAATAAACTTTGTGTTTCTAAATGTTTCTTTAAGCGTCGGATATATATTAAAAAATCTTTTCGGAATTGTGAGTGAATTTAGAAGTGGTTGTTGTATATTTTTGTTCGTGGTTATATTATACTTTTTTAGATTAAGAAGCATTTGTTTGTTATATAATATATTTTTTTTATATTGTATGAAATTTTGTTTATGCAGTTTTCAACTTGCATCTTTATACCATACATCTTACTTTTTTCATTGCTTTAGTTTTTCTTGATTTTTTTTTAGCAATTCACTTTAAAATAAATAGAATATTACTGTAATATGATTGTTTCGAATTTTAATTTTTCTTATCGTGCTATCCGAACTTGCTATAGGTAAACAGTAAATTCATCAAATTATTCCAGCACATTACATTGTGATCATGATTCCGGTCATACTACAATGTGCAGAGAGCAATCAAACTGGAGTCGATACGTAGTGAGAGCCAAACGAAAAGTTCAATGTATAGAATCAAACTTTCATTTCGAGCGCGTCGAGAAAGTGTTTAAAATTTGCCCTTTTCATATAAAAATAACCTATTCATTTTTTATAATTATTAATAACTAGCACCATTGTAGTAATTATCATATATTTTCACGACACTGTTGCCTCAGAGTTCCTATGTGTGTTACTTGAATACACTTTTATTCTTTATCACGCACAGAGTGTTTCAGTACAATGTTTCACAGTACAATAAAAAAATGTATAGTAAACCAGGGTCGCATTGTACTATTTCTGTCAAAATTACAGATGTTTCACTTCAATTTGAAGAAAGATTTTTTTTCATAACATTTACGAATTGTTTTTCATAACCTTTACGATTATGAAGTTATTTTTTCGATATTTTCGAGATACATATCAAATCACGAAACGTGCTAGAACTGTACAGTAATTCACGGCTTATTAACAATATGTAATATCAACAACATTTCAAAAAGATCTTTTAATTTAGCACCAATTGTCTGCAGACGGTGGACACTTTAACCTCAACTATTGACCTTTGTTTCATTTAAGCTGATGAAAAATGCCTTTATCCGCATCCAGTCAGTGCTGTAATAGATGATCCATTTTTCCGAATACAATTATCATTATACAAGGTGGACCCATCGTGTTACTGTGTGCGTCTATCACGTTTTGTAATTTCATAGTCTTTTTCACAAAACAAGTTAATTCTGTTGTAAATATTGCTAAAATATCTTCATTATTGTTATGAAAAAACATCAGGTCTAGATTGAAGTGAAACACCCTGTAACATTCACTGAAGATGTCGTTTGCGAATTGCCTGTATGAGAATTGTTTACCTTGTTACCAGTTAAAATTAGTAATTACTAATCTAAATTACTCTTTAGATAAATTTTTAGAAGTTTCAGGTCTAATGTGGTTGTCAATCACGTGCTTATTTTAACCCCAAACCAATTGAATGAAATGCTTAATGTTGAATAGTTTCTTTTTCTCTTTTTTAATTGTGCAGATTTTATATAGTTTTTTTTATGTTCAAATCATCCATCTGTTATATACAAAAGAAGTTCTTCGAAATCCAGCCCGATGACGGATCACTCATTTAGAAAAACGGCTTGATTACGTTTAGAAGGGCTAAACATGGTAGTATTTGTTGCATAAAGAAGTAGATTACACATATTTTTGAGTGTTGGTTTGATTTACATATAAATTACATCTTCTGCCCTAATGTTTACAATGATAGTGGTTATTTTCTCTAAATTTCCACAAAATTACCCTTCGTTAAATATTGTATCGCATTTTGTTTCAATCTTAGAGCGTAAACATGACTTCAATGCGATAATAACATAAAAGTTAGGATTATGGTTCATGGCCACAGAAAATATTAAAACAGGAGTACAGCATAAATACACTAAAACCTTTGTGTTTACTAAAACTTCAAATCACTCATTCTATAAAAATATCGACAATTCGAAAAAGTTTTATCATTTCTATTTTTATTGAGTCTTTATAACCTAGCTTAAACGATTAATTTTGATGGGATATCTTGTTAGACATATTTTGCAGTTTTAAAAAAATTAGGAATATGTCATAAACTATGTATTTTATTGAATAAGCATAAGTTATACAAATACTACAAATTAATTATTAAATATTATAATAATTACACATAAATAAAAATAAATATTTTTTAATAGATTTTCTGGGTAGAGGTCAATGTTGAACGAAATTATACCAACAGAGTGGAAAGTACCCTCGCCTGGGCTTGTAGTTGTGATCTAGGATTAACAGGCCATTGATCAGCCAACTAAGATACATAGGCGATTCTGACTTGAAATAACGATATCTGATGATACTTTACATGTGAGGGAATTATTTGTGATGTGAAATCACATAAAAGTTTCTTTAATTATAATTATTTTTTTGCACATTTTTTGTACATTATTTTGTACAACAAACTTTTATTACTTAGTTATTTTATTCTGTCTTAAATTTCAGCTCCCGTTGTAATTTTCTTTCATAAAAAAAAAAAAAAACAAAAGATATTAAACGTATGCCCCCATCATTAAACTGGCTGTCACATCGATAGCATTCCTTTTCAGAATTCACAGGACTGTTAAAATTGGAAAAAAAAAAGAAAAAGAAATGACCATTTTCTATATTTAATATCATAAAATGTATATGATTTTAAAACACAAGTTCTACTGGAGATAAAAGATATAAATATGAAAGATAAAATATATATTTTATTTCATGTATTTAAAGAATTGCAAGAGGCAGAATTGGCATTTATATGGAGCTCCAAATTGCCAGACATTTGTCAAGCAGAAAATTGGTATAACAGATTACGCGAAGGATTACAAAATAAATTTTCCAATTAGAATGAAATTTTTGGTGCCTTCTTAAACTGGAGATTATAGAAATTAACCTGAACCAAAATAAATTTGTATTTAAAGCATTTTTATATTTTTAATATTGTATTTAGCTAATAAAAAATTTGAAAAGTTCAACAATAGAATAACCTAAAAAAATATTTTTTTTTTCTTTGAAGAATAAAAAGGAAATTTTAGGTTCAGTTTATGCAGGCTAACATGAAACATTCGTTTTGAAAATTTCCTGAAAAAATATTCAGAAGTTTTTGAGATATCCTCCGAGTTATGCCCAAAAAACGTCATTTGGAGAAAAATGAATTTAAAATTTTGGAAACGCCGCTTCAGCAATTGAGCTGGCCAATTCTAAAAGCCATAACTTCTGTTTTAATCAGAATTTCAAGCAAACAATCACATCAGATTATTCAGAAAAGATGGGAGTTTAAGATCTAACGAAATTAAATTTCGAAAATTTTGAAGCTTTAAGATTCCGTTACAGATTTTTTCATCCTCACTGTAATGGCATCATTCATTTTCGTCTGCTCTTTTTTGCTAATTTTGTGTTGCCAATTTGTGTATTACAGAACTATCATGTGGAGAGTAGTCACTCTCACACTCTCTTCACGATGTTAGTAATGTAGATTTACATTACTTAAAAATGCTCTCAAGCATCATCCTGATGCATTCCTGCACGGACTGCACAACTTTACATTTTTGCTTCGTAATCTCAATAAGGAAATTTCCTAAGAATAATTTCAGAGGATTAATTTGTAATAATTACTTCAACCTACACCCTTTTTATGGACTTCTCGAATACCTTGAGTCGTATCTGGTCCTGACTACGTAATATTTCAAAGACTTGAGCTCCACAGCAGCGTCGTTTGGGTAACTCAGTTGGCAAAACTCCGTGCATTTAACCGATGTTCTTGCCATACATTCGAGTCCTGGTATGGATGCATTTCACTCTGCTGGAAAAAATTAAATTCAGCTTCGACCTCCACCTGGAAAATCTCAGGAAGTGTTTATGAAATTTAATATAATTTTATTTCCTTATATAATTCTTAATATTTATCGAAAAATAAATTAGTATTACCAGATACTTAAATTTCAAATGACTAAGCATTTTTAGCATTTCCATAAGTTCATCCATTCGTTTTCATCTAACAGATGTAATATTTATGATAAATATTTATCCAGAAACGCAAAACAATATTTCTCTAGCCATTGCCTATGCATGGTATTTCTTCAAAACTGTTAATTTTCATCCATATACAAGAAATAAATGGTTATAGAAAATGTTTGTATGAAATAACTTTTCTGCGTTTTTTTAATTATTATTATTTTGTGCAGTTGTCAGAATCATTTATTTTCATTTCTGATGAAAAAAATTTATGATTTAACAAAATTTAATGTGGTTTCACTTTTGACTTTTCGCCGTTTTATTTAACGTGGAAATTTATTTTAAACTCCCGGGCTTAGAGTTAATGCATTTTAAACTAGTTTTCTGGACCATTATAAGTAATCAATATAATTTTATCTTGGTTTTGCGATTTATATTAAAAAAAATAAAACCAGTCATTTATGATATGGAAACTCTGATAATGATTGAGCTAAATTAGAATGTCTGTAAACTAAAGCACAAATAATAAACAGAAAAAAAATATTTTAATATATACTCTTTCTGTAATATTTTTTTTAATGAGAATTATTGAATTATTGATTAAAAGTCTCAGTATTCCAAACCTTTGTATCCAAGTCGCTGTAATTAAATCTTTGCATTTAAGAAACTTGTATAATATTTTCAAAACTGTATATTTTCTTTATTTTGTATAATTAAACCAACAATCTAACTTATTAGACTGACATTCAGTTAAATATTTATAACATAAAATAAAAAATAATATATAATAAAAGGCTTTTAATATATTTATAATCATCCATAATTATCTTTGCGTATTTGAAAACACACATCCTAAGCTGTAAAAAAAAGAAAAATAAATGTTGATTATACTATATAGTACTGGCAGTTTGAGCTTCAGTTTATAACCATAAAATAAGCAATAATATACCGTTTTATAAAATATTTAAATCGTATATTACTGATACGTTATATTACCTGCTTCTTTTACGTTTTATTACTGTTCATTTATAGTTACGTCCCTGATGGGAGTATTATACAGTAAAATAAACATTTTTTTATTTTTTTTTTTCAGTTTACTTTCAATAATTGCATAATACCTTATATTTGCATAGTTATTTTAAATGAAAGCGAACAATCAAATTTACAGTAACTAAAGTCAGGTGAATTATTAATCTAATGTAAAACATTTATCAAATGAAATCGCAATGATTAATTTAAAAATAAATAAATACACTCTAATTTTTAATATTTTATTTGTTGAAGTTATTTTTCTGCTAGATTCCCTTACTTTTTTCAATGCGCTGAAATTTATATTTATATTTTCCAAAATTACATTTTAATGTTAACTGTTACATCTTAACTGTATAATCCATTTTCTTGACTGAGAGATACAGATCTGAAAGCTGGTAGACGGGAGTTGCTGGGTTTGAACTCAAATCGCGCCCGTTGGTCTAATCATTAGAGTTTTCCGTGGTTTTCTTCGAACCTTGCGTGCATATGTATACCCCCTTAGAAAGACCTCCACGGGGGGCAGTCCCTTGGCTTACAGCCCTAATGTATATAATCGGCCTTCATAAACCACATCGTAATTTTTTGGTTTATTATTTGTTAGACTAAACGAATGGGTGATATAATCTATTAGAGTTCCATGTAATGTTAATATTACACTTAAAAAAGAATTACATTCTTTCAATATAACGAGTAATTATGAAAATAGGAATGTCAAATTCTAGTGGTGCTAAAGTCACCTTGAGTCAATTATTAAAATTCTTATAAAGCACAGATAAAATATACTAAAATTGCAAACGACAGGGATAGTGTAACAGGACTGCCCTATTTTTTTTTAACAAAATTGCACCATTTTTTTTAAACAAAAGTTTCTAACATACGCTTTGATAACATCTGAAAGAGAAATATACTACAAATTTATTTTCTTAAAATAGTGGTTTCGTAGAAGCTGTAAAAAATCGTTATAAGCTATTTAAAAAAAAAAAAAAAAAAAAAAAAAAAAAAAAAAAAAAAAAAAATGTTGATTTTACTGTATAAAACTGGAAGTTCAAGCGTCAGTTTACATCTATAAAATAAGCAGTAAAATACCGTCTTCTCAACAATTTAAGCCGTATATTACTGATTAATGTTATAAATAGGAATTATGAAAATAGGAATGTAAAATTTCAGTGCTCAATTAACCTTGAGCAAATTATTAAAATTCTTAAAAAGCACAAATAAAATGTACTAAAATTGCAAACAAAAGATATAGTGCCACAGGATTGCCCTATTTTTTAATTCTATCTAGCTGTTCACTTATAACAGTCGCCTACAGCAGTTCGCCTATAACTTACAAATTAGTATCATTTAATTGTTATGTAAAAAGAGCATTTGGAGTTTGTTCAAGCTATCTCCTAAGAAGAAGAACTAGCAATTAGATAAATAGCAAAAGAAAGTGCAATCCCATCACGTTTTGATGGAAATATCATGAAAATGTTTGAAGTGAATGATTGTGGATAACAAAGAGAGTTCCAGTATACAGCAGACATACCCTATTTAAATATTATGTAAAATCAATCGCAGTTCCACCCCCAAAGTTAAAAAGTCTGTTAAATACAAAAATTAATCTAGTCTAAGTTATTAACATCAGCGGTATATATTGTACCTCTCCAAAAATATAATAAAGATTTTATTTATATGTGTTGAAAATGACGAAATTTCAAGATAGAATTTAAGAATATGAAGCTAACATCAGATTAAATAGATCTTATATTGCGTAAGAAAGATTGACTCAAATTCAACCTATAAATGTAGATTTCAATAAATCAAAAATTAATTATCAGGAAGCAATTATAAGATAATCCCTTGAAAAAATTTCCAATAAAGATATAGTACGTAACGATACATAGACATATAACATCCATGGAGACTGGAAAGAATTGCTACGTAGAAGAGGAAGACTTGATTTGTTAAAAATTTGGATACCTTTTCCTCTCAGCTTATCTTTCATGCCACTGTTAAATTACAATGGTCTCTTCTTGACGAATAAGCGCAAAGAGAAATAACAACATTAATACAAAGACTGACAATGTCAGTTTGTCCAAAAACCTTTTGGCATTTTAATTCGGATTTTAATGTATTTTTAAGGTATTTTAATGTACTTTAAATATTTTTATGTCATATATAATATGCACCTGAAAGCAACTTTAATACGTTTCATTTGTGCTTTATACCAGGGTTCGTACGAGTACCGTTATTTACCAAGTAAAATATCAGTAGTTTTTTATTAAAAAAATAAATAAAAAAAATAAAAAAATAAAAAAACATAGTTCAAACACGTGAAATTTTGCCTTATTTGGGGAAGAAATTTTCTATGAGAAAATACTGATACCGATAAATTTCTAGGTCTAGAAAATCCAGGATCGGTACGAACAAATATTTATAAGGATTTTAATTGCTAATAGACATTTAAAGATTATACATAATTGTAATCAAGACACTTGAAATAAATTATAGAGAAATTATGATAAAAAGATTAATAAAATGATAGAAATTATTGCAATATTAACTGAACTGTGTTTTGTATTATATTACAATTGTTTATTTTTACTTTCTTCTATCTTCAATAGAAGAAAGTATTGTAATCGAAATTTTTTTCGACTTCCGGTTTTCGACGGATTTGCATGTTTTAGGGGTCAGAGATTCCAAAAAACATGTTTATAGAAAATGTCTGTCTGTCTGTGTGTCCGTCTGTCCGTCTGTCCGTCTGTCCGTCCGTCCGTCTGTCCGTCTGTCCGTCTGTCCGTCTGTCTGTCGCCATTGTACCATCAAAAAGTGTATGAAGTTATGTATAGAATTAAACCAAAATTTTATTATAAGTTTTTGGCTATGGCAAGCAGATCCTCCATGAATTTGGAAAAAATTCGCCGGTAGGGGGCGC
Organism: Maratus speciosus; assembly: GCA_963932465.1. Taxonomy (NCBI): domain Eukaryota; kingdom Metazoa; phylum Arthropoda; class Arachnida; order Araneae; family Salticidae; genus Maratus; species Maratus speciosus. The sequence continues at coordinate 82,375,566 of OZ010789.1, forward strand.
TATAATATCAATTTTTGTGCGTTTTTGAATCTTGTAACATCCAAAAGTGTATGAAGTTATGCATCGAATTGAACCAAATTTTTATATTAAGTTTTCGGATATGGCAAGTAGGTCCTCCCTGCATTTGGGAAAAATTCGCCGGTAGGGGGCGCTGTAACAGCGATTTTTGTGCAATTTTGAATATTGTACCATCCAAAAGTGTATGAAGTTATGCATAGAATTGAACCAAATTTTTATATTAAGTTTTCGAATATAGGAAGTAGGTCCTCCCTGAATTTGGAAAAAATTCGCTGGTAGGGGGCGCTGTAACAGCGATTTTTGTGCGATTTAGAATATTGTACCATCCAAAAGTGTATGAAGTTATGCATCGAATTGAACCAAATTTTTATTTTAAGTTTTCGGATATGGCAAGTAGGTCCTTCCTGCATTTGGAAAAAATTCGCCGGTAGGGGGCGCTGTAACAGCGATTTTTGTGCGATTTTGAATAGTGTACCACCCAAAAGTGCATGAAGTTATGCATAGAATTGAACCAAATTTTTATTTTAAGTTTTCGGATATGGCAAGCAGATCCTCCCTGAATTTGGAAAACATTCGCCGGTAGGAGGCGCTGTAATAGTGATTTTTGTGCGATTTTGAATATTGTACCATCCAAAAGTGTATGAAGTTATGCATAGAATTGAACCAAATTTTTACTTTAAGTTCTTGGCTATGGCAAGCAGGTCCTTCCTTAATTTGGAAAAAAATCGCCGGTAGTGGGCGCTGTAATAGCGATTTTTGTGTCATTTTGAATATTGTACCATCGAAAAGTGTATGAAGTTATGCATTGGATTGAGCCAAATTTTTTGTGTTTGTTCTTGGTCATGGCACGAAGGTCCTCCCTGAATTTGGAAAAATTCCGCCTGAAGGGGGCGCTATAATTGCGATGTCTGTACCATTTTCATTATTGTACCATCGAAAAGTGTATGGAGTTATGTATATAATTGAACCAAATTTTTTGTGTATGTTTCTGGCTATGGCAAGCAAGTCATCCCTGGACTTTAAAAAATTCCGCCAGAAGGGAGCGCTATAATTGCGATCTCTGTGCATTTTCATTATTGTACAATCGAAAAGTGTATGAAGTTATGCATACAATTGAACCTAATTTTTTGTGGATGTTTTTGGCTTTGGACAACAGGTTCTCCTTGAATTTGGAAATATTGCACAGTAAAGGGGTTCTGTGATAGCAATTTTTGTATACTTTTCTTGATTTTTTGTAGTTCTGTTGTCCATCGGCGGCTCGTGCAAAGGTGGGAACTCGCTTCCTGCTAAGCCGGCTATTCGCAAACATCTGATAACAACAGAATAAGCAAAAACTATTAATTTTAGCAAATATCATGATATAGATTAACTCGTTTTTAGTTCGTTTAATTGACTGAAGCAGAAATTTAGGATGAAAATCAAAGTTGGTATAGTATTGAACTAATAATTTTGAAATATTATCATGTGTAACTAGTTTTTGAAATATTAAGATGTATAAGATAGAAGAAAGTTTTGGGATTGGCACATCCAACTAGTTATATTTTATAAAACATTAACCCTTAAATGACTGATTTTTCAAAAATCATTGTAATAATGTTTTTCGGCTTTCATTTTTTAAATAAGTCATGGGAAAAATACTTAAAAAAATCATATTTTGTTTTAAGTGTGGTTTACGGCTAAAAAAGAGTTTGTTACTAATCGGCAATACTGGTCTTTAATTGAAAAAATAATTTTCCTTGATAAAATTCTATAATATTAAACACACAAGAATTTTAGAAACTTTAATAAGCAATACATTTTACTTGCTCACTGCAGAACAAAATAGGGTATTTCTCAAGCTTCCAAATAAAACAAAAAGAACAAGTAGCAACAATTAAAAAAAATAAATCTATCTTTATTCTTAAACAGCATAAGTGTTGCCATCTACATGTTGAAAATCCATTTAATAATATTTTCAGAATGTATTTTATTGGCAACATTAGGCATTATAGCTTCAATATTATTCTAATAGTATTTTAGATCCTAAATTGGGTATGTTACCGAAAAGCAACACCCGGCATTTAAGGGTTAAATATGACTTAAATTGTATGACAATGTTTTATGCAATTTCAATAAATATTTAAAAATGTATGATAACTCGAAACCACACCCCTTTTGAATTGGCTACGGAGATTTAATAAAATATTAGACGCCTTAAGTAGAACATCTATAAAATCAATAAAAAACTTACAGTTTTTACATCATAAAAATTTTTTCTCATTTCTTTCACTTTTCATCAATGAAAGCATGCGAAATTATGCATGAACATAATAAACAATAAGCTTCAAAGCTTCAACCTTGTGGAGTACAAAACACTAATCTGGTGAGAGGTAGTTTAACAGGTTCAGTTGGACAATATGACATTTCGGTACTGATAAAGTACCTCCAATGACTAGAGGCGCAGTCTATAAAATACAAGCCATAAAAATCACAAAAGGAGAAAAATTTCTCAACCGCGCTGATGTTAAATTCAATTTTGCTTGTATAATTCTATTTGGAAAAGTTCATTCCAAAGTTTATTATTCCTTATAATTAACACTATTAATTTATTCAGAATATATCCTAAGAAATATCTAATTTCAAATGAAAGGCATATAAAATTAACAGCAAAAATGCACAATTTTTTCTTTCGTCTTACATCAACTATGTGAGATTACACAAAAATACTTTTGAACTATTTTTACTTGCGTTTTTAATGCAGCGTTTTTCTTTTCTATTTTTTTTTTTCTTTTTCTGTTTTTTTTTTTTTTTTTTTTTTTTTTTTTTTTGACATAGTGAAAAAGATTGAAGAGTTTAGGTTCAAGGATGTTTTGTATTAATAATATAGTAAGAACTTTTTTCTTGTCTATTCTATGTTGGAATTAAATGTATAAGCAGAAAGATTATTTTACCTATACATAAATATTTAATATATAACTTTACGTACAGTGATAGAACTTAATTCAGTAAATTAATTAGATCTATTTTCTCATTTCGTATTCTCCTAAAAGACATTTTACACAAAAAATAATCATAAAAATACAAAGCATGAAAGATAAATAATTCAAAAATAATTACTAAATTGATTTTGAAATTCATTAATAATTTAAATAATTAAAATTTATTAATCAAATCAAATCAAAAACTAAAAATGTAATAGCATTGCAGATAAAAGTGATAAATGAGTCTTATTTATACGTAATGATTAATAAAAAATTAACAGTAATTTAAGTAAGTGTTACAACGGTTTAATTAACTTGATCTTATAATAAAATTATTTAATAAAAATAATAGTTTAACGTTAATAAGAAATTATTTAGTGATAATAGGTAAACTTTAATCATAATAACACAATGTTCCAAAAAGTTAAATAAATTATTAACAAAAGCTTAACTCATCAATAAATTGACAAAATAAAATCTATTTTATTGTTATTATTTACGTATTTATTATTTCATTAAAAATCCTTATTCACTGTAAAAAAAAAAAAAAAAAATTGTAAAGTTACTAAAGTTTTTCTAGGAAACTGGGATTCCAGGAACTTTTTATGTAACGGCAACAACAAAAATTCCTGTAACAGACGCTGTTACAGTAATTTTTCTTGTTGCCGTTACATAAAAAGTTCCTGGAATCCCAGTTTCCTAGAAAAACTTTAGTAACTTCACAGATTTTTTTTTACAGTGTTAAATACTAAATGACATCCTAAGTGTCGTCAGGAATATCATCCTAAGCAGTATTATTTAGACCGTACATATGACTTTAATCCTCCGGTTATTGTTAAAGTTTGTGTTGAAGAAAACTAACTCAGAAGTTATTAACTGCCTGAAAATTTTATCTATTTTATTATAAAGCTCAAATATTTCTTTTCAATAAGACTGTGCCGAAAAATAACAATTGGTGTCACGCCATGTGTTATCATTTTAATTGGAAGTGTATTCGAATCCAATTAATGAATGATATTTCTTCCTTTAGTCTATGTAACAGAACACAAAATATACTTTCAAATGATGGTGCAAAAAAAAAAAAACTTTCACTTTAATTAAATGTTTTGGACAATATTTTAAAACATTTCTGTTTTCCATCTCCAAAAGTATGACACGACAATAAATATTTACTTCAAACGATAATGTAAAGTAATGTTGCAATATAGACGTGAATATATATATGGAAAACTGAGAAGATTGTTGCTGCAAAAGAAAATGTGTTACACAATCTTTGCTTTTTGAAGAATAGCTGGCTCAGCATTTCTGAATTTTTAAAATCATGTAGTTATTTTTGACGAAACTTTACAAAGGTCGTCATATGCATTATAAAGTCCAAATATTTTAGCGAAATAAACACTTCATAACACTTCAAATAATGATATTCGCTATCATGCAAGCGCCTTCGCTTCCAAATACTGCATTATTTGAGGCTTTATCCTATGCACCGTTAATAAAATTTTGTAACCCTACAGATGTAAAGTTACAGAAAGCTGTATACTTACTATAGGCTACTCCCATGGGGTTTTGTAGTGTAAGTTACATAGCTGATAAATGTTATGCTTGTTGGCCACCGTTATTTTCGAAAAGTTTACTTAGCCTTATTCAATAAATGAGATATCGCAGATAAAATAAATTACATTTTCCGTTCTAAAATACTGGTAGCCAAAAATCGTTGCATGTGACTTACACTACAAGTACTCACGGAATAGCCTAAAATGTTATCTGTACGCTATACAAAAAAAGAGATGTAAACCTACAAAACCAGCTTTTGTAAAGGTACACTGTAAAAAAAAAACTGTGAAGTTACTAAAGTTTTTCTAGGAAACTGGGATTCCTAGAATTTTTCATGTAACGTCAACAACAAAATTTCATGTAACAGACACACTTTTGCGCCGAAAATCAAAAAATCTGCAAGGTTACTAAGAATTTCTTTGGAAACTGGGATTCCGAGAACTTTTCTTGTAACTGCAGCCAGAGTTACAAATAAAAGTTTAGTAAGATTACTGAAATTTTAGTAGATTCATTTGTAAAGTTACAGATTTTTGTAGCTGTACAAAAACTAGTTTTGTAGATTTGCAGCTTTTTTCGTACAGTTACAGGTGAAAGTTTAGTAAGCATGTATTTTTACATCTGTAGAACTACAGATTTTTTTTTTTACAGTGTACAGACATACCTAGCTTTACGAAAGAAACTACTAAAATTACAGTAATATTAGCAAAATGTTATCTGTAACCCGGTTTGCATTTACATAAAAATTACTAGGCATCCCAGTCTCCTAAAAAGTTCTTAGTAACTTTACCAATTTTTTGATTTACAGTGCAAAAATGTATATGCTCCACCCTGTAAAAAAAAATCTGTAACGTTACTAAAGTTTTTCTAGGAAACTGGGATTCCAAAAAACTTTTATGTAACGGCAACAAGAAAAATTCCTGTAACAGACGCTGTTACAGGAAGTTTTGATGTTGCCGTTACATAAAAGGTTCTAGGAATCCCAGTTTCCTAGAAAAACTTTAGTAACTTTACAGATTTTTTTTTACAGTGCATGACTTTCCATTGTTGTCGTTACACAAAATGTTCTAGGCGTCTAAGTTTCATAGAAAATTCTTAGTAACTTTGCAATTTTTTTACAGTGTATAACAGAACAAAAATGTACATTCAAATGAAGTTATGAAAACTACAACTTATTTTTCTTTTTTGAACTATATTTTTTTTCAACTGCGTTTCGCAGAAAAGTGAACATTGACTTTATACGTTAATGTAAATTAATATATTTAATTTAAGTTTGATTAAAATTTGTAAAACTAAGGGACTGTTAGTATCACAGGCAACTTATTGAACATGCTTTTACAGAAAAAAAAACATCTGTTATTCTACAGATGTAAAGTTAAAGAAATCTGTATACTTACTAAAATGTTATCTGTACACTGTACAAAAACGATGTAAATCTACAAGCCTAACTTCTGTAAAGGTACAGAAATCTGTACCTTTACAAAAGAAGCTACTAAAATTACAGTAATCTTACTAAAATTTTCTCTGTAACCCTGGTTGCAGTTACATAAAAAGTTCTAGGCATGCAAGTTCCATAAAAAATTCATAGGAACTTTACTGATTTGTAAATCTAAGGGAATTTTACAGCAAATGACAAACTTATTCCACATACTTTTTTACTGAAGAATCGCTAAGTTATTAATTTTTAAATAATCAATTGTGTATTTTCTATGTCATCACATACCTTATAAGTCCAAATTATTTCTTTCCAATAGCATTGAGATGAAAAATAACAATTGATGTCATTGCACGCACTACCGCTTTAACTGCAAGTGTCTTCACATCTAAATATTGCATTATTTCAGATTTTACTCTATATAACAGCACATTAAATAATGTAGTTTTACAAAAAGTTGTAAAAACTACAATTTAATTTTCTGTATTTTAACGATTTTAAATCAAATATCTTGGTTATTCTTATATAGTGTGGCATAAAAGTACTACAACAATTGCAATTACCATATTTAAATATAAATTGAAAACGTGGCATTAGCTGAAAAATATAAATTGAAAACGTGGCTTCTCCATTAAAAATCTCTAGATGTAATAAAAACAAATTACTGAAAATAATTGTTTTTTTTTTAAAAACGTGACATTCTCTTTTTAATTTTCAGGTTCCCATCAAAACAAGTTGCGACTGGAACCAGATGGAATATACCAAGCTTTTTTCACAGGGGACAGTTTTTTCATTACTTGCGTGGCAGGTAATGAAAGCGGCGCCACCAGACTAACATGGCAATCACCTAGCGGAAGAGATATCACGGTGAGCAGTGGGAGGTGAGCTACTTGTATATAAATGCGTTTTAAATAATTAATATCGTGTTGGAAATAACCAAACATTCGTAAATTACTATGTAATTATTGCAACATTTCCTTACACTGTAAAATAATAATAATAATAATAATAAATAAATAAACAAATAAATAATAAATAAATAAATAAATAAATAAATAAATGTATAATTCTACGTAAAGTTACGGAAATCTGTATGCTTACTAAAATGTTTTCTGTACACTGTACAAAAAATGATGTAAATCTACAAAATTAGTTTTTGTAAAGCAACAGAAATCTCTAGTTTTTCAAAAGAATCTACTAAGATTATAGTAATCTTATTAAAATTTTACCTGTAATCCGGGTTGCAGTTACATAAAAAGTTCTAAGCATCCCAGTTTCCTAAAAAAGTCTTAGTAAGCTTATAGATTTTTCGATTTACAGTGTAAATGTGTATCTGTTACATGAATTTTTGTTGTTGCCGTTACATGAAAAATTCTAGGAATCACAGTTTCCTAGAAGAAATTTAGTAACTTTACAGATTTTATTTATTTTTATTTTTTTATTTTTATTTTTATTTTTTTTTTATTTTTTTTACAGTGTAGTGGAAGAAATATATTAAAAAATTAGATTTTCATATACATTGGCCTGCAAAAGTTAAGGAACGGTCACTGGATGCTTTCGACTGTATTCGGTTCGTCGAATATCTATCAAAATTCTTTTCGAGGATATTCGAGGATACAAATAACATGTATGTCTTCATGTTTATCATTTATGATTTTCTCACGTTGTCTGCTATGGTACGAACTATAAATTTAATTATAAAATAATAGTTGTGTACATTTGTGTAGGCATAGCAAGCATATTCACTTCGGTTTTAACATTTCTGTGAAAAATTTAAATGTGTTTTCTGTAAAGAATACAAAGTTTTCAACCAAATTTAACATCAATTAGCAAAAGCTTGCGAAAGAAGGGAAGGAAAATCCGAACCGTAGCTCCAAGCTGCAAGCCTGATGGTGTGTTCTCCTACGGACGGCCAAAACCTATTTGTTAGTCCATACTTTTGGCAGCATTTAAAGTAGAAACATTATACTGCAATTAAATCATCAATATATTGAATAATTCATGAGATATTGTTTTTTGTATGAAATGTGTTTTAAGCGCGTAAAAAGGCCAATTTTGTATTTCATAATTTGATAGTCAGCTATTTAAAGCTACTTATACAGAAAGTCAAGTCAAATATACAGAAAATTCAGAAAGACATGGGCGATACAGTGAATTTCTTTCTATAATTAGCTTTATTGTAATGGATTTTAAACAATTTGTCAACCAGCTCACTATACATTTAACACTACACTCACTACATTTTTCGATAGTCAATTTCGAATTCCAGTGCAATCAAGCGATGCGTATTGAATTTATTTAATTCTAAAGCTATGATCACATGTACTATCTTATCATATACAATATCAGATATTTTTTCATAACATGTTTTCAGAAGGAAAACAGTGTAAAACGAAACGCCTGATAGTTAACCTCCCTTAAAATTCGTTAATAACGAACTTATCACGTTGCGCATTTTCTATAAAAGATATGAGCTAGAATTCAAGCAATAAGAGAGCTCTAGAAATAGTTTTGCCCAGTCTTAGACTTTAAGGATATTTAAAATCACTCGGATGAGATTATTCCCCAAATATTCTGCCTGTTGCTTACATTAACGTTTTCCATTTAGTCTTCAAAATAACCTTACTTTCATTGTCAACAAGCCTTTTGTAAGAAGCTAGATAACATATATATCAGATCGTATTATGGTATGTGTAATTAAAACTTTATGTACTGCACGTTTAATTTTCTTAATTAAGGGGACCGGGAAAGCAAAATTCAACCAAAAAATGGATTTTTACTTTTTTATATCATTAAATAGTTTAAACTTTTATCTTTCCAACGGTGTGTCACCCATGTTTATATATAAAAATATAAGTGTTGAAATTACTCATTATTTCTAAGAGTACTTCACAGCTTAATGGCCATTTAAATCTTTAACTGACTTTTTTTCAAACTTGGATTTTTCATGTTTATGTTCCTTTTTTTTTCAATATCTATTAAACTTAAGATGTCAGATTTTTATTTAATACTTATATTATGTTATATTGTATACTTTACACAGAGACTTAAGGATTTGCTGAGAATTATTTATTTTAGGCAGTGAAATCTTACCAAAAATGCTAATTTAAAATGTGTTTCAATAAATAATTAATAATTAATTTTGAGTTTCCCTTAAAAAGAAAACGGTCTGTTAAAATACGTAAATCATGTTATTTTAACTACCCTAAAATATCTAGACCTCTATCTTTCACCATTTCTGAGAAAAAGGTACATAAAGTTGGCGGATTTAACATGGCGGAGATAGGGCTTACGGTCCCCTTAAAATTCTGAAAAAAAAATTATTTGTAGAAAATTACAAAGATGTTATCTGTAATTTATATTTGTGTTATCAGGTGTGTTACGAAAAACATCTGGTCATAGGCAATAATGTTACCAAATAGATAAAATTGCTTATAGAGCCTTAACTGATTATGATTAATGTAGATTTCCGTAATAATTAATGATAATTCTCCTTCAGTTTACATACACATTTGACAGTTGTGCGTTAAATTTCGATAAATTTATTTTGGATAGTTAGCTTTTGGCTTACAAACCTAATTTTAACTATTTCTAAAACATCACATAAATATGTTTAAATCCTTGTTTATTGAATTTTCTAAATAACAATTAAAATATCACTTCATTAGCCGATTGCTAATCAATGTCTAAATAATTTGCTTTAACATAATTTTTTCAGTAATATTATTTTGTAATAATGAAAGAACTAAATTTATTATATACAAGGTAAAAAAATGCTACATTAAAAGTACTATAGTGCTTTAGCTAACATATAAATATGCAAATTTAAACATATAATCGTTTATATGAAAGCTTTAAACGTAAAAGAGACTATTATAATTTTTATAGCTAAAAAATTTCATGCAATGCAAATAATTTTGTTTAGAAAATATATAATTATATTAACATTGTCATCAAAGAAATTAAATATGTTTTTACATATTTTGCGAACGACGTTTTTAAATTTTTATTTAAAAAAAACGTCCTAATTATTAAAATAAAATACTATGTAATTGAGAAAAAATGTTTAAATTTCGATAGATATTCAATTCTTTATTAAAAAAAAAATAAATGCTAGTACGTTATTTAAATTTTTCGATACATTCGTATTTTTTTTATATAAATCAGAATAAAATAGAATAATTTAAGTTACTGATTTATCATTAAATTAAGCATAATCATATTAGAATGCACTATAATTTTATTTACCATTGTTACTAGTTTTTGCAAAAGCTATTATTGAATATATTATGTAAAATTAAATAAATAGAACTATGGTAATTGAAAAAATTACGGTTTTCGTGGATGACATGAAGGACAGATTGATTGTTTTTTTAATAAGAACAGCAATAACAACAACAAATAAATGCAGCTCTACACAGTAAAAAATAATCTGTACTGAGACGCCTAGAATTTTTTTTTTTTTGTACCGACAACAACATAAATGCATTTAACAGATACATTTTTGCACTCTAAATCAAAAAATCAGTAATATTACTAAGAATTTTTTTTAGGAAACTGAGATACCTAGAACATTTTATGTAACTGCAACCCGGGTTTACAGATAAAATGTTAGTAAAGTTACTATAATTCCAGTAGGTTCTTTTGTAAAGCTACAAATTTCTGTATAACTAGTTCTGTAGATTTAGATCTTTTTTGTTCAGTGTACATATAAAAGTTCAGTAAGAATACAGATTTCTGTAATTTTACATCTGTAGTATTACACCTTTTTTTTCCCCACTGTTTAAAAGTCTGCTATATAGGACACTTACTCGAAATATGGACGATATAGTATCTAAGGAAATCTTGTAATAAAAGACAATGAACAGGGGAAAATAACAGGGCAGCCTGTGTCAATATTTAGTATACCCTGAGTTGAAAGGAACCTTTTATTGTATTGAGATTTTTTGCATTTTCTCCATTGCTGATAAGCTGTTTATTTATATAAAAATCTTAATCAGCACTGTTTGATACGGTATTAGTAGCATGCTCTCGTCAAAGAATGAAGAATTAATGAGCATTATGGAACTATAAAATGAGGGCGGTATACATATCAATCTTCAACTGTGGAAAAGTTTGAAGCAGAAATACGAGTTCTGCCGCAGGAGTTAGAGGACGAAAATGTAGGAAATGATTCAATTGACGCCATTTAAGAATAGGTTAGTTTCAAAGGATGTCACAAATCGAGCATTGGAGGTCAAAGAACTGTTGTAGGGCACTTGTGATTGGTAGCTGAGCGGATTGTGGGAGCGGTTGGAGATCAACGAGCATTTGTGATTGGAACATGAAAAAGTCATAAGCTGATTGAAACTTCCTTAACTCCATGTATAGGTTCCTCTTTAACCCCCATACAGATGTTTCATTCGCCCCTTATTTACCTAATTCAATTTCACACATTTTGAATTATAACATTCCAACGTTGACATCCTTAACTACAACCTTTCATTTATTAGAAAAATCCGATTCCTCCCTAAAACCACTTGTCCAAAATCACAATTTTTTTTTATCATCATTTGCTGTTTTTCAATGCGTACAGTTGATTCCAGTATACCCCCCCCCCCCCACACACACACACTCACGCAGTCGAAACTGTGCAAATGGGGCATGCTTTTAATTGTGACAAAAGGGGGGGGGATATAATAGAAAAATACTGTTAATTTTACTTCCGCTAATTGTAGCAACCGCTTAATCGGGACAAATCGTGGTAAGCCGATGTGTCCCAAATATTCTAAATTTACTGTATTTGAAATTGTATCCAACTTTTGATATATATTATACATATATTATGTATACTTCTGCAACTGCGTTTAATATGACACTTATAGATTGTTAACTATGAAGTGAGGAAGTAGAAATAAAACAAGTAAGGATTAATAAATACCATGTTGGTGCAGTGCATCATATTCCTAGTTATAGTTAATAAGTAAGAATAAACAAATTCTTTATTTTAAGGTATAATATAATTTCAAATACAGGTTTGTCATATGAGTGTTGTATAAACGAGAAACATTTGAAATAAATTGTCTGTACTTTAGCATAAATATGAAATAATTGAATTTCAATATTTTAAACTAAAATATTGACTACATAAAGATTCTTAATCATATATTATTGTCTATTATTGTTACATTTATAAAATTCCAGTTTTTAAAAGGAAAGTGATAGTATCAAGAACGTGGATAAACGCGAAATAATATAAAATGTTTCAAAAGATAAACACTCAGTATCTGAATGAACGTAATTTAAATTTCGAATAATTTATCTATAGTGAGTGGAAATAAATAAAAATAAATAATTAAATAAATAAAATAAAATGAATTAAATTTTATGAATTTTGTACACATATGAAGAATATGTCTGCAGTACAGACAAAAACAATATTATATATATATATTTTTTTTTAAATAAAAAAAAGATAAAATTACCTGCATATGTATTACAAAATTGTTCTAAAATTATCCTAATTTGACATGAAATATATTTATGAGAACTCCAATACCTTAAACAAGTTGAAAAAAAAAACAAAAGAAAAACTAATGCTGAAATTCCTTTAAACTATATGCCTTTTGAAACATGTTGCTTCGGAAGTTCAAATTCAGAAATCCTTTCATCTGTATATGTTTTAATACAAATAACGGTTCAAGTACTAAAAGAAAAATAATAATTAAGAAAATGTTGGGTATTATCTTTTGCCAAGTTCAATGAATTCTTGTTTATCTCAATGTACGGTTTTAAATAATTTTGCATATATTAATAATGATTTTGGAAACTATAAAAAAAGACTACTCAAAAAAAAAAAAAAAGCTATAGTTTTAAAAGTACGATTATATGTAATTATATCATTCAATAACTACTATTATGTTTAGAGATTTTATAGGAAAAAATATTACGGAAGTACTAATCAAAAATAATCAAATAAAATTAATTGTTAAAAAAAGAAAATAACATAAGATGTTATAGAAAAATAAATTAGAAACAATGAATCACAATATAAAAGTAAGGGATCAGTTACTAAAAATTATAGAAGACAAAAAATAAATAAAATGATAATTTCTACGAAAAGAAAATACTTAATTCATATGGATCACAATAGCTTTAGAATTTCCTTACATTTTAGGATTATGAGATTGCATTTTTTATTCAGAAAAGGTTCAAGAAAACTCGACTACCTTGAGGAACCCTTAGTGAACACCAGAAAAAATAATTCTTATTTTCAAATGCATTTTAACATTTATGTCTTTTGCAAAGTCTTATTTCAGAAATTGAAACTTCAGAAATATTTACCATGTGATTTTTTTTTTTTATGCAGATAAGTAGGGGAGAAATGAGAGTTTCACGCCAGGAGGAGGGAGGAGGGAGGAGGCATGAGGAATGAGGAATGAGGGAGGAGGGAGGAGGGAGGAGGGAGGAGGGAGGAGGCATGAGGCATGAGGAATGAGGAATGAGGGAGGAGGAGGAATGAGGAGGTGGTGGAATGAGGAGGGGGAGGAGGAGGTGTTCTTTCGAGAGCGTCTTGTAAGAGTAGAGGTAAAAGGGGGGTAAAAATTTTTTTGGTGAGATAAGGATTTTTTTGAGTAAAAGTGGGAATTTTCGAGAGATTGAATTTTTTTTAACATGTTATAGTACGAGGGGTATTTTTAAATTAGTTTCATAGATTAACCTGTTATAGTACGAGGGGTTATTTTTCGATCGGTTAACTAATTAGTAATTAAAAATAGCAATTAAAAATTTAATGAGGAAATATTTAATGAAGCGACTTAGAATTATTCGAACAATTTTATTAGTGTAGTATAGTACGAGGTTTGAATGAATTATTAAAAATGGAAATTAATTTAAAATATCAATTAATTAAAAAGTAATTAATAAGAAAAATTAATTTAGAAATTTTAATGAGTGGACTAAGAATTTTTGAGTTTGAAATTTATTTTTAGTCAACTATAGTATGCAGTCGCGAATTTTTAGAATTAAAAATATTCATTCATTAAAAATAGTAATTAATTAAAAATGCTAATTAAAAAATATGAATAAGAAAATAACTTAATGAAGAAACTTCAGAAAATTTTTGAGAGTTTCATTTAATTTTGTTAATGAATTCAGTGGTATGAGATATTTTTATTTGAAATGGAAATTAAAAAAAAAAAAAAGTGGAAATTTTTAAATTTTTGTAGGAATGTGAATGTTTTTTGATTAAAATTTGCGGAAGGATTTTATTCTTTTAAGTGACATGTTTTTTAAAGATATTTGGGTCTTTCTAAGGGAACCTAACACGTATTTATGCATGGAAATCCACGGTTCGAAGAAAACCACGAAAACTCCGAACGATTAGGCCGACGGGCGCGATTCTGTTCGAACCCAGCACCTCCTCTCTACCAGCTTCGAGAGCAGAACCTCTTGGCTACTAGTTGGGCAATAATTTAATGAAGAAACTTTAGAAATTTTTCGAGGGTTTTATTTGATTTTGTCAACGAATTGAGTGTTATGAGATATTTTTATTTAAAATAGAAATTTTTTGAAAAAACAGTGGAAATTTTTAAATATTTATAGGAATGCGAATGTTTTTAGAATAAAATTTGGGGAAGGATTTTATTCTTTTAAGTGACATGTTTTTAAAGATATTTTTTTGAATTGCAGTCATGTTTTCACAAATATTTCTCGGTTTTATATAATTGAATTGAAAGTTTTGTATTAGTCATTAGTAATTTTAGACTATCATTAGTTAGATAAATGAAGTTATACTTTTGTAATGTGCTTTATGACTAAACTTTACTTATTGAATGGTAAAAAATATATGTAACTAGGAAATTTGGTGAATATTTGAAGAAAAAATTAAATTTTCAGTGATCTTTTAATCTAGTCAATGTATGAATCAAAAATAAAATAAAATTTAAATTATACTTAACAAATATTTCAAAACACACCACAAGTATTCAGAGACTTAATACTATTCCATAATTTTTTAAAAGAGGAATATATATTAGCTGATTTCGTTTCATATAACATCAAATTTTACTGTATGCACGTATTCCCCAAATGGAAAAACCCTTTGGTAGATAAGCACCTCAACAGTTCGTATGATAAGTACATGACTCACTTTTCTGGAGGGTTTATTTCTAACGCAATGATGAATAGGGATTAGATAATTGTTAGTAGTTAAATATTAATTAAAAGGGAATTAGAAATTTGATTAAGGATTTTATTCTTTTAAATGAGATGTTTTCTAAAGGTAATTTTTAGAAATTGTAGTTTTTTTTTTTTACCTATTTTTCAGTTACGTTTTTGAATTGAAAGGAGGACATTTATCGGTTATACGTATTGCTTTAGTGAATGTTATTAATGAATTCACATATATATGGTCATTTTGGAGCCTTTTAGAAATATTTTGCTAAGAATTTAGAACGTATGAAAATATACAGAATATCATTAAAAATATAGGATCTTCACACATGTTAATTAAGTATAATTTAATGTAAAAATAATTGTAATTCCAATTTAATTTTTAACCTAGTAAATATGTGAAGCCACGCAAACTTCAAATTTTTTCTTAATATAAATAAATATTATTTTTAGATCATTTCTTATAAATATTAATACACGAAAGAAATGATTGCGCTTTTAGAGCCTGTAACTTTAATCATCAAAATTTAAATAAATATTTATCACTTTCAAATGAAAATAATAAGCCTTTCGTTTAATATTTTTCATTTTAATTAATGCATAATTAAATTTTTCGAATGATTTTCATAATTAAAACAAATAGAAGAGGAATTCTTTTCAATTTTTTTAAGAAACAGGCAAGTTATTATTAGGCAATACACTGCAAACGTTTAATATGATGAGTCATCACTTAGACTTTAATATTAGTTTCACACATAAGTGTCATTATGTTCTTATATGTAATCAAGCGGGGGGTTTTAATAAATATATTATTAATATCGAGGGATATGAATAGTAATGCTAATATCACTCTTTGAAATATATATACCTTCTTATGTGTGTCTTAAAAACCTGACATAGTCATTCTGCACAGTGTTTGTGAGATATAGATTTAGTTCCCATTTATGTTACGTAATAGAGATCATGTGATTTTCCCCCACCCATCGCAGTTCATTCTTTATCATTATTCTGACATAGTATTGTAAGTATCATTTTTTTAGGAAATGTATAGTGTTATAGAAGTGAATGACCAGAATTTGAAAAATTTCGTCAAAATAATTTTTATATATTAACTAACTTTTCAAGATATATTTATCTCACATATTTAAACTGCTTTTTAAATTCGTGATTAAGTTCCACAAATGCATATGCTTCAACAACACATATTTTCTAAATGTATAAGAGAAATAAGTATTCACATAAAAATCACACTTACCTTTTACGAACACATCTGTTTGATACACTTTCTCGAAAAATGGAGAGGACAAGTTCTTATCTGATTCAAATGACTAACAAGTTATGAGTCATTCAGGGGTTTTTCCCAGGTAGATAACTTCACTGATTAGGAGTTCATTAAATTTTCGAGTATATATTTTTCTAGTTAGAATTGCAATTAACACATATCCTTTAATTGATTTTTATAATAATTAAAACAATAATAATTCAATTAATCTTTTAAAAATAAATTATTTTTAGTTTTTTTCATTCTTAACAAGATATATAAAAATTAACAAAGTCATTTTAAATACAAGTGAACTATTTTCCCTATTGTTATAGTCGACTTGCGCGAAATAAAATAGAACCTTATACTACTCTTACCTGGAGACGACTGACTGATAACATCCCCCGCTTATCTACTTAAGCAAGATCACGTGATATCTTCGAGCATGCGCTGTACTATCTAGTGACGTATTCGATCGTTGATAAGATTTCCTGATAAGAACTTGTATTCATTTCTTCCCAAGCAAGTGTACGAGTTGGTCGTGTCTAGGTAAGTAGCATTTAAAGTTATTTTTATAATGTGTTTTAATATGTAGTGTGGGTAAAAAGGAATACACAGTTTATTACAATTTCAATTCATTTTTATTAATATAAACTCGATCAAGTAGGATTTAGTAGATACGAAACTGAATGTATTTTGTTAGAGAAGTGAATGACCGGAATAAAAATAATTGATAAAATGTTTGAATATTATTCTTTTGAAAGTTTTACTGAGGTTTGGTAAATAAAATCACACCAGGTTTGTTTTGTGTTATCACGTGATTGAATGTTTACGAAAGAGTATTTAAACAAGAGGTAGGTCGGGTAGGGGTTCAGTCTATGAGATGATGTCATGCGAGAAAGACTAGAATGAAGATGATGCGTTTTCGAGTTAATGTGACAAATAATCAAATTTTATGTTGTAATGAGGGCGATTTATCCGGTTCCAAGTCACGCAGCAAGTTTTGGTGGTGTAAATGCTTTATATCGTGCTGCCAAAGGCAAAGTAGCGAAAAAGACGATACAGAAATGGTTGAGCGGAGTCGATTCCTACACGCTTCACAAACCGGCTCGGAGAAATTTCCCAACAAACCGAGTGGTCGTTTATTCGATCGATCAACAATGGCAGGCCGACCTGGTGGATCTTATCAGTTTACAAAAACACAATCAAGGATTTCGATACCTCCTGACGTGTATAGACATTCTGTCTAAATATGCGTGGGCGATTCCCTTAAAAACGAAACGAGGAGAAGAAATTGTACAAGCCTTTCGTTCTATTTTTTCAACCAGAAAGCCCAAATCCCTTCAATCTGATGCCGGAAAAGAATTTAAGAACCGACTGTTTCAAAGATTTTTAAAACAAGAAGGTGTTCGATTTTTCACGACGAATAATAATACCAAGGCGTCGGTGGTCGAACGATTTAACCGTACTCTCAAAACGAAAATGTGGAAATATTTCACACATAACCATACCTATCGTTATACAGATGTATTGGACCAGTTATTACAAAGTTATAACCATACCTATCATTCGAGTATCAAGAGACCCCCAGTAGAAGTGACGGCGGAAAATGAAAGCGATGTGTGGTTTACTCTTTATGGAGAGATGGAACATGTGAAAAGAAAACCCTGTGTGTTTCAAGCGGGAGATGTGGTGCGTGTGTCGAAACAGAAAATGACCTTTGAAAAAGGATATGAAACCAATTGGACGGAGGAATTGTTTGTGGTGACGGAGTGTGTACCCAGAGACCCTCCCGTGTATCGAATAAAGGACTTGTTAGACGAACCTATTCAAGGAACTTTTTACCCACAAGAACTTCAAAAAGTGCAAATGAAAGAAACTTATACGATTGAAAAAATTTTAAAGAAGCGCACGAGAAAAAGTCAAGTGGAATATTTTGTGAAGTATAAGGGATATCCCAGCAAATTCAATCAATGGATTCCCTCCTCAGATTTATCTTCCTTATAAGTCAGTGCAAGAATGATACAAGATCATTTGCTAACATGTCCTTCTACCTGACGTTACCTTCGGACAGTTCCAGGAATTTCTTTCCTGAGAATAAAATTTCTCATTTCATTACACGATTGCCCGCCCCTATTGAATTGAAAGGGGAATGGGAAGTGGGTCTCGTGGAATTTATTTACCCACATACCTGGTATAATGTGAATCAACACACAAACTTAATTGGATTCGACTTTAACGATGAAAGGATCATTGGTAGACGAATCCCTCCTGGATTTTATGAGACGGTACCTGATATTTTGAAAGCTATTGCTATCAAAGACATGGAACAAAAAATTTTGTTTTCCTACAATCCCATCACGAAAAGAGTCACCATCAACGTGCGAGATAATGCTAAAGTGATTTTAGAAGCTGGATTATCTGAAATGTTGGGGTTCGAACCGTGCGAGATTGCTTCCTTAGATAATAACATTGAACAAACTGTCGATAGTTCGTATGTGGCAGATCCGTGTGCTCATTATAGAGTATTAATGATTTATTCGGACATAGTAGAGCCTCAAATTATCGGTGATGTGTTGGCACCCCTGTTACGAATTGTGAATGTCACCGGAAAAGACGGAGAAGTGATTTGTGTGAAATTTGATCGACCCCATTACTTACCCATCAGTCGAAAATCATTCGACTCATTAGAAATCGTTATAAGGAACCACCTGGGTGAATTAACACCATTTGAACGGGGTCGCTCGTACGTGAAACTTCATTTTCGTCAAAAATACCTCTCGTGATGTTTGTTCCCTATCAGTGTTGTGCGAAATCTTTTGAAGATTATTATACTCATCAGTCGGGTAGCGGCTTAAACTATTATCAAGGAACTACTTTACAAAGAGGATATGGATTCGGTGGACTGTTTCGATCGCTGTTTCGTGCAGCGGTCCCCCTTTTCAAGTCTGGAGCGAAAGCCGTGGGAAAACAATTGTTTCATTCCGGTGTGAACGTCCTCAGTGATATATCACGAGGAGAAGATATTAAAATAGCTGCCAAGCGGCGGTTAAAAGAAGCCGGTCAAAACTTGACGGATAAAGCAGCTACTAAAATGAAGACCATGATTGGATCGGGTCATCAGTATAAAAAGAGGAAACGTTCTCACAATGTCATCATTCCTCGCAAAGCCAAGAGAGTGAAAGTACATGATATTTTCTCTTAAAGATGTTTGGACTCATTCATAAAGATTCTGCCGCTTGTGCTAAATCCGAATTGGATCTGTTTTTAATTCCACCTACCCAGACGGCTATTGAAAAAGGATATTTCATCGAATATCATCCCCTTGCCAATATTCGAGATGGAGGACCTGTGGAATTTAACATTTCTGGGAACGGCGAAGATTATATTGATTTGTCGGCTTCCTACCTCTACGTCAAAGTGAAAATCACCAAGTCAGACGGAACGGATTTACCTGCAAGCGAACCTGTGGCTCCTGTCAATTTGTTTTTACAAGCTTTGTTTTCGCAAGTGGATATCAGTTTAAATGAAAGAGCCATCTCTTCTTCGAGTAACACATATCCTTATCGTGCTTATATTGAAACCCTGCTGAACTATGGAGAAGACGCTAAGAAATCTTTATTAAGATGTGAATGTTTTTACAAAGACACGAATTTGACCGAAACAGACCCCACCACCAATGGAAACCCTGGATTGAAGAAACGCTATGAACTGACTAAAACTAGCAAAACATTGGATATGATTGGTCCCCTTCATTGTGATATTTTCCAACAAAATCGACTACTCTTGAATATGGTCGATCTGAAAATTAAAATGACTCGCAGCAAATCAGACTTTTGTTTGATGGCTAAGAAAGAACCGCCTAAAACTTTTCACGACTATAAAGTGATTTTAGAACATGCTTCTGTGTTTGTTCGCAAAGTGAAAGTGAGTCCCGGCGTGTTATTGGGACATGCCAAAGCCCTGGAAAAAAACTCTGCAAAATATCCTATTGATCGAGTGTTATGCAAGACTTATTCAATCTCCACTGGAAGTAAATCTTTCATGCAAGATAATGTGTTTTTAGGGGCGATGCCAAAACGTATCATTGTTGGACTTTTAGACAACAGTGCTTATGCTGGACAATACGATTTGAATCCCTTTTACTTTTATCATCACAAAGTCAACTTTTTAAGTGTCTATGTGGATGGTCAACCTGTACCCAGCAAACCTTTGGAATTGGATTTCGACGAAAACAACTATATAAGAGCCTATCATCGACTGTTCTCTGGTTTTAATCATGATGCTGGCATTTATTTAACACGTGAAGAATTTGCTGATGGACACACCTTATATAATTTCGACTTAAGCCCTGACCTGTGTGACGGACCTCATCTAAATTTACAGCATCAAGGAAATTTACGAATTGAAATCAAATTCGCTGAAGCGTTAGAAAAAACAACGACTGTATTGATTTATGCGGAATTTGAAAACATTATTGAAATAAGTAAATCACGTCACGTGATTTGCGACTTTCCAAACTAAATGGATTCATTACAAATCGAGACCATTTTATCTCATGAAGCAGTGACCCGAAACTATTTTTTGGGTGTTTTTCCAAGTGATCAGCTACCAAGAAGAACCGAGCGGTATCCTGTCTGTTTTATCTGTAACGTGGACAAGTCTACAGAGCCTGGAAGTCACTGGGTGGCTTTCTACCTATCTTCGCCTGATGAAGTGGAATTCTTCGACTCCTATGGAAACGAGCCTTCCTTTTTTAAAGGACCCCTATCGAACTATGTATCCCGTTTTTCACGAGTTATGTTTAATCCACTCGTATTACAAACTCACGTGACTGCCGTCTGCGGGCAGTATTGTGTATTTTATCTATATTCTCGATGCCAAGGTAAAACCCTAAAGGATTTTTTATCACATTTTGTCACTGCAGAATTGTCGAACGATCGACGAGTCTATAATTTTGTAGCCAAACGATTTGGCATTCGTGCACATTTTTATCAATAAATATGAATTTAACTGTGAATCATGTGTCTGTGATTATTTAAAGTGTGTGTTTTACTAGTGTATGTTTATTAACGATGAAGTTTCCACGCTTTCAACACCCTTGTACGATGCTCCTTGCAGGTCCCACAAGAGTGGGTAAAAGCTGGTTTCTACGTGATTTGTTAAGGGAAAGAAACGTCATGTTTGACCCTCCTCCTGATAAAGTGATTTGGTTTTACGGTATCTACCAAAAACTGTATAACGAAATACCGGATGTTACCTTTGTGGAAGGCCTTCCTTCGAATTACACCGAGTATTTAGGAACAAATTCTTTAATGATCTTAGACGATCTCATGGTGGAATGTGGATCAGACGAGCGTATGACTTTTCTCTTTACAAAGGCAAGTCACCATTTAAACGTGAGCGTGATATTTATTACACAAAATCTCTTTCATAAAGGGAAAGAAATGAGAAACGTTTCCCTAAACAGTCAATATTTGATCCTGTTTAAAAATCGACGTGACATGAGTCAAATCAGTCATTTGGCTCGACAATTATACCCAACGAACACTAAATTTTTCCAAGAAGTGGTTACTGATGCCACTCAAAAACCGTTCTCTTATTTATTAGTCGATTTAAGAAATGAAACCCCAGAAGAACTGCGGCTAAGAACACTGGTGTTACCGGGACAAAGACAATACGTGTACACTTTGAAAAAAGGTTTAAAAAGAAAGACATTTTCTTCTTAATTCAGTTGTGATCATGACGTTGACCGAGAAACAACTGCGTGATTTAGAGCTCATTAAGACATGTCCTAAAACCTTACGCAAGCAACTTTTGAAAAAATTAACTTCTCGCTCGGTGAAAGCCATTTGTGAGTGTACTCACAACGTATTGAAAGGAAACGTACCTCTCTCACCCAATCAAAAGAAGTCTTTGAAGAAGTATAAAAACCCTCTTCGAAAAATTGGTACGAAAAAAGGAACTCTCTTTTCAAAAAAGAAACTGATTGTGCAACACGGAGGATTTTTAAATATTTTAATTCCTGCGGCCCTGAGTGTGTTAACGGGTCTTATCAATGGAGCTCGCTACTAAATATGCTCTAATACCGGAAGAAGAACGTATTGAAAGGAAACGTACCTCTCTCACCCAATCAAAAGAAGTCTTTGAAGAAGTATAAAAACCCTCTTCGAAAAATTGGTACGAAAAAAGGAACTCTCTTTTCAAAAAAGAAACTGATTGTGCAACACGGAGGATTTTTAAATATTTTAATTCCTGCGGCCCTGAGTGTGTTAACGGGTCTTATCAATGGAGCTCGCTACTAAATATGCTCTAATACCGGAAGAAGAATTGACTAGACATGTGCCCACGAAAAAGCAAATGACTGAGTTTGATGTGGCAATGTCCAATATACTCAATAGTTTACTTCCCGATCATGAGAAAGTTCAACAGTACTATGAACTGTTACAAAGGAAAATGAATTTGCAAGAATTTAATGTCCCTTGGAGATCAAGGCCTTTTGACGATGACGGCGAGAAAAGAAAGTCCAAACCTCTCAAGACGGAACCTGACAAAACGGAACCTGTTAAAACGAAACCTATGCAAACGGAATCTACCAAGACCGAACCTGCACTGTCACAAAAATCCTCTGAAATGTCTCAAGAAGATGATGATGATTACGACACGTTGGTGATAGCCTCAACGCCATCACATATGAGAAGACAAGCTGGATTTTTACTCAGGTTTCTGAAATCGAAATCAAGCAACATGGCCTGGGATCAAACTGGAAGAATCACTTATAATGGAAACACCTTACAAGATTCGAATTTAGCGGAACTCTTTCATCTCATTTTTAATGTGAATAAAAAACCTGTGAAAACACCGACAGAATTTCTTCATGCGCTTCATGAAATTGGAGTACCTTCAAGTATCATTAAAAATAAATATTTATCTCCTGCATCAATGAAGAAAATAACAAAAGTTGTATCACCCAGAAAAAACTTTGTAAAACCCAAGAAGAGATCTACTAACAATGTATTACTAAATCCTACTTGGTCGAGTTTATATTAATAAAAATGAATTGAAATTGTAATAAACTGTGTATTCCTTTTTACCCACACTACATATTAAAACACATTATAAAAATAACTTTAAATGCTACTTACCTAGACACGACCAACTCGTACACTTGCTTGGGAAGAAATGAATACAAGTTCTTATCAGGAAATCTTATCAACGATCGAATACGTCACTAGATAGTACAGCGCATGCTCGAAGATATCACGTGATCTTGCTTAAGTAGATAAGCGGGGGATGTTATCAGTCAGTCGTCTCCAGGTAAGAGTAGTATAAGGTTCTATTTTATTTCGCGCAAGTCGACTATAACAATAGGGAAAATAGTTCACTTGTATTTAAAATGACTTTGTTAATTTTTATATATCTTGTTAAGAATGAAAAAAACTAAAAATAATTTATTTTTAAAAGATTAATTGAATTATTATTGTTTTAATTATTATAAAAATCAATTAAAGGATATGTGTTAATTGCAATTCTAACTAGAAAAATATATACTCGAAAATTTAATGAACTCCTAATCAGTGAAGTTATCTACCTGGGAAAAACCCCTGAATGACTCATAACTTGTTAGTCATTTGAATCAGATAAGAACTTGTCCTCTCCATTTTTCGAGAAAGTGTATCAAACAGATGTGTTCGTAAAAGGTAAGTGTGATTTTTATGTGAATACTTATTTCTCTTATACATTTAGAAAATATGTGTTGTTGAAGCATATGCATTTGTGGAACTTAATCACGAATTTAAAAAGCAGTTTAAATATGTGAGATAAATATATCTTGAAAAGTTAGTTAATATATAAAAATTATTTTGACGAAATTTTTCAAATTCTGGTCATTCACTTCTATAACACTATACATTTCCT
The DNA here is from genome assembly GCA_963932465.1 of Maratus speciosus. Classification (NCBI taxonomy): domain Eukaryota; kingdom Metazoa; phylum Arthropoda; class Arachnida; order Araneae; family Salticidae; genus Maratus; species Maratus speciosus. The sequence continues at coordinate 82,399,861 of OZ010789.1, forward strand.
AAAAAAATGATACTTACAATACTATGTCAGAATAATGATAAAGAATGAACTGCGATGGGTGGGGGAAAATCACATGATCTCTATTACGTAACATAAATGGGAACTAAATCTATATCTCACAAACACTGTGCAGAATGACTATGTCAGGTTTTTAAGACACACATAAGAAGGTATATATATTTCAAAGAGTGATATTAGCATTACTATTCATATCCCTCGATATTAATAATATATTTATTAAAACCCCCCGCTTGATTACATATAAGAACATAATGACACTTATGTGTGAAACTAATATTAAAGTCTAAGTGATGAGTCATCATATTAAACGTTTGCAGTGTATTGCCTAATAATAACTTGCCTGTTTCTTAAAAAAATTGAAAAGAATTCCTCTTCTATTTGTTTTAATTATGAAAATCATTCGAAAAATTTAATTATGCATTAATTAAAATGAAAAATATTAAACGAAAGGCTTATTATTTTCATTTGAAAGTGATAAATATTTATTTAAATTTTGATGATTAAAGTTACAGGCTCTAAAAGCGCAATCATTTCTTTCGTGTATTAATATTTATAAGAAATGATCTAAAAATAATATTTATTTATATTAAGAAAAAATTTGAAGTTTGCGTGGCTTCACATATTTACTAGGTTAAAAATTAAATTGGAATTACAATTATTTTTACATTAAATTATACTTAATTAACATGTGTGAAGATCCTATATTTTTAATGATATTCTGTATATTTTCATGCGTTCTAAATTCTTAGCAAAATATTTCTAAAAGGCTCCAAAATGACCATATATATGTGAATTCATTAATAACATTCACTAAAGCAATACGTATAACCGATAAATGTCCTCCTTTCAATTCAAAAACGTAACTGAAAAATAGGTAAAAAAAAAAAAAACTACAATTTCTAAAAATTACCTTTAGAAAACATCTCATTTAAAAGAATAAAATCCTTAATCAAATTTCTAATTCCCTTTTAATTAATATTTAACTACTAACAATTATCTAATCCCTATTCATCATTGCGTTAGAAATAAACCCTCCAGAAAAGTGAGTCATGTACTTATCATACGAACTGTTGAGGTGCTTATCTACCAAAGGGTTTTTCCATTTGGGGAATACGTGCATACAGTAAAATTTGATGTTATATGAAACGAAATCAGCTAATATATATTCCTCTTTTAAAAAATTATGGAATAGTATTAAGTCTCTGAATACTTGTGGTGTGTTTTGAAATATTTGTTAAGTATAATTTAAATTTTATTTTATTTTTGATTCATACATTGACTAGATTAAAAGATCACTGAAAATTTAATTTTTTCTTCAAATATTCACCAAATTTCCTAGTTACATATATTTTTTACCATTCAATAAGTAAAGTTTAGTCATAAAGCACATTACAAAAGTATAACTTCATTTATCTAACTAATGATAGTCTAAAATTACTAATCGACTAATACAAAACTTTCAATTCAATTATATAAAACCGAGAAATATTTGTGAAAACATGACTGCAATTCAAAAAAATATCTTTAAAAACATGTCACTTAAAAGAATAAAATCCTTCCCCAAATTTTATTCTAAAAACATTCGCATTCCTATAAATATTTAAAAATTTCCACTGTTTTTTCAAAAAATTTCTATTTTAAATAAAAATATCTCATAACACTCAATTCGTTGACAAAATCAAATAAAACCCTCGAAAAATTTCTAAAGTTTCTTCATTAAATTATTGCCCAACTAGTAGCCAAGAGGTTCTGCTCTCGAAGCTGGTAGAGAGGAGGTGCTGGGTTCGAACAGAATCGCGCCCGTCGGCCTAATCGTTCGGAGTTTTCGTGGTTTTCTTCGAACCGTGGATTTCCATGCATAAATACGTGTTAGGTTCCCTTAGAAAGACCCAAATATCTTTAAAAAACATGTCACTTAAAAGAATAAAATCCTTCCGCAAATTTTAATCAAAAAACATTCACATTCCTACAAAAATTTAAAAATTTCCACTTTTTTTTTTTTTTAATTTCCATTTCAAATAAAAATATCTCATACCACTGAATTCATTAACAAAATTAAATGAAACTCTCAAAAATTTTCTGAAGTTTCTTCATTAAGTTATTTTCTTATTCATATTTTTTAATTAGCATTTTTAATTAATTACTATTTTTAATGAATGAATATTTTTAATTCTAAAAATTCGCGACTGCATACTATAGTTGACTAAAAATAAATTTCAAACTCAAAAATTCTTAGTCCACTCATTAAAATTTCTAAATTAATTTTTCTTATTAATTATTTTTAATTACTTTTTAATTAATTGATATTTTAAATTAATTTCCATTTTTAATAATTCATTCAAACCTCGTACTATACTACACTAATAAAATTGTTCGAATAATTCTAAGTCGCTTCATTAAATATTTCCTCATTAAATTCTTAATTGCTATTTTTAATTACTAATTAGTTAACCGATCGAAAAATAACCCCTCGTACTAAAACAGGTTAATCTATGAAACTAATTTAAAAATACCCCCTCGTACTATAACATGTTAAAAAAAATTCAATCTCTCGAAAATTCCCACTTTTACTCAAAAAAATCCTTATCTCACCAAAAAAAATTTTTACCCCCCCTTTTACCTCTACTCTTACAAGACGCTCTCGAAAGAACACCTCCTCCTCCCCCTCCTCATTCCACCACCTCCTCATTCCTCCCTCCTCCCTCATTCCTCATTCCTCATGCCTCCTCCCTCCTCCCTCCTCCCTCATTCCTCATTCCTCATGCCTCCTCCCTCCTCCCTCCTCCTGGCGTGAAACTCTCATTTCTCCCCTACTCAGATAGCTGTAAGAATTTTTAAAAAAAGAATAAAAGGTGAATATTCAACCTCTGGTCTTTTTGGAGTTTAGAGGCCTTCACACTTTTTTTTTCACTGCACATTTTTAAATGAGAGATCTGGAAATAAAACATAAATATTGACTTATAAAAAATTGTGATTGCCTTGTAAAATGTAATACCTCCAAACTGGCAACCTTTTAAAAGTAGAAGGTATAATTTTCAATCAATATATGTAATAATAACGAAAACTATATTTTAGATAGCAATTTAATAACGAAACTCTTTCTAATAAATCCAATAATATAAGATGAAATTGTCGCATATAATTTAACTGAAAGTCCAATTTTATTTTAATAAGAGGTTTTAGAGGTAAAATCCGCTACAGTTACGTTTGTGGTTTCCCAATAGAAAACTTGAATATCTCAAAATTTTCATTTTGTTGGCTGCCGATGTTTTACACCTGAGAAATTCAAGTAATGATTGAAAACATGTAAAAACATGTAAATATTTCCAGTGGAAAATTTTACATCTCAAAAAATCAGATAGTAAAAAATTATGCAATTTAAATAGCTTTTAGCTCGTTCAAAATTCTATATGAGCAAAATAAATATTGGTAAAAATCATAGACAAATAGTAAATGTAAGATAATTGTTTAAAGAAATAAACAACTGAAGACATTGTAGATACAAAAAAATAAACAAAAAATCATTTCTCAATAAGTACAAAAGTGAAATAAAAATTCTGAAAGATAAAAGAAAATGATATAGTTACTTATAATTTAACTCTGTAGAGTATGTTTCCGTCAATCGATATACTGGAAGCAAATGAGCAGACTTAGTAAGAAAAGTAAATACCTATTCTATTATGTTCTTGTGTAGAGCAAAGATGTTATAAAATCTTTACAATTTTGGATTATTAAATACCATTTCTCTAAACGAATATATTTATAGAATCACCAGCACCTTGATTAGTGACAAATATCTTTCTAACCCTTGCGAATATTTACAAGTTGAAATAACAATGGATTTACTGAGGCGCTAATAAACGCTCTCTAAAATATACCAAATGTCTGTGAAACATCAGCAATTACACATTTTAAAAGCTCGAAAGTATAGAATATATCATAAATAAATTATAAAATTAAAGAGTGTATTTTTAACGAAAAATATGCGTTATCAATTGTCCGTTATTCATAATCAATTAGTCAATTTAAAATAGTACTTTGAGAAATTAATTTAGAAATCCTAAAACTGTAGTTTGATAATGATTTATTTTTTCTTTCGCATTGCCCTATCTTAAAAAAGAAACAGAGCGAAAAATAGATATTTTTCAACAAATTCATTTAGTTGCGCGTTCTACAAAGATGAAAAAAGCAGTGAATTCGCTTTCACTGTAAATAAAAATCCCGCATACATTGAATTTTTATTTATTTACGTCTAAATGTTACAGGTGTGCTCTATTTTCCATCATAATCACCATGCACATTCAAGCACTTGTCATAGCGTTTTACCAACTTACCAATCCCTTCTGCATAAATCTCAGCCATTTTAAAGTTCCTAATCCTCAGCGAAGTGCTTTGCCTCAAACCACTTCTTAATTACAGTGCACAGATGGTAATCAGATGGATCCAAGACCGAGCTGTATGAGGGAAGATTAAATGCGTCCCATTTGAATTTGTGCCAAAAAGAAAAAAAAAATCTTATGTTCGCCGAGTACTGTGAGGTCTAGCATTATCTTGCTGGAATTAATCTGGGTGTCAACAGGCCTGGATGTAAAGAACATATTTGATTTCATATTTATCGATGAAGTCGGGCCGACAATTAGGGAGGTAATAATAAATTTAATAATAAAATAATATTTGCGATCAGATATACAACAGAAAAGGCTGGAAATGGTTTGTCACTGCGTTAAATGACTATTTGGGTTCTGTTCAACGTTTGTGTGCATTTGTGTAAGCATATCACTCATATTTGTAAAGATGTTAACGTCTTTGTGAAAAATTCAAAAGTTTTTTGTTTATAGCATACAGAGTTTTCAACCAAATTTAACACAAATTTCCGAAAACCTGACAAAGAAGAGTAGCAACAGTACACTTCAATTAAAAGATGAATATATTGAATATTTAATGAGATATGGGCATTTGTATGAAATAATTTTTAACTGCGCGCACGTGGAAGATTTCAAAATTTCTATTTCATAATTTGGTAGTCAGCTATTCAGGGAAACTTATCTAAAATGTCCAGTCAAATATCGAGAAATTTCACAAAGATAGGGGCGATATAGTGAGTTGCTTTCTAAAAATAGCTTTATTATAAGGGTTTTTCCACAACTTTCAACTCACTATATCTTTCTGAGATTTCACAATATTTGACTGGACATTTTACAGAAGTTACTCAAAATAGCTGGCTACCAAATTATGAAATAAAAATTATGAAATCTTGCTCGCATGCGCAGTAAAAAATTATTTCGTACAAGTGCCCATATCTCATCAAATATTCAATATATTCATGTTTAAATTGCAGTATATTGTTGCTACTGTTCTTTGCCAGGTTTTTGGAAAGTTGTGTTAAATTTGGTTGAAAACGCTGTATGCTATAAACAAAAAACTTTTGAAGTTTTCACAAAAACATTAACATCTTCATGAATATGAATGCTATGCTTGCACAAATGCATACAAACATTGAACAGGACCCAAATATTCATTTACGACAGTGATAAACCATTTCCAACCTTTTCTGTTTCATAGGGGATCGAAAATATTATTTTATTATTAAATTTATTATTAGCCCCCTAATTGTACCTCCCGATAAATCTTCACCGAGAAATATAAAATCAAACAATTTCTTTACAACCTATAAGTTTAAGAACAATTCGCCAATAATGCTGGTATATGTTCGACAAACCGTGTACAATCAAAAGCATCCAGTCCCTGTACCTTAACTTTTGGAGGCCTGTGTAAATCAGAGTTCGCTGTCTTATCACGTTCCATGAATTCGATAAGCAAGATTCCTTTAGCATCCCAAAACACGGTGGCCATAACCTTCTTCGCTGACAAAGTTCGACGGGCTTTTCTCTTTCGTTTGGAGAACCGGTATGGCCCCATGTCACTGACTGTAGCTTTGTCTTTGCATTCACATGCGCTACCCAAGGCATTTTGTTCAAAAACTCCTCCCTTTTTGTGTTGTAACAGGAAAGAAAGTCTGAGGTAGCGCCCATTCGATTGGTTTTGTGGATCTCAGTGAGAATTTTCGGTACCCATTGAGCACAAAAAATACGGTAGCTTAATTTTTCGCTGATTACCTCACACTAAACAGTCCGAGAAACGTTCCGAAATTTTTGTAAAAGTACCGAGATTGTGAATCGACGGATCAGACGAACTGTGTCATAAATTTGTTTGGCGAGATCATCGCTCACTACAGACAGACACCCACTCCTTGATCCATTTTAAATATTTGTTATTCTTTGAAATATCGGACCCACTGACTCACTATACCTTCAGTCATAATGTTTGGGCCATGTACGAGACGCAAATTCACAATGAATTTCTGCGGGTTTTTTTTTTTGGGGGGGGGGGGGGGGGAGGTTTTTTTTTTTTTTTTTTTTTTTCGCAAAGAAATCTTATTACCATTCGTACATCGAAATAGCGTGATTTTCAAAACGTAAAAATAATTTTTCAATATTTAGTGACGTTATTACCATCAAACGCGCGGCAGAACGACATTCTCATCAGAATAGCTTAAAGCTTACTGAATCCCAAACTGCTTGATGTACACAATGGTTGCGATGTGGGCGCCACGCCACGACGGAGGTTAGTTTCTGAATTGACCTCGTATTATAGTGGAAATTTTGCAGTCAAAAAATTAGGCGTGGTTTTCAAGATGAACATTGAATACTTATAAAAGAGTGCTGTTTTTAAACGCTTTTTTTCTTTTATATTTATTCAAAATTTTTCCTCCAGTGTATAATTATTAAAATACTTTTGAGATTAAATGCCTATAATTAGAATTCATATTGAAATTTTACCGGTAGCTGTACGCAACCACCATGAGTTATTCTTTACAATGATTAAATGTAGTTTTATTTGTATTTCCTTTACCTTATTTTATACAAACACCGACAATTTACTTTTAGCCGTACTGAATAACTCTGTGAGATTATTGGCTATAATGTTGTTTTATTTTGTATATCAGATTTTTTTTTAAAGTTTAGCTCTTAAGAGAACTTATGAAACTGTGGTAGAAGAAAATTAAATTTTAACAATTAATTGCCAAATTGTGAAATTTTAGTTTCTTGGATATTTTGTTTTGCATTTTTTTAGAAATTATTCTCTTTTTACATTGTTATTAAATTGTAGAAAAATAAGATATTTAAATTTCCTACTAAGAAATTCTGTCATTGCGGAAGGCTTTTTATATATTTATTTCGATTTATAATTAAATTGCACAACTCAAGTGTTTTTTTTTATTTATTATTATTAGAATTTTTTTAGTGTTTCGTTCATTTGACGAAACCCTATTCGTCTCACTCCTTTGTCTATTTGTTTGTCTGTCTGTGTGTCCGTCTGTCTGTCTGTCGCAGAGACCGTTCTCAGAAACTATACATGTTGGAAACTTGAAATTTTGGGTACTTATAGCTGAACACCTCACATCAAACGACAAATCATAAAATTTTGAAAAAGTCGGTAATTAACCAAATTACGGGTTAATTAACTTCTAAAATTAACCAACCAACCTTTTTAATGCAGGTACAAATGGACTTTCTCCAAATCGTCCGAGTTTCTGCTAAGGGTTTGCAGTAAAATCAGCCGATACATGGTTACCACGTAGGTAATTTAGCCGAAAAATGATGTGGATATTTTAAGGCGAAATCGCATATCAGAAAGTATTGGTCCGAGAAATTTGTAAATGGTATAGACGGACGCGGAAAATTATCTACTTTCATTTGGTATAAAGTTCACATTTCTGCAATGTGTATAAGATAAAATATCCACTAAATATCGATCGATAAAAATTTATTTTCTTTAATTGGAAAGACAAGGAAAAAAGGTTTCATTTCGGCGGGAAAGCAGGTGTCAAACATGACGACACTGCGGTTTTCCATAGTGGGTCATTCCATGCAAAATGAGCAAATCGGCTGTTGCAGATATGTCACAGATTTTCATGAAAATCAGTCTATATGTAGATCATATCTATTTATGAGTAAATGTAAAATAATAGATTTCAGGATTGTTTATTTAAGTATTAAAATATACATTAAATGTGAATGCAAAATCGAGGTATTGTCTACATGCTTAAAATTTCAACTCAGATTATTAGCCTTAGGAATGGAAAGACTATATTAAAAATTATTTATAATTAGGAATGAATAATAAGTAACAGATTGGCGTAAGTTAGTAATTGTATTTTTATTCCGTAATTTTGAAGTAAAAATGCAATATTTCTATGAAGGACAGCTTTGACAATTTTACTTTTTTTGGCGTTATAGCTAAATGCATATATTTTAAATATCGAAAATTTTATTCTTGCCTTTTTATTCCTTAATGAGAAAAAAAAATAATCAGTAAAAAATGTTGAGGGTAAAATGCAATATTTCTATTATTTCTTTTTAAGTGAAAAAAAAAGCTTTAATAAACTTTTAAATTCTTTCACATTATAGATAAAAATGTATATTTTAAATATAGAAACTTTAATTTTTGCTTTCAGTTTATTTTTGGCTATTAATATATTTATTTTAAACTACAGTAAAAAAAAAATATATATATATATATATATATTACTTTGAGCAAAAAAATTATATATTTATCCTCTTAATTCATAGATGGCAGCACTGCATTTTTTTCCAATTGATATCGTGCAATATGGTAAAAAAACGCTCTCTTATTCAAAGAGTGAAGCTCTTGGAATGCAACAAATATTACTTTTCTGACAAAATTTTGTGACGTTAGAAATCAAAAGGCAATCTTGAATTTTTTTTTAGCATCTCATGGACTTATTGATCTTTATGTCTGTGCAATAACTATAATGTCTGAACTTTCCTTCAATATATTTTTTTTTTTTTTTTTTGCCTATCAATAAGAGGAAAAATTACGGTTTTGTCAATTTTTAAGTTTCTAATTTTTTTCTTAAAGGTGAAGGAAATACATGGCAACTTAAAAACTTTAGCAATTCGATCTTAATATGTAACACTACATCAGGCATCAATTTCACAGATGTTTTTGAATTCCTTTAATTTTTATAACGCTTTTAATTCTCTAAAAATTGATAATTTTTCAATTTATACAACAAATTTAAGATTAATCATGACGTTACCAAATTATTGTTATTAAATAATGAAAATAATTTTCCAGAGATTACAATATTATAAAAATATTTAATTTATGTTAAATTGTTTGCAAGATACGGAACTTCAAACTTGCAACTTTGAACGATTGTATCCATGCTATTCTATGTTACAAGTTTTTTAAATGTCCAGAACTTCCAAATTTTTTTATTTATTTTATTTTTTTTTGTCGAAATAATTTACAATGCTCTATTTGAATATGAATTGAATCTGTGTATCCAATTTTATTAAAATCGGTTACTATGCAGCCACGACTTTTTTTTAAATTTTTGCTCATTTTGTGTGGAATGACCCTAGTAGGATATTTTAATACGAAATTTTAACTTTTTAAATATTAAATTTTTTGGCATCCCGATGTGAAATTTCTCGCTGATTTCACTGATACCCATTTCTAAGTCCTATCTTAATTACAAGCTGAAATATTAATTAATATTTAATTAATCGATTTATTGCTATCAAATGCATCGATTAAAATGGAGACACGTGCTTTTTAACCACGAAATAATTTAAATCAGGAAATCTATCAATTTGCGTGGGGTTTTTGAACAGCGCTATGAGTATAACTCATTCATCATCAGAAAGTTTACCAGTATTCATACCACTATTTTCGAATAGTAATTTCAGGAAATATCTTAACTTATTGGTTAAGACCGCCACCATCCCAACCCATGTATCTACGGAAAGATTGCGTGAAGGAGTTTCCTTGAGATATGCTTTTGTTAAGAATAGAGTGCTCTCCCTGGTGGTGGAATGTGGAACTAACATAAAGCGCTTTTGTTAAAAAGAGAAAATCTAACAAGTCGATCTGTTTGAAACTTTAAGATATTTTATAACACATAAGATAAAGTGTAAAAAAGAATGACGCGTGAAATTCCGGGAGGGGGCGGGGGGCGCTAGATTTCTATTTAAAAGTTAGCGTTTCTGACCGCATTAGGTGCCTTTTTTGAAGTAGTCCTGAGATAAATGCTACTTATTTAATGTAAAATTGTCTAAAGTTTAGTTCCAACTATTTTCGAATAGTAATTTCAGCAAATATCTTAATTTCTTATTAAGACCGCCACCACCTCGAGTAACATATCTACTGACAAGTTGTTTAACGGAGTTTCCTTCCAATACAGTTTTGTTAAGAATAGAGTGCGTCCCCTGGGGGTGGAATGTGGAACTAACATAACGCGATTTTGTTAAAATTAGGAAATCCGTCAAGGCGATCTGTTTGAAACTTTAAGATAGTTTATAACACATAAGAAAAAATTTATAAAAAATGGCGCGTGAAATTTCGGGTAGGGGGGAGGGGCGCTAATTTCACTAATTGATTTATTTCTATTATATACTTATTTTAAAAGGCAGTCACGTGATGTTTCATTGCAGTATTCTTCTGAAAGGTGTCCGATTTTAAAAAATACAGCATAAATGTTACTTATGCCAGATAAAAATCTCAGAAGTATTGATACCACTATTTTCGAAATTAATTTCAGCAAATATATTAAATTCTTCGATAAGACCGCCACGCCCCTCGACTCATGTATCTACCGACAGGTTGTGTAAAGGAGTTTCGTTCAGATACACTTCTGTTAAGGATAGAGTGCGCTCCCTGGTGGTGGAATGTGGGACTAACAGACCGTGATTACATTTAAAGTAGGAATTCCAACAAAGTGATCTGTTTGAAACTTTAAGATAATTTATAACAAATAGAAAAGATTATAAATGAATGGCGCGTTGAATTTTAAGAATGTCGCCTCACATTCAGGTTGAAGGGGGGGGGGAGGGCGCGAACAAAATTACGCAGTATAATAGGGCGTTCTGTACTGTTTTGCGGGGTTTTTTTGTGATTTTTTTTTGTTTTTTTTCTGATGGCATGATGAGAAAACTATTACTTATTCAATATAAAAAAATTTAAAGTGTTCCTACCACTATTTTCGAATAGTAATTTAAGCAAATATCTTAAATTCTAGGTTGAGATCACCAGCCCCTCGACTAGCATATATCCTGATAGGTTGTTTAACGGAGTAACGTTCACATACAGTTTTGTTAAGAATAGATTGCGCTCCCTGCTGGTGGAATGTGGAACTAACAGATCGCGATTTCATTTAAAATAGGAGATCTAACAGGGCGATCTGTCTGAAACTTCAAGATAGTTTACAACACATAAGAAAAAGTTTATAAAAAATGGCGCGTGAAATTTTGGGCAGGTGGGGAGAGGGGGAGAGGCGAAATATTTCTTTTTTTTACCTTTTTGTTTCATACCGTTTCAGGTGCGGTTTTTTGACGGAGTCCTCAGATATATACTACTTATTAAATATGAATATGTCAAAAGTTAAATTACCACTATTTCTGAATAGTAATTTCAACAAACATCTTAAATTCTTGCTGAAGACCGCCACCCTCTCGATTAACATATCTACGGATAGGTTGTGTAAAGGACTTCCGTTCATATACGCTTTTGTTAAGAATAGAGTGTGTTCCTTGGTGATGGAATGTGGAACTAATAGACCGCGATTTCATTTAAAGTAGGAAATCTAACAATGCGATCTGTTTTAAACTTTAAGATAATTTATAACACATGATAAAAAGTATAAAGAAGAGTGGTGTGTCGCATTTCGAGGGGGGTGTGAGAGAGGGGCACGAACAAAATTAGGAAATATAACTGGGCGATCTGTTTGAAACTTTAATATTGCTTATAAAACATAACAAAAATTTTAAACATCAGGCCGCGTCAAAAATCATGGTGACCATTACCCCACTTCCCCCCCCCCCCAAGGGGGGCACGAACAAAGTTAGGAAATATAACAAGGCGAATCTGTTTGAAGCTTTATGGTAGTTTAGAAACAGTTGGCCAAGATTTTGAAGGTGTTCCATGGCGATAAATGTACTGGACGTTTTGAAAAGAATATTAAACTAAACCCTTTGTGCGATCTATGATTACACTTACACGCTTGTTTTCACATTGTGCTGATGAACTGTACAAATTATTTTCTTACGTAATTTTACACTTAGAAATTATAAAATTGTGTAGCAAAAAGAAATATTTACATATTAATTTATAGTACTGGTTCTATGTTAAGCAATGAACGATTAATAAAATAAAATATTCGTCTTTTTGGAAAAGGAATATTGCCAAATATTCGATTTTTTTTTTCAGTGATAATGTTTTTTTTTATATATATTGATTAAAATTCAAATACAACATAAATACAACATTTAGATTGAAAAAAATAATATAGAATCATTTATTAACTATTAGAAAAATAAAATCAATAAACATGAAATAAAATAATATAATCATATTTTTAAGTTATTTTTTCATAAAAGAAGATTTGGAATTTATATATGGATATCACATTTTTTTTTTTTTTTTTTTTTTTTTTTTTTTTTTTTTTTTTTTTTTTTTACGAAACCTCAATAATATTTCTTTAACTAACTGTAATAAAATTAAAGCATGTTAGACATAGCATTTTACAGTAATAATTTTAAAATTTTTCTGTCATATCTAAACGCTTAAACATATGTATGTCAGACCTTAAGTGCCCATGGTTACAGCGTTCGAGATATATGTGATTTTACTATTTTTTAATGAAAATATTCTTCAGTAAATAAATACATAGAAATGCTTAATTCATCTTTAAAAAGTTAAACTTAAAATTACACTATGTGCAAAACTTCTTAAAAGATTACAGAATACTAAAAAGATGTTAAATTATTTTAATACCTTAGTACATTCAACTATAAAAAACATAGTCTTCGTCTGAGGAATATTAGAAATACAATTGTTGTTGGCGTCTAATTTTCAAAATTCACGTAGATGGTGACGAAAGGAGTGAAAGTTGAAGTTAATTTTTAGATCCGGAAAACATTAATAAATAAAACATGGATATAGGGAAGTGGAATATTACTCGTTTTATGATTATTTAAGTAAACTGAGCCAGATTCTGTGTATGTTGTAGGATAAAATGTCATTGCAAACAGTATTTTCTTTAGTAATAATTTCTATTGTTTCGCGGATGATTAAATCATGATAATTCTTTGAGGGATATATAATTTTTGCGTCTTCGAAATTAACTTGTATATTCTGCTTCTAAGTCTTGACAGGGCTGTTGTAGGTCGGTTATACTTTAAATCTCTCAAATGTTATTTAACCTTTTCATTCATACAGGCCTAATATGAGGACAGGTAAGTATTGCTCTAAAAAGCGAAAAAAAAACATTATTCATTTATGGAGATCTGATTTGTGGACAAATAATTGCTAGAATGCAGTACAAAAATAAAATTATTTTATAATGGGTTCTCATTTAACACAAAAAAAGATTTTTTGTAAATAATGGAAAATAATGAAATATAATTTATGCATGAAAGGGTTAATACGGACTTTATGTTTACGTGAAGTCATTCCTATATATTCGAGATAAATATTTTCTGTTTTCAATGGAATTATATATACTCCAGAAATTTCATCTTCCGGGATCCGGTCTATTTTGGCACAAATTAGATTTGTCCGTTTTGCTGGAGGAGTGGCGATTAAGTTTACGTCAAAGCGGAAAAGTGCAAGTCTGAATTTTTCGATAAGTCCTGGTATGTACTTCATCTTGCAGTATCTCATATTACACCAGGATTTTTTTGTGTTTTCATATGGTTCTTCTGTTAGTTGATTAGCTTATCAATAATGCGTATTGGGAAACCATTCCCAACTGCAATGTTTCTAATGGTATTTAATTCATCTTCAAGGTTATTAATAGAGCAAACATTAAAAGCTCGTCTTACATAAAAGTTGAACGGAGCAAGTTTGTAGTTAAAAGGTGATGTACTTTCAAAAGGAATGATGCTGTTAGACTTATTCACTTTTCTGTAGACTGTGCGCTCAATTGTTAAGTTTGATAAACCTTTAATTAGCATTACGTCAAGAAATGATATCTCGTTATTATTTTCTATTTCGGTGGTAAATTTTATGTTAGGGTCCATATTATTTATTCTCTTTAGAAATGCGTACAATTCAGATAAGCCATTATCCCATACTATGAAAATGTCGTCCACATAACGATACCATACTGACGGAGTTAAAACGCTGTCTGCCAAAAATCTTTCTTCAAATGGACGTAATTTGAATTCGGCTAAAATACTTGAGATGGGGGAACCCATTGGTGCTCCTTTAGTCTGCTTATAAATCCTCTTATTGAAAATGAAAATATTATTTCCAGTTACTAGGTTAAGTCCAGATTTTACGGTGGTCTTCATTTCTGAGTTTAATGATGGCTCGTTAACAATAAAGTTATTAATGATTAATTTTACTTCGTCAACATCGATTGATGGGAAAAGTGAAATGATGTCAAAACTTGCTAAAACACTTTCTCTATTGAGCTTCAAATCTTTAATCTGGTTAATGAAATCAGTGGTCGACGTTAAAATATGGTTAGACAGTCGTAGAAAAAGGTTCAGAAAAGGAACAAATGTTTCTTCAAGGAAATAGTTTGGGCCTGCACATTTTTCAACTATCGGCCTTAAAGGAAAACTAATTTTATGGTCCTTTAGTCCCGCAAATAGCCTTGGAGTGGTGGCGGTGTTGTTCACTCTCAATTTGCATTTCATTATTGGTGGCCAACATCCTCTATTGATTAAAACTTCAGTTTTACTCTGGATTTGGTTGTTCGGATCCTTGCCAAGTGGTGTGCATTCCATATCTGCGATGCATGTTTCCAGTTTTGGAATATAATTCATACGGTTCATTATTGCGATTTTATTTGTTTTGTCTGTCTGTATAATAATAATATTTAGATGTGCTTTAAGTCATAGTACAACGTGGAGTTTTTTGTGTTTTCATATGGTTCTTCTGAGAGTTGATTAGCTTAACAATAATGCGTATTGGGAAACCATTCTCAACTGCAATGTTTCTAATGGTATTTAATTCATTTTCAAGGTGATTAATAGAGAAAACACAAAAAGCTCGTCTTACATAAAAGTTGAACGGAGCAAGTTTGTAGTTAAAAGGTGATGTACTTTGAAAAGGAATGGTGCTGTTAGACTTATTTACTTTTCTGTAGACTGTGCGCTCAATTGTTAAGTTTGATAAATCTTTAATTAACATTACGTCAAGAAAGGATAACTCGTTATTATATTCTATTTCGATGGTAAATTTTATGTTAGGGTCCATATTATTTCTTCTGTTAAGAAATGCGTACAATTTAGATAAGCCATGATCCCATGCTATGAAAATGTCGTCCACATAACGATACCGTACTGACGGAGTTAAAACGCTATCTGCCAAAATTCTTTCTTCAAATGGACGTAATTTGAATTCGGCTAAAATACTTGAGAGGGGGGAACCCATTGGTGCTTCTTTAGTCTGCTTATAAAATCCTCTTATTAAAAATGAAAATATTATTTCCAGTTACTGAGTTAAGTCCAGATTTTACGGTAGTCGTCATGTCTGAGTTTAATGATTGATCGTTATCAATAAAGTTAATAATGATTAATTTTACTTCGTCAACATCGATTGATGGGAAAAGTGAAATGATGTCAAAACTTGTTAAACGCTCTCTTTATTGAGCTTCAAATCTTTGATCCGGTTAATGAAATCAGTGGTCGACGTTAAACTATGGTTAGGCGGTGGTAGAAAAAAGTTCAGAAAAGGAACAAATGCTTTTTCAAGGAAATAGGTTGGGCCTGCACATTTTCCAACGATCGGCGTTAAAGGAAAACTATTTTTATGGTCCTTTAGTCTCCCAAATAGCCTTGCAGTGGTGGCGGTGTAATTTACTCTCAATTTGCTTTTCATTATTGGTGGTTTACTCTGCATTTGATTGTTCGGACCTTGCCAAGTGGTCTGCATTCCATATCTGCGATGCATGTTTCCATTTTTGCAATATAATCCATACGGTTCACAAAACTTTCACTGTAATCTGGTCAATTATTTTATATTTTTGTCTAATGCATACTTTTAGGTAGTTTAATTCAAATGCTTTCTTGATAGTTTCGCAATGGGGACGTGCAAAATGACTTTGGCACTTTAAAAATCTCGGAACAAGATTCATAGCTTTACAGTTTTTTAAGAAACGCAGGTTCAAAAGTTCACGATCTAATCTAAGACGTTCATATTTGTATATCTTAATTAAGTTTTCGCACTCCATTTTTGAATCCAGTATCGATTTCTTTACATCAGTAAATAAATACGTAGAAATGCTTATTTCATCTTTAAAATGATAAACTTAAACTTACACTATGTGCAAAACTACTTAAAAGATGACAGAATACTAAAGAGATGTTAAATTATTTTAATACCTTAGTACTTTGAACTATAAAAAACATAGTCTTCGTCTGAGGAATATAAGAAAACTTAATTAAGAAATACAAATATGAACGTCTTAGATTAGATCGTGAATTTTTAAACCTGCGTTTCTTAAAAAACTGTTAAGCTATGAATCTTGATCCGAGGTTTTTAAAGTGCCAAAGTTATTTTGCAAGTCACCATTGCGAAACTCTCAAGAAAGCATTTGAATTAAACTGCCTAAAACTATGCATTAGACAAAAATATAAATTAATTGACCAGATTACAGTGAAAGTTTTCGACCTATATAATTCATTAGCGGGTTCATTAACAGCACCAGATTTTGACACCGCACTACGTATTACAGAGCATTACAGAGATATACAACGGAGAAGTAAGTCGAGAACCATACAAAATAAATTCAATAATTTGAATATTTTGAAATCAGAAAATCATAAGTGCTAACTGGTGCATATATTAATATTTCGAAAAGAGAAATATCGAGTAAGGAAGATGAAGTTTTAGTAAAAGGCCCTAAATATATGTTTAAGAATAATGTAAACTCCAAGAGCATAATCGCTGATTGTGAAAAAGTTACCCTGTCAATAGACCCAGAAAAAGAGATGTTGCGAGAAGTGTTATGTATAATAATGTGTAAGCATTCGTTACAAAATCAAGTATTAAAAATAAAAGTAAAAATAATCTGGTAATTAATCGATTTAAAGCAGATCAAAATATTATTATTATACAGACAGACAAAACAAATAAAATCGCAATAATGAACCGTATGGATTATATTTCAAAAATGGAAACATGCATCGCAGATATGGAATGCACACCACTTGGCAAGGATCCGAACAATCAAATCCAGAATAAAACTGAAGCTTTAATCAATAGAGGATGTTGGCCACCAATAATGAAAAGCAAATTGAGAGTGAATAACACAGCCACCACTCCAAGGCTATTTGGGAGACTAAAGGACCATAAAAATAGTTTTCCTTTAAGGCCGATAGTTGGAAAATGTGCAGGCCTAACCTATTTCCTTGAAAAAGCATTTGTTCCTTTTCTGAACTTTTTTCTACCACCGTCTAACCATAATTTAACGTCGACCACTGATTTCATTAACCGGACTAAAGATTTGAAGCTCAATAAAGAGAGTGTTTTTGCAAGTTAAAATTAATCATTAATAACTTTATTGATAACGAGCCATCATTAAACTCAGAAATGAAGACCACCGTAAAATCTGGACTTAACCTGGTAACTGGAAATAATATTTTCATTTTTAATAAAATGATTTATAAGCAGACTAAAGGAGTACGCATTTCTTAACAGAATAAATAATATAGACCCTAACATAAAATTTACCATCGAAATAGAAAATAATAACGCGTTACCATTTCTTGACGTAATGCTAATTAAAGATTTATCAAACTTAACAATTGAGCGCATAGTCTACAGAAAAATAAACAAGTCTAACAGCACCATTCCTTTTGAAAGTACATCACCTTTTAACTACAAACTTGCTCCGTTCAACTTTTATGTAAGACGAGCTTTTAGTGTTTGCTCTATTAATAACCTTGAAGATGAATTAAACACCATTAGAAACAGTGCAGTTGAGAATGGTTTCCAATACGCATTATTGATAAGCTAATCAACTAACAGAAGAACCATATGAAAACACAAAAAAATCCTGGTGTAATATGAGATACTGCAGGATGAAGTACATACCAGGACTTTTCGAAAAACTCAGACATGCACTTTTCCGCTTTGACGTAAACTTAATCGCCACTCCTCCAGCAAAACGGAAAAATCTAATTTGTGCCAAAATAGACCGGATCCCGGAAGATGAAATTTCTGGAGTATATATAATTCCATTAAAAACAGAAAATATTTATCTCGAATACATAAGAATGACTTCACGTAAACTTAAAGTCCGTATTAACCCTTTCATGCATAAATTATATTTCATTATTTTCTATTATTTACAAAAAATCTTTTTTTGTGTTAAATGAGAACCCATTATGAAATAATTTTATTTTTGTACTGCATTCTAGCAATTATTTGCCCACAAATCAGATCTCCATAAATGAATAATGAATTTTTTTCGCTTTTTAGAGCAATACTTACCTGTCCTCATATGAGGTCCGTATGAATGAAAGGGTTAAAGAACATTTGAGAGATTTAAAGTATAACCGACCTACAACAGCCCTGTCAAGACTTAACCAGAAGCAGAATATACAATTTAATTTCAAAGACGCGAAAATTATATATCCCTCAAAGAATTATCATGATTTAATCATCCGCGAATCAATAGAAATTATTACTAAAGAAAATACTGTTTGCAATGTTTGTTTATCCTACAACATACCCAGAATCTGGCTCAGTTTACTTAAATAATCATAAAACGAGTAATGTTCCACTTCCCTATATCCATGTTTTATTTATTAACGTTTTCCGGATCTAAAAATTAACTTCAACTTTGATTTCTTTCGTCACCATCTACGTGAATGTTGAAAATTAGACGCCAACAACAATTGTATTTGTTATATTCCTCAGACGAAGACTATGTTTTTATAGTTGAAAATACTAAGGTATTAAAATGATTTACCCTCTTTTTAGTATTCTGCCATCTTTTAAGTAGTTTTGCACATAGTGAAAATATTCTTATATATTAAATGTTTTTCTCTTTTCAAACAAAAAGGTTAATTAATATTTTTAGTTTATTACAAAATTTGTAAATCATTTTATTACGTAGTTTGTCGGTATAATATCTTGCCAATAAACAAGTAAATGATAAAAATGTAAAAGAATACAGATATGTTATTAACATGATAAATAGGAAATAAAGCTGTCAAAAAATGCATAAATTGCATTCACCTGCAATGAGAAAATGATCCATAAAGTTTTGCTATTTGAACTTTTTGCATAGTTTTGTTTCCTTAACAAAATACTCACGAAATCTTTACCACCTCGAGTACTGAACTTACAAAAAATTTTATTTTAGCATTCGCGTCATCTGAAACAGCTTGTTTTAGAAATTTGAAATTCAGAAATATTTTTCTGTATAAATGTTGTTTTGCAGATAACAACAGAAATAGTAAAATACATAAAGGATAAAGATTTAGCATCTAAAAACATCTTCTGAAACTCGAAACCTTCAATCCTTATACATCATTTCATATATTCGACTACTTTTGTAACTATGCATAGTGAATAATAGCAAACACATATTTTCATCTAGCTGAAGTTTAGAATTGTACTTTGTAAATATAAAAAAAAATGAACAGTTATTTGAATATTTGGAAATTTTTAATGGAATCATATTTATGTTTTAGAAGAAATAACTAAAAATACACAATTGAATTAATATTATGATAGACATAATAACTGATGAAGGAAAAATTTATTCTCTAAAGATCAATGTTATATAAATAAAGAAATATAAAGGAAAAATAATACAGCAGTATTGACATTTTTCGAAATAGTTGAAATCATATTATCTTGTAGATGAAATGAAAAACATTATATAGGTTTATTTACTATCTATTAAAAAGATAAAATCAATAATCTTGAAATAAAATAATATAATCATATTTTTTAGTTATTTTTTAATTAAAGAAGATTTGAAATTTGTATATGCAGATCACATTTTTTTACAAAACATCGATGATATTTCTTTAACTATGTGTAGTATAGTTAAAGTATATTGAACTTAGAATAAATTTTTTCTTTTATATCTAAACGTTTGAATGTATGTATGTCAGATATTAAATGCACATAGTTACATCGTTAGAGTTATATGTGATTTTACTATCTGGTTATAAAAATAGTCTTATCTATTAAATCTTTTTTCTTCTTTTATTAAACAAAAAGGAGAAGAAAATATTTTCATCATAAATTATTATTACCAGCCATTTTTTTTTTATTAGCTTAAATAAATATATTTATTAAGACACACAAAATTAATACTTTTAGTTTATTACAAAATGTGTAAATCATTTTATTACATAGTTTGTCGGTATAATATCTTGCCAATAAACAAGTAAATGATAAAAATGTAAAATAATACAGATATGTCATTAACATGATAAACAGGAAAGAAAGCATTCCTTTCTTAGTAAAAAAAGTCCTTCCGGCCAGTGCCGGGAGGAAGAGGTAGCTTTCATATTCCTTATTTTTAAAAAGCCAACTTATATTATTCAAACACACGAAGCTCAATTAAGTGGAAACCGAATGTAGGAGATTCAATACTAATTTTTATCAATACTAAATCATTATGAATGAGAATTTCGCGAAATTAGTCAGCTTTATCCAAGCTGCTTTTATTTAAAGTGACTTATATTTGGCTGCCAAATTCGGCGATTTTTTAAAGTGCCTGCCATTTTAAAACAACATGGTAGATGAGGCTAACCAGTGAACTTGGTCGAGACCTTAGTAATTGCTGTGCACATGCTCACTGATATCGGAATCGGTTGATATATACGAGTGCTGTCGCATGCAAAAAATCAGATTTTTCAAAATGTCACCCACTTTAGAAATTGAAACTACTATATCTGAGCCATTTTTTAAGATAAAGACAAACAAAAAATGCTCCTGAATCCTTATATCAAGGTCAAATACTTAAGAAAGAAACCTTTTTCAATTTCTAATTTTTTTGCACCTCACTTTAAATATAATTTTTTTTTAATTTAATGGCCGCCATTTTGAAACAAGATGGCTGATGAAGCTGGCCAGCGAACTTGGTCGAGATATTGATGTATACTATCCACATGTCTTCTTCCATCGAAATAGGCGAATACGTGTGGTATCGCGGGACAAATACAAGATCGTTTCAAAGTGTTAGCCATGATACAAATTCAAAGTGCTATAATTCAACCACTTTTTAAGATATAAACAAAAGAACAAATTTTCAGAAACAAAAACTGCTCCAAAATCTTTGTATCAAGGCCAAACACATAAAAAAAAATCTTTTTCATTTTCCAATTTTTTAATACCTCATTTTAAATTTTAAATTACATTTTTAAAAAAAAAATGGCAACCCTTTTGAAACAAGATGGCGAATGAAGCTGGCCAACGAACTCGGTCGAGACATTGGTATGTACTATGTACAGACCAAGTTACATTCAAATCGGTTCATAAATACGCCTGTTATCGCGTGACAAAAATCAGGTCGTTTTAAAATGTCAGCCACAATAGAAACTCAAAATGTTATAACTCAGCCATTTTTTTAGATGTAGACGAAACAAAACCTGTTCCGGAATCTTTGTATTAAGGTCAAACACATACAAAAAAAAATCTTTTTCATTTTTCAATTTTTTGGTATCTCATTTTAAATTTAATTTTTTTTAAATTTTTTTAAATGGCCACCATTTTGAAACAAGATGGCGAATGAAGCTGGTCAACGAACTCGGTTGAGTTATTTGTGTGTACTATGTACACACCAAGGTACATCTAAATCGGTTCATAAATACGTCTGTTATCACGTAGCAAAAATCAGGACGTTTCAAAAGTCAGCCGCGCTAGAAATTCAAAATGCTATAACTCAGCCATTTTTTAAGATATAGACGAAACAAAAACTGCTCCCGAATCTTTTTATCAAGGTCAAACACATAAGAAAAAAATATTTTTTCAATTTTCAATTTTTTGCTACCACATTTCAAATTTAAATTTTTCTTAAAATTTTAAATGGCCGCCATTTTTAAACAAGATGGCGGATGAAGCTGGCCAACGAACTCGTCTGAGACATTGGTCTGTACTATGTATAAACGAAGTTACATCCAAATCGGTTCATAAATACGCCTTTTATCGCGTGACAAAATTCAGGACGTTTCAAAATGTCAGCTTCGTTAGAAATTCAAAATGCTATAACTCAGCCATTTTTTAAGATATAGACGAAACAAAAACTGCTACGGAGTATTTGTATAAAGGTCAAATACATAAGAAAAAAATATTTTTCCATTTTCAATTTTTTGGCACCACATTTCAAATTTTAAATTTTTTTAAAAATTTTAAATGGCCGCCATTTTGAAACAAAATGGCGGATGAAGCTGGCCAACGAACTCGGTCGAGACATTGGTATGTACTATGTACACACCTAATTACATCCAAATCGGTTCATAAATACGAGAGTTACAGTGTGACATAGGTCATATATATATATATATATATATATATATATATATATATATATATATATATATATATATATATATATATATATATATATATATATATATATATATATATATATATATTGATATATATATATATATATATATATATCAATTTTGAACGGAGGGTGGTTTCGGTGTCTGGGGGTCATGATCGATGAAAATATACCAAAATTTTTTGAAATCGCTTTCCTCCGAACGGCTGCAATAGGTAGATTTTTGTAAAGAAAGCTACCTAAAAAACTGTATAAACTGCATTCACCTGCAATGCGAAAATGATCCATAAAGTTTTGCTATTAGAACTTTTTGTATAGTTTTGTTTCCCTAACAAAATACTCGGGGAATCTTTACTACCTCGAGTACTGAACTTTAAAAAAATCAAATGCTAATATACACTTTAGCATTCACGCCATCTGAAACATCTTGTTTTAGAAATTTGAAATTCAGAAATATTTTTCTGTATAAATGTTGTTATGCAGAAAACGGCAGAAACAGTAAAATACCTAAAGGGTAAAGATTTAGCATCTCAAAACATATTTTTGAAACTCGAAGCCTTAAATCCTTTTACATCAGTAGGTATATATATTCGACTATTTTTGTAACTATGCATTATGAATAATAGAAAACATATATTTTCATCTAGGTGAATTGAAGTTTTGGAATTGTAGTTTGTAAGTATTTAAAAAAAATGAACAGTTATTTGAATATTTGGAAATTTTCAATGAAAACATATTTATGTTTTAGAAGAATAACTTAAAATACACTGTTAAACTAATATTATATCTGACATAATAACTGCTGCAGAAATAATTTATTCACTAAAGGTAAATCATATCATCATCATCATATATATTATAAAGCAGTAAGATCTAAAAGTTCCGCCCGAATGTTTTCAAAAACTACCCGGTGGATTTTTTTACAAATAGTGTCATTCGATAGAGAATATTCACGTGGTGGTTTATGAGTAAAATATACAGGGATAACTATGATTTTTGGTAATAAATTTTGCATTTTATTGTTATTTTGAATGAAAAGGTTGGCTGAGGTTATTTTTTGGCGACAAATGAATTGAAATCGCTGTATCCGTTAGAAAATAAATGAAAAAATAATTACTGATATTTAATTGTAAAAAAAGAAAGAAAAATCCATTTAAATGAGGGATTATGTTAAAAAACGAATATATTTAATTTAAAGCTAAAACAAATATTTGTAATTTAATTTAAACCTGAAAGAAATATTTGTAATGCTTAAAAATTAATTTAATGAGAAGGATTACAATTGATACGCAATATTTGGCTCATTATCGCTTGCGTTAGATTATAGAAATGAATTTGAAATTTTGATTAGATGAATTTTTAATGACTTTTTTTTTTCCTTTTGTTCTTTTCTTTTTCTTTTTATCTAATTGCCCCATCACGTAACTTATAGAAGAAACAAGCAGATGTAATTGTGAGTCACATGTGTAATTATTATTTATTTCTTTACGATTTTTTATTTTACTTTTGTCGCCAAACAATGGGATTTTAAGTAAAAAATGTGTAAGTGTGACACTAGCTTGAGGATATTGTCATAAATGGTGTTTTTTCAAGTGAACGAGATTTTTTTTTGAGTACATTTTTATATTCAATTATAACTTATATGGATATCAGTTAATGTTTTAAAAATGGAATCAAATACTTAAATTTTTGTGTGAATTTCTGCCACACATACATATTGTAAAATAATTTCATATTTTTTAAAATGTTTTTCACCGTAATTCCGAAAGCATGTGATATTTATAAACTCAAACTCAGATCAATGAATATTATCCATTTTTTAAGCAGATATTATCTATTGTTTATTTCATTTTTTCTTAAGTCATATCGCCAAGATCATTTATAGGAAAATTCACACCTTCGAAATCTAGGAAATAAAGATAGTTTTTAACGAAATTTATACAATCATGCGTTATTATTATCGAAAAATTCAACATTTTGAAAAAAAAAATTGCAAGTCTTCTGTAATTCGTCATTTTTTCGTAATTTCTCCTCTATTATGTAATATTTCAAATGATATTGGACTAATTTTCGATCATCGAGTCACCGCCAAATCGCATATGTATATAGTATCGCTAAGAATGGATTTTCCAAAGTAGCACCCCTAACGGCGTTTTTGCAAGGAGAGGGAAAAAAATTCCTTAAAAGTCGGATATTATAATTATGCGTCAGATGATACCATAATTTAATGTATTTTTGTATGTTTGAATCGATTGGTGCCAAGTAAATTCTTCCAAGTAAAGTCCGACAGTTCATGACATTTTTCACATTTTTCTAATTTGGCGGTGTTTTGGCGTCTAAACCTCAAAATATGTCACATTACATCCGTTACTCTATCAACGAAAAAAATTCAAATTAACGCTTTTGGATAAAGAATAAAAACGGCTCAATGAGTTTGAAAAAAAAAAAAAAAATACGAACATCTTAATGAAAAAAAAATGGTACAACTTAGTTATCCCGTTGACCAATTTCGCCAAAGTATATAAATCGCCAAACCACTCGCCAAATTACATTAATTGACATAAGTTGCATTTTAATAATGAAAGAACAAATAAATTAGTATAACATTAATAAAAAATACTAATAAAACGTCGAAATAAAAATAACTTGATTACGTAAGCACGTGTAACTTCCTTGAAGTCAAGCGAATGTGACATTTACGATCAACCGTTATTAGCATTTAATCTTATAATTTGGCGATAGATTTTTGGTCGACGGGATAACTAAGTAGTACCAAAAGAAAAAAAAATAGTGATTTTATGTAAAATAAAAGGGACAATTTTACTAAGAAATTTGCGTTATAGAACGAAAAGGTACTGCTTAGATTTTCCGTCGACCAAAAATCTATCGCCAAACTATAAGATTAAATGCCAATAATGGTTGATCGTAAATGTCAAATTCACCGGACTTTAAGCAAGTTACACGTGTTTACGTCACAAAGTGATTTTTATTTCGACGTTTTATTTGTATTTTTATTAATGTTATAATAATTTATTTGTTCTTTCGTTATTTAAAATAAATATTATGTCAATTTGTATAATTTGGCGAAATTGGTCGACGGGATAACTAAGTAGTACCAACGAAAATATTTAAATATGAAAGCAATGTTTGTAACGACTTAAAAATTATTTTCAATGAAAGAATTTGGAATTGGAAAAATATTTGGCGATTTATAATTCGCTCCTCGATAAGAAGAAAAAGTGGGTACATTTATAACAGCCGTGCGCAGATCTCGCCAATAGCATTTTTAAAATTGCCAGTAGCAGTAGTTACATTTTTCGTATGTAAATTAAAATTAAAAATAATTCTTTGTTTTTAATTATGGAATTATTTCCTGTTATTGTTTGTCTTTTCAGTTTTTTAAATGAAATTAGTGTAAAGCATGCATTTTAAATGAACTGAGTGAAAGGTTTGTATCTTAAATGAAAATAATAAATATAAGAATATGGTATGAAAACAATCTTTGTTGATTTATGACCTGCGCCCGGTTAACATAAAAGTATCACAAAAGTCACATATTCACTTTTCTTTGGGCTCATAGAAATCCAAGTTAACCTTCTGTAATCGGATACTTCACATATTGGTGTATTAGCTATAATGTTGAAAGTATCGTTTATGTTTGAAGCGAAAATTTCACGATGAATTCTATTACACAAAATCGCATCATCAACATTTACTACATATTTAAAACGGAAATTTGCATTTCATTCCGATTGTTTACAATACTTTGATAGGATATACCACAAATGGTGGCACAGATGTCATATAATATTGGCGAGATTTTTTACCGATGGTAATTTGGCGAAAACATAAACAGCATTAACAACAACTTCCATGTTACCATATCAAGCAAAATAACGACATTTTGGCGTCAGTTAAGTATTGTTGCGTATTGCAATGTTTCTGACATTGGCGTCAGAAAAAAATCGCGCCTATATGGGGCATGTATGACATCTGTGCCCAAGTGGTTAGGTAATAATTTTGGAAAGGTTTTAGTGTATACATATTGTTCAACGCTACTTAGTCATAGAGAAAAAAAAGTTAAAAAATTAAGTGAACCTGATTATGAAAGAGTTTAGCCTTTAAAAAAAAAAAAAATCTACAGAACGTATTTTGATACAAGTGACACTGTTACATGACTTTTCAGGAATGGTGTTAGTATATAACATTTCATTATATGTTGATTAGTTATAGAGCTATTAATTCCTGTTGTCATAACGGTCTCATTACCCTACCAAAAGTGCATTGTTAGTTAACAACTAAAAGAATTACTTCTTAATAGCTAAATTTTGTCCAACGCTTAAGGTAATATTATATCACAATGGCGTTCGCATCGTTTTCAGCAATGAGTAAGGTCCAGCTGAAGGTCCATATTGTTTAAAATGAAAGTTCAAATTCACCAATGTTCATTTGGTAAAATTGACCAGCGCAGCGGGCATAGCCTGCTAGTGTATTATAAAGCAGTCGGCCCTAAAACTTCCGCTAGAGTGTTTTCAAAAACTGCCGGGTGGATTTCTTTGCAAATTATATCATTCGAGGAAGAATATTCCCCCGGTGGTTTATGAGTCAAATATACAGGGATAACTATGATTTTTGGTAATAAATTTCGTATTTTATTGATATTTTCGACGAAAGGGTTGCCAGTGGTCTTTTTTTGACGAAACGTTTGTTGATTCAAGAATTCAAATGGCTATATATCCGATACAAATACCTCGCAAATAAATGAAAAAAAAATACTGATATTTAATTTAAAAATGTTTTAATGAGACATAATATTATAAAACGAAAATATTTAATTTAAACACATGAAATAAATATTTGTAATGATTAAAATAAAATTTATTGTGAAATTTTACAATTGATACAATATTTGGCGAATTATCTCTTGCGTTAGGTTAAAAAAATGAATATGAAAATTTGGATAGTCTAATTTTGAAAGACATTTTTTTTTTCTTTTTAGTCTAACTGCCACATCATGTAACTTCTGATAACGTTTGAATAAAAAAAATTATATTATTATTGTTGGTACAGATGTCATGTCACCAGGGTACAATTGATATAATATTTGGCGAATTATCTCTTGCGTTAGGTTAAAAAAATGAATATGAAAATTTGGTTAGTCTAATTTTGAATGACATTTTTCTTTTCTTTTTAGTCAAACTGTCACATCATGTAACTCCTGATAACGTTTGAATCAAACATTTTATATTATTATTGTTGCCACAGATGTCATATACGCACCAGGTACCTAACTGGCGCCAAAATGGCATTATTTTACCTGATATGGTATCCAATTATTGTTCTTTATTTATTAATAAATTGTTTATTTACATTTTTTTACTTTTTGAAATTATATAAATAGTTTTGTTCTATAGTTATTAATTAAACTTTTTTATTTATTGTTATTTATTTTGTTAAATAATAGAAAATAATTAAAAAATATATATATATGTAACTTGTATTCAAAACGAAGTTTTCGCCAAATTGACGTTAGAAAAAAATTGCGCCAAACCCCTGTGTGTAGATGATGAGATGATGAGATTCTAGAAAGATTAGCAGATGACATCTGTGACTTATTATTATTTATTAATTTTTCTTATTTTTCTTGTTATTATTTATATTATAATCTTCGTCAAATGGCACATTTAATAAATTATTGGAAGTTTTGTCGGAACAGGTGTCATATACTCACCAAACCGGTACATAATGGTCTCCTAAATGGCGTTATTTTACCTGACATGGTAACCCGGCTATTGTTGTTTCTTTATTAATGAACTGTTTATTTACTTTTCAAAAATATATATTCCAAAAACACACTCAAAATATATATTAAACATTTAATTGCTAAAAAGGACGTCAAACGTTAATAAAATACATTAAAAGATCTTAATAATTTTGAAATATTTTTAATGGACGTATAAGAGAACTTCTGCTTATAATTTAATATCTGTTTATTTACTTTTATTTTCTTTTTTACAATTATATAAATTGTTTTTATTTCTATAGTTATTAATTAAACTTTTTTTATTTATTGTTATTTCTTTTTAAAATAATAGAAAATTATTTAGCTATATATATATATATATATATATATATATATATATATATATAACTGGTATTCTAAAACGTTTTCGCCAAATTGCCGTGATAAAAAAAAAAATCGCGCCAAACCTGGTTCGTATATGATATCTGTGCGTAAAATATGGGGAAGAGTTCCATATCCTGTTCTGGTGTTTTTTGGCGAGCTTTTTTTTTTTCTTCTTTGATAAATGTTTCAATTTGGTTGTTGTGATCTTCATCATTTGGGGTTGCTTTTTTCTTTGAATGCTACTGGTGGATAAGTAATAATTTTGCGTACATATTTTTTATAATTATATTTTTGAAATTTATAATTTTCCGGGGTTTTTGTTTAAGCAATATTTTTCTGTAAATGTAAATGTTCTTTAGTGTAAAAAGTTCTTTATGTAAATATGTTTTTCGTGGTAAACTTGATTATCCCGTCCAACTAATTTCGCCAAACTATTCGCCTACGCCAAATTATACAAATTAACATAATTTTTTTATTTTAAATAACGAAAGAACAAATAAATTATTAAAACCTTAATAAAAATGCAAGTAAAAAGTCCAATAAAAAATCACCTGAGGACGTAGCAAACAGGCATTTACGATCATCCATTATTGTTATTTAATCTTATAGTTTGGCGATAGTTTTTTGGTCGACGGGATAATCAAGTAGTACCTTTTAATTTTATTCAAACAATTCAGCTTTATAAAACCACTTTTTTTGCTTCACTGTTCTAATAAATATAAAAGCTAAACACTCTTCATTGTCTGCAAATAATTCTTTACATATTTTTTTCTATTTACTCTGCTGGAATAGACAGATGGAAAACAGTATTAGACTTTACAGAAGAGGTTGTTTATTAAAAAATGTAATGCAACGTGTAATGAGATTGAATTAAAGCTACACTGTAAAAAAAAAAAAAAAAAAAAAAATGCAGTTCTACAGATGTAAAGTGACATGCATACTAAGCTTTCATCTGTAACTGTACAAAAAAAGCTGCAAATCTACATAACTAGTTTTTGTAAAGGTACAGAAATCTGTAACTTTACAAATGAATCTGCTAAAATTACAGTAATCTTACTAAAATTTTATCTGTAAACCTGGTTGCAGTTACAAATAAAGTTCTAAGCATCCCAGTTTCCTAAACAATTCTTAGTAACAATATAGATTTTTTTTTATTTTTGGCGCAAAAGTGTGTCTGTTACATGAATTTTTGTTTTTACCGTTACATTAAAAGTTCTAGGAATCCCAGTTTCATAGAAAAACTTTAGTAACTTTACAGATTTTTTTTTTTTTACAGTGTACCAGAACCACATATAGCGCAAGTTCACGGGCCGGGAGTTCAAGGGCAAACAAATGAAAATGAACGACCCGAATGCTCTTAAAGTTCAATAATCAATCTTTGCAATCATTGTAATGGTCTCTTATTTAATAGTGTAATGATTAGAGAACATTTTAATTCCTGTTGCAATAACTGTCTCATTTCCATACCAAACTCTACTTTAAAGGATCAACTAAAAGAATTGTTTCATAATGGCCCAAATTTTGTCCAAGGCATAAGATTGTACAATATCGCAATGGCGTTCGCTTCGTTTCAGCAATGCAGAAGGACATTCCATGTGATCGTCTTTACTGCTTTAAAATAGAAGGTTAAGTTCACCATTTCGTTTGATTTAAGGTTTTTTGGGGGAAATGGACCAGCGCAGTGGGCATAGCCTGCTAGTGTTACATAAATAAAAAAAGATAAAGCAAAAATCATACAGCAGAATTGACTTTTCCGAAATAGTTGAATACATATTATCTTACAGATGAAAGAATAAAACTGATAAAAATGAAATCTTAAAACTTTAGAATACATGGATAACACAAATATAATTCAAAGTTGTTACTATTTTGGCTTGTTGCATCAGATTGTTTTATAAAGAATTTTTTTTCTTAGTACATCACTACAAGAGGACTGCCGAACTAGATCAAAAATTAATTAACTTAGATTTTATCTAAGTGTAACATTTATATTATTTTAAGTAATGATAAATAGGAAACAAGCTGGCATAGTGAACAATTGCTATTTTAAACAATTAAGAAAAATCATGCGTTAAGCATAGATTATGAAAAACTTTCCAACACTTCCTGAATGCTTTAACAAATCTTGGTTATTTAGGGAAATAAGGTGTATAAGAGAACTAAGTAAATATTTTAGAAAAAAAACGTAAAGCATTTCAAAAACTGATTTCAGCAGTTACCGTCCATAGCCAGATATGTATTCTGATTCTATTGAACAGCCCTGTATTTGAGCTGTAGGCTGATGCATATTCTATATAATGGGGAAAAAAAGCATAACAGGTTGAAATTTCTTTTTCCGCAATTTATACTAATAGATCAAAACATACTTGTATACATTTGTACAGCCCTTTAATTAACCTAGTTTGCGTGACCATGTATATCCTTTTATCTATGTTCTACAAACATTTGTTAGTAAACCAAATGCAGTTCCGTGTAAAAATGCATAACTTATTTAAAAACCACCTTTAAGTAATTTGCCATCACACCCAGTAACCATTAAGAATGATTTTGTGTAGCCCTGTATATGAATTACAGCATTTATGCACAGCATATACTATGCATAGATATAGTGAAATATAAAAGCAGATAACATAATTAAAAATGCATTTCAGCAATAATCGCTACTGTACAGTACTTCGGATAGAATATAGTATCGGAAATCTTTTGTGTGGCCCTGTAAATGCTATGCACTGCGTATTATACATGAAATAAGTAAAAGTAAACCTCAGAGACGTATAACAATTTCATTATACATGAAATAATTTTACATAATTAAAATACGCCGTAAACAACTGTCTTCACCTCTATATCGTTATGAAACGGAATTCTTTTGTGTGGTCCTGTAAATGAATAATAACTATTATTTGCACCGCAAATTCTACAGAATGCATATTTTAGCGCACTTGATAAATCCATGGCAATTTTATTATATCTGAAAGCATGTAACATCATTAAAAGTCATTTTAAACGATATTTTCCCATAGGCCGTAATGTAACGGACAAATTTTGACTGTCCCTGTTAAAGAACTAAACATGCTAGAAACTTTATTTGAAATAGGGATCGTGCTATAGTAAAGGTGACTAACATCCAAAAATTTCAGAACGATCCGGGTATATTTACAAGAGTTAGAGCGCGGACAGACAAACCGAAGTCATAAACACTTTTTAACTTTGTTGGTAAGTGTTAAAAAAGTAGTTAAATAAACATATAATTCATTATATATTTATATAGTTTATACAGAAAAGTCCTTTAACATAAATAATACACGCCAGATAAAAAAAAAAAAAAAAAATGTTTATTATAGTATTTTAAATATTATATTTTATAACAGTATTAAAAATTATATATTTTTTAAGTAATAAATATACATTAATCATAATATCTCTTTTCCAATTTGAAATGCTTGAAAATTTAACTGTTTTGCTTTTCTTAAAAATGTCATTCGTCAAAGAAAATGATACATTAAAGAGTAATTTCTATTCTAATATATTCTCATTGGCCTACTGATGAAAGAATCCAAAGGTAACATGAAATTTTTTAATGGGCCACACCCTTTCTTTGACGAATTACATCGTATATGCTAGTATTAACACGACATTTTAGCAAGGAAAAGTTGATTAATAAGATCAAATTTCTCATATCAAATCTTTAACTCAGAAAATCCTCTAATTTCCTTTTTGCTTCTTCATATAAAATATGATGTAACGTCCTATGATGTATTTTTTTTCAAATATTGAATATTACGTATGATATACTATCTATATTATAAAAGACAAACGTGCATGTGCGTAATTATGACGTCATTTTTCGAATGGCAACACCAGACAATCAAATTTCGCTTTCACTGCAGTTTTTAAAATTAACTTCTAAGCATCGCACAATTTAAATTTTAACACCGTCGAATTTTGAAAATATATATATATACTTTTAGATGCAATTTGTTTGAAAACTGTATTGCCATTGGTCAATTTTTATTGTTTTAAAAATAATTTCAAGCATTTTTTTTAAATCTATCTCTATCGTGTACAGAAGACTGTGAAATATAAATTATTTTGGACTTAATATAAATAGGTCATAATTTGTTTCCAGTCTATAGTCTATAACAAAATTAAAACAACCAGTAATCAATAAGTAAAACAATAAAATAGAAATAAAACACAAATTTAAGACATGTAATAGAATTTCGTGCTTTAATCTCTGAAATCAATCGTATCAAAAAGACTGATTGTAATAGCGATCTTTGGCGATTTCTTCGGTTGTTAAATCCTGATGCGAGACATATAGGAAAATATCTCTTTTAATACATTTCAAAACTATATTTGAACGCATTATTCCTGTTTTTCACATAAAAATGATGTTTAGTATTGTTAATCGCCATTCCAAAAAAATACTAATTGTAAAATATCTATTAGAGTTATCAATTGAAAAAAAGAAAAGCAGTAGATCCGTGCGAGGCTCTCTCACCGCAATAATTGAGATTATTTCTTGATATTTTTTTTCATTAACTGCATTTTTTTTTTCAAACATCGCATTATAACTATATATAAGTATACTACATGAGAAGCCTCTTGCAGAAGGTTTAAAAAAATACCTCATTCATTGCTGCGTTTTTAGTATGTGGAGAGAAAAAAAAAATTGATACCAGAAATAATATTAATGACGGTTGTCACCTATATTCTGCTACCCGGGGAGGCCATGTTTATCCTCTAGTTATAAGAAATAATTTAATACAATTATATGCGTTATTCTTTATTTTGTTAAAATAAATACAAAGAGAGATATACATATTTTAAAATATTTTATAATTACGTACTTATATGATAACATGTATTTAGTAGTCGCCTTTATGACCTAACTTTAATTATGACAAATAGATTTTCCTTTAGTTAGCATAAAAATTATTAATACACTAAGATGCCTAAAACTGTAACGCTATCTATACATTATTTAATAGAATTAGTTACTAATGCATTTTTTTTTCATAATAATGCAAATTATTTTATGATCAACTAACATGTTTATGTGTTATTGCTTGAACTATTTAGTTTGTTGATGTAAAAAAAAAAGTTTTTCGAAAGTGATTAAAATTTAAAAAAAAGTAATGAAAATTTTTAATTATCTTAATCATTTTTATCAAAATGAAACATTAAAAATTTTCTGCCACTGTATTACAAATTTTATAATATCAAGAAAAATATTCCTGTGCGATTAAATATTTTCTTGTGTACTTTTCAGTCATGTTCTTCGCTTATTAAGCATGTTTGAAATACACAAGCTAAATTATTTGATTTTGGATAACTTTATGTTATATATGAAGAGAGACCATATACAGGGTGTCCACTCTCAACGGTGTCCAATGGCTAATTCCTAAACCGTTAGTCATAGACATATAGTTCCAAATAAAAAAATATTTTAAATGAGGTAAAAAAAAAAATATTTTAAATGCGATTTGAGTAATAAAAACATTTCTTAAAAAATTAAGAAATTTAAATTTTTATGCGGTCACTCGGTCTTATAAGTTAAATTTGGTAAATTTTCCCATTACGCTGATAAGCAAGACAAAGAAAGTCCGGTTCATGTAACATTAAAATTGCTCAAGTTATGAAACTTTAAAAATGCATGACTTATACCAATTTTCTGCATCTGTACACAAAAAAGTCCGACTATTATTTGAGAAGTCATATACCAAGTGCTTAAGTTATTCGAAGAATTCATTTCATGTGTATCTGCACGTTCAAAAAATAGTCCACGTATTACGATTGAGTTAACTTTTATTAAGTTTCAGATTGGTAAAAATAACTGTATTTTAACAAATATTTCATTTTGTAAGGATTTGAGACTTGTTTTTTTTTTCACGATTTCTTTTAACAAAAATTATGTTATTTTTAAAACTTTGTATTTAACTTCAACGATCGTATGTATGTATTTCCAGTTCAAAATTTGTATTCGAACTTTAACTCACTTTCAGATATCCGATCGAGATTATATTTTACATACTGAAGTAAATACTATAAGAATCTAATATTATTATGATTTTTGGTAGTTACCATTTATAAATATTTTACAGGATAACACAAAAAAATTCGGATAGATTACGCCAAGACGTTTAAGAAAAGTTTCAGATTAGGTAACACAAGACCCCGATGTTTGTGTTTTTTAACTTTTATGATTTTTTTAGCATTGAATCCGAAAATTATCCGAATATATTGAATCCGAATTTTTTTTGCAAATTGTAAGTGTCAAAGATAAAATATAGCGAAAATCTTATACTATAAAACAGATGAATAAATTTTTATATAATTTTATTTTATTTAATTCAATAATTTATTCCTTTTTTTTTTTTTTTTTTTTTTTGGCTTATACTAGGATTCTTACAGCTAAACATCTGACAGGTCCCATGAGGTGGAGGAGGAGTTTCAATTTTATGTTTGAACTTTTGAACTTTGAAATTTACAATTTTTGAAAAATCCTGATATGATATTCAAAAATGAAAGTCATTTTCAGATTCAGCGTTAAAAAATACTTAAAAATCGATTGCCAAAAGTTAAAAACACAACAATCACATCTACTTTATGGTATCAAATTTTCGTTTTTTTCTTTGTTAAACTTTAAAATTTATGATTTTCAAAAAATCTTTACGTGATTGTAAAACATGGAGGTCAATTTCGGATTCAGTGGTACAGAATACATAAGAATCAATTATCAAAAACTAAAAAAAAAAAAAAAAAAAAACGTGACATAACCCACATTTTTCACTTTAGGGTAATCTAATAACATTTTATAATATGTGTCATTTTGTAAATAATGTTAAATGCTGTTAATTTGCATCATTTCATTTAACAAAAATTATGTTATTTTTTTTCTTGCATGTTTATTGTAAATTGTGTATTTTGAATTAATATGTCAGAATGATTAAAGCTTTCAAATTCATATTGGAATGTCAATTTTACTCTCAACCATTGTTTTTAAGATATCTGACGAAATTGTATTTATACTAAATTTGTAAAATGACATCTAATTTACAATAAAAAATGTGCTCCAACTTTAAACAGCTATTCCTCGTCAATTTTAATCGTAGAATAACGGGATTTTTTTTTTTTTTTTTTTTTTTTTTTTTGTCTTACTTGTAAGTGTAATAGGAAAATTTTACTAAATATAACATATAGGACCGGGTATCGTATAAAAATTTAAATTTCGTAATTTTTTAAGAAATATTTTTATTGAACCAAATCGCTGTTAAAATATTTATCTAACTCATTTAAAACATATTTGTAATTGGAACGATATGTTTATGAATAACGGTTTAGGAATTAACCATTGGACATCGTTGAGAGTAGATATCCTGTTTAAACATCTCAATAAACATACCGGTTTTTAGTATTCGGTACCCTATAAAAAACAAAAGAAACATAAACCTCTGAGAAATATGTTACAAATAATAATGATGCACTATACATGTTCAACGAAAAAGTGACACATCTGACTTGTATCTTATTTTAGAATAAATTAGAAATTTGAAAAACAGTAAAATACATGTTCAATGAATCTGGGGGCACACTCTTCTCTATAAATATTTTTCGGTTTGAGCATGAAGTTTGTTTGAGGGATCAACAAAGTGATACGTTGGTGTGTTTGTAGATAAGGTATCTTTTCGGATGTCGGTGGACATGTCCAGTTTTCTAGAATTATAGAAAAGAAAATGTTGTGTTAAGATGTATTCTTAAAGATGATATGACTAATTCAAACCTTCTTTTAACCAATTACAACTTAACCGAAAATATTTTCAAATTTACTCCCTTCCACTTCAATGTATGTTCCGTCTAGGACATCGACGGCGAACCTATGGCACGCGAACCAAACTTGGCACACGATGGAATATTTTCGGCACGACGTTGATTGAAATACTAAAACAAAATAGGATTATGTTATATTAGATGTAAATTTCCAACTGGGCGAAAAATGTCCGGACCAGGATTTGAACCAGCGATCGCCTGGCTGAAGCCGCCAGTGCTCTGCCATCTGAGCTATCCCGGACGAATCTGGTGGAACTTTTTCACCCAGCTAATCTTAATGATTATAGCAACTCGTCTGAAACCTGGTTCAGTTCAACAGAATAAATCACAGGTAATGGAAATCCAGAAATCGCTGGATGCGCAATTACACTAGATTGATTTTAACACAATTATTCTAATTGGTAAATAAATCATATTAGATGTAAATTTCCAACTGGTCGAAAAAGGTTCCACCAGATTCGTCCGGGATAGCTCAGATGGCAGAGCACTGGCGGATTCAGCCAGGAGATCCCTGGTTCGAATCCTGGTCCGGACATTTTTCGCCCAGTTGGAAATTTACATCTAGTATGATTTATTTACGAATTAGAATAATTGTGTTAAAATTAGTGTAGTGTAATTACGCATCCAACGATTTCTGGAGTTCCATTACCTGTGATTTATTCTGTTGAAATGAACCAGGATTCAGACCAGATGCTATAATCATTAAGGTTAGCTGGGTGAAAATTTTCCACCAGATTCGTCCTGGATAGCTCAGATGGCAGAGCACTGGCGGCTTCAGCCAGGAGATCCCTGGTTCGAATCATGGTCCGAACATTTTTCGCCCAGTTGGAAATTTACATCTAATATGATTTATTTATAAATTTGAATAATTCTGTTAAAATTAATCTAGTAGAATTAAGTTAAACAAAACACGCAAACTTAACAAGCTGGGAATTTACTTCTTTTCTTCTCTTTTTTTTAGGTGCGTTCGTAATTATATAAATACGTACCACCTACAGTTATCATTCGGTCATACGGACATGTCTGTCCGGCCGTCCGCATATAACAGAGCAAAAACCAGCCAACCGAATAGTCTGAAATTTTAAATAAATAATTTTTGTAAAATTTCATCGAGTCATTTCAAATTTTATGAAAATCGGCTGTATAGTTTAATGTCAGGGACAGTCAAAAATTTTACATTACATTACGGCCAATGGAAAAAATTATTTCAAGGGCATTTTAATTATGTTACAGCCTTTCGAACAGAATGAAATGGATATGCACTCATGAAGTGCACTAAAATATACGTTCAATATAATGTACGGTGCAAAAAAATATTTATAAAACTAGTTGTACGGACGCACCTCATTTGCCATGTTTGACGTGAAATTTACATCTTGTTTTTATTGGAAAGCAGCAACTAATTGAATTCGAAAATTATTTGAATATGGGATGAATAATTTGGTGACCGGTTAGAACCGGTTCTGAAATTGAAACTATCCTAATATAAAAAATGTATAACAAAAATTAAAAAAGTAAAAACTAGCTCGGATGTAGATCGTCCTCAGCTATCCTATGCAAAAATAAACGGTCAAGTGCGAGCATTACTCGCGTACAGAGGGTTTCGTAGAATAAATATATGAATTTGTAATTGTATTATAAAAAAAAAAAAAAAAAAAAAAAAAAAAAAAAAAAAAAAAAAAAAAAAGTTGCTAAAAAAATACTAAGACTTTGTAAAAATCTATACAACGTAGGGTTGGCTATAACTGTTTATACTAGAAAAATGTAAATGGGTATTCCATGAAAGTTCAAAGAGATATGGAACCTAAATAATATCAAATATAGCGATTGGTGTAACTCTTTTTTCAATAATATCCTAATCTGTTTATGATGAACTTAATTCGGTACTGACAATAAAAGAAGTGCATAGTTAAACTTCATTTGACATTTCATGAAACTAAATTCAGCGTAGTAATAACCTTTATTTCTACAGTGTAGCTAAAACAAAACCTTTGTTCAAAGTTTAAATTTGGCATTTTGCTGAGCGCGCTTCGAATTGCGGTCTGAAATTTGCAACGCCCCCTTGGTCAGTGCCGCGTTTTTCCAGATAGGTGTTTAATTAACTTTTAAAGTCACTCGTGGGGTATTGAGAGATACAATCAATGCAAAATATTGCGATTCCCACAGTATTTATGCGATTCATTCTAATTAAAGCTTTCGAGGGCGATGCCCTTATAAAACGGACACGTAATTTTAATTCCAAAACAGACAAACGACACCAAGGATATTTAATTAAAATTCTTCTTTTATCATGTACGTGAAAATAAGCAAGTTCGCATTTTCTAATAAATTCGTATATAAATTCTGGTCTCAGCTCATTATTTCATAAGTTTATAAATAGAATTACTCCGTGCCGGAAAGGTTTAAGTGGTCGCAGGACTCTTAAAGCTTCAAAATTTAAGAAATTTTATTTTTTTTTTTTTAGATGTTAAACTCCTATCTTTTCTGAATATTTTGATATAATTGTTTCCTTGAAAATCCCATTAGAACAGAAGTTTTGGCTTTTAGAATTATATCCGCTCAATAGCTGAAGCGGTGTTTCCGAAACTTTAAAGTCATCATTTTCCAAATAGCGTTTTTTGGGCATAACGGGCAGGATACCTCAAGAACTACTGAATATTTTTTCATGAAAATTTCAAAACATATATTTCATGTTAGTCTGTATAAATTGAACCGAAAATTTAATTTTTATTGTTCAAAAAAATAATTTTTTTAGGTGATTTTATTGTTGTTTTCAAAATTTTGTAATAGCTAAATGCAACATGGCATTAAAAATATAAAAATGCTTTAAATACAAATTTAATTAAGTTCTGTGAAATTATTACAATCTGAAGTATAAGTAAGCAACAAAATTTTCATTCTAGTTGCAATATGTATTTTGTAATCCTGTGCGTAAACTGTTATGCCAATTTTTTTGTTTGACAAATGTCTAACAGTTTCCAGCCCCCTATAAATACTAATTCTGTATCTTGCAATTTTTTATATACATGAAACGAAAGAACATACTTATATATTTCATCCCAATTAAAATTGGGTTTTAAAATCATATATATTTTAAGACATTAAATCTTGAAAATGGTCTTTTTTTTTTTTCATTTTTTCCACTTTTTAGAGTCCCGAGACCCCTTAAATTAGTATGTTTTTAACAAGTTGACGTTTATTGCTTTTATACTGTTACTGGACATTACATTACACATATATATCATTAAAAGTTGTTAACTAGTACGCCGCCCCTGTCCTTGTGTATGTCCAAACTGACAGTACTTTTAAGGGTTAATATATCGGCTAGTTACCGATGATTTTTTTCGAAAAGCATTATCAGCAATGCCTTTATTATGATGATAGGTATATTAAGCGGTTCTGTAATGATAGGTATATTAAGCGATGCTCAACAATTTTTCTGAATGCCCATAAATCGAAATTTGTGTATAACAGAAAAATTTCTAATTACTCAAAAGGTATGTGACCTAGGGTAATCGCTATAATTTTCCGGCAAAGTTTATATTAACGTCTAATACCTCTAATTGTTTCATAATTTTAGTTTCAGTAGCTTCGGAATTAGAGGGGGGGGGGCGGAACGTATTTTTGCGCTACGTTTTCAATAATATCTTTGAAAATGTAATACTGAAAATTAAAAGGAATATATTTTTGAGTTCAGCGTTACGAAAGCTTTCACAGCATACCCCACATGATATACAAAGATAAGTTTTTTTTTTCAAGTAGCATAATTAGACCGTCTACTTTTTTACTAAATGTATTTATGAATGTTTATTAATCTGAAAATATGTGGGTCAATGGTCTTTATTACTTCCTCGAATTTGAACTTCCCACGTTCCAAAGTTTACGAGTAAAATGGCTGTTACAGACAGACAGACATACAGACAGTCGGACAGACACAGGAGTGATCATATTATGTTTCCGTCTTTACTTTTTAAGTACGGAACCCTAAAAATCATGTAAAAATATTAAAATCCAAACAAGATATTTGAAAATAACTTCCCCATAGGATTAACATTATCATCGGGGTCTTTTTTAGTGACTAGTATGGCCTCTTAACTGTTTAGCCCGAGATGAGTTCCGGCAAGAAGACTTTGTTCGTTACTAAAATCTTTTGGATACCACTAATTTGTAGCTGTAATCTTTTCTTTAGTAATAGACATTTTTCGATTATATAAGGCAAATATTTCAGTACGGAAAAACTAGTGTTTCGCCCAAATTTTTTATTTTACGATGTCAAAAAATGAATCATTTAAGGGATTTAAAAAGAAAAAAATAATTATCAGTCAATTATATATTATAAAACAATTTCCAACTGTTTTCAAATTATTGTAACTTAATTTCAGGGTTTAATAGGGCGAAAAATTATGTCTAAGTAAACAACCTAGAAATACTAACACATGTTAAAAATCAAATTTAAACAAATACTGTCAATAGTAGAAAAAAAATGCCCCACTTCTGTTGTGCAGCCCTGTATGTGTTCCATAGATTTGAATTTATACTACATAGTATGGTAAAATTAAGATCGGTTAGGTCACGCATACTGCAGCTGAAAACTATCCTTCATAAATTTCCGTCAATAATCGGAAATGTACTCGAGATAATTTCTGCATTCCTGTATGTGATCTATGCAACTTATACACACCAAGTAATATGCAAAAAATTTAGATACATTTAAAACGACTTACCGCAAAGGAAAGCGCGCCTCTTGCAATTATCATTAATAAATTTAACTGTAGCCGAATAGCTATTTATGTTGTTTACAGAAAACGTGGAATTAATTAAAGCAGTTAAAATTTGTCATCACGATAAAGTCCGATATAATTAACCGATCCGAATATAACTGGGGTAGTGTATTGATCTTGCGACTGTTCCTTCTAACTTTTGTTTATCGTCTTTGCTACTGAGTGTTAATGCAGAATTATTCATTATTACTGAATTATTTCTTCCTCCATTTGACTTCAGAGCAAGATTTTTTATCTTATTTGCATTACTTCGAATGTTATACTTCGAAACATATAATTACGATACGGAACTAGTAAATACATTCGATTACCATTAATAAAATAGGACAAAATGGAGGTCCCCATTTGGGGACCCAGGGAGCGAAAAGGTAATAACGTCTCGCAAATATAAAACGGGCAAAACTTTATCATGTTAACATCCGAAGAATGTTATCCGAACCAAATCTATCCTAACTGTGGCAATGTATTGATGTTGTCGGTAACTAGGATTAGTTCATTAACGTTGTAGGTACCTTTTCTATTCATTCACAGGTACACACAAACGTTCTCGATGACATTCTAAAACGATATGTTCTCGAAACTCATTTGTGCATCAATAATACATTATAATCTAGGGCGAATTCTAAACTATGATTTCAAAGATATTTTACACATCCTTGATATAATTGTCTCATATCCATTCAATTGCACTTTTTAAGCCACATTTAAAATTTCCCGACAAGTGGCTTTTCTCGCCAAAATAGCGAAATTTGAAGAAGTGAGACAAGTTGTTTAATCTGCGTTTAAATCTGATGCATAGGGCTTATTATATAAAATCAATGAAATCAAACTATTATTCCGACGGAATCTTTTTTTAAATGTTTGAGTGAGGAACAAATCTTGTGGATATATACCAAAAATGCGAATGTGTTTGGATACACACACACACACACACATATATATATATATATATATATATATATATATATATAATACGTGTAAGACGACGGTATACACTGAAATTGCACGCTTCACTAGTGCAACCAGCTTAAATGCACACCAAACTGAGACAACAAATAGGAGCGCTGTCACCCTCTCTGCTATTTCAGCATAAAACAAGAGGAGTGCTATCGCGTTTTCGGTAATTTTGGAACATAATAAGAGGAGCGCTATCGCTCTCCTCCATACTCAAACGGTTAACATTAAATTGAATAAATATGTGACACAGTTCACATTGCCTGAAATTCTACTACAATGTTAAAAAA
Organism: Maratus speciosus; assembly: GCA_963932465.1. NCBI lineage: Eukaryota > Metazoa > Arthropoda > Arachnida > Araneae > Salticidae > Maratus > Maratus speciosus. Next base: position 82,442,440 of record OZ010789.1, read on the forward strand.
TATTCTTCTTTTGAAATATATTAAACAAACCAGTAAAAGATCTACCAAATAAAGTCGAACAAAGAAATTCAATATTCTTTTCGTTTAAATATTTCAGTAATTGCGTGGAAACTGGAAAAAAATATATACATGCACTTCCATTACATTTGTATTCTTCTGGCATCAAATAATATACTAATCAATAAAATTTGACATATGATGAAATCTCGTTAGTGGCGTATTGCGTGTATTTCTAAAACTCAAATATTTTCTTGTAATTATAAAGTGCAGTAGTTTTGAAAAGTCTTAAAAGATTTTTGTATGTCACATATAAATCATAATAATAAAACGAAGCTATGCCTTAAAATATAAGGGTGTGGTGCAGCAGCTAATGTATCCGAGACATATGAGATTGAAAATAATTACTTAAATACGAAGTTCTTTTTTTAACGACACGTTCACAGATTGATTTTTCAACATGCAACGCTCTGTTAAACTTGTAGAATTTTAAATAAGGTTAATTTTAGTGAATTGCTAGTTGTATATGTAAATGTGAATAATTTCTTAATGTGTAAAATTTACTTACATTTTTAAAAGAAAGTAATTATCAGACGATTTTTGAATGTTTTTATCTGGGTTACTGATGGGACTGATTAAAAATGGAAAGGTATAAGAATTTCATTTATATGAATTGCATTTGCTACTGATGGATTACATTTTTATTTGTTATTGTTTAAATGTGTTGTATGCAAAGTGCTTATATTTTTCTAGAAAATGCGTTTCATTTAAATGACAAATTAACCATTCTACACAGGACAGTAAGAATTAGCTGAGAGAACAATCATAAAAATATATAAAACATAGGTATTCAACAAATTATTATTATTATTTTATGTCTTTCATTTGAAGCAATTGGATGGCTACTATGCTCAGTACACAGTTAAAAATTTTGTGATATGTTGAACCAATTTTTGGTGCTCCAGTAGCTGCCACCATAAGATTGTAAAATCTTGAACCAACATTTGGAGCTAATGTTCAATAGGAGCTCCAAATCTTGGAGTGAGATTTCACCATCTTATTATGGCAGCTACTGGAGCACCAAAAGTTGGTTCAACCTACTACAAAAATTTTAACAGTGTATGGTTTTGTAAGATAATGTGGTCAATTTGTGAAAGCTACTTAAATAAACTCCAAATGGCAGAAAAAACGTGAATTTGCATATTCAGCTTTCATTTACAACTATAGTTTGAGAAAAATAGTGAAAAAACAATTGCGTACATGAGTTTCAAATTTCGCCTTAACCAGAACATAAAATATTTTGGGAATCTTGAGAACCCTCTGACTACGTCCATTGGTTTTCATGGTAACCAAAACCTTGCAATGCCGAAAATGCACGATAAAACGTGTAACTTTTTGCAGTGTTGTAGTGTATTTTCGATGCAACTTAACCAGTAGAATAAATTGATAGAAATAACTCGATCTTTTAAATTTTGGATAATGCGAGTTTTGAAATTCCACAATTCCTCAATTAATTCTTTTGAAACAAGTTTATCCATTAAAATGCATTCTTAAAATGGATATGTTTTGATGAAACCATGAAAAATGAGCTTTTTGACTGTAAATTAAATTTGGCAAATATTTGTGATTTAGTGATTTATTATTAAAAAGTACGTAGTTTTGTACATTTTGGTACATTTGATACTAAAAATAATTATTTTAATAGCGAGTACTTGTTCTCAGATTTATTTTAGAAAATGGAACGTCTGTTAAACTTTCTGCATGTATATTTGTGATGTAATGATTTATTATTAAAAAGTACAGGTTTTGGTACATTTTGGTACATTCAATATTAAAAATAATTATTTTAATAGCGAGTACTTGTTCTCGGATTTATTTTAGAAAATACAACTTCTGTTAAACTTTTTGCATGTAACCATTCCTAAAAGTCACCAATCATAAATCCTTTGAATAAAGATCAAACAATAAAGAAATATCTAAGCTAATATTTATTTTCAAATTCAAAATTCAATACATTCAAAGTATTAATGTTATATGGTAGTTTAATTCATTTTTATTATTAAAAGTATTACTTTTAAATTGATCCCGATTTTGTAATCGTAGTTAAATTGCTATTGCAATTGAAGTATAAGGTTAAAATTGTTTAATTTTTTACTAATCAACATATTCTAAACAACTTTTTTTACGGTAAAAGTTGGAACAATACTATCGTTCTTCCATGAATAAAATTACGTTTTTAATCAAAAATCTTTAATTCAAGTTGCTTTATAAAATCAGTAAAATCTGTATTAAGCTTTTTTCTAGAATTAAATATGTGATATATGTGGTTTAGGAAATTTTAAGAGCATTTCTTATTCCCAGATAATTTGTATCTTAAATAGGTAGTTCTTTTTAAACAGCTAATTTTCATATTCATTTTATAACATAGCAGCTATTTTAAATTTGTAGAATTTTAAACTAAGTTAATTTTAGTACATCGCACATTTGCATGAAAATGGGAATATTTTTCTATGTGTAAAATTTCTTGAGAGAATTATCTGCTGCCTTCCAGATAACTTTCTATTATTAAAAATATACTTGTAATTTTATTAATATAAATTATTTCTTTTTAAATTGTCGAATATTTCGTTATAGCAAAATAGTAATTGTCTATTATTAATTGCAAGTTAACTTCCCAATTTAACAATAAAAATATTAAAATATTTTCTCTAAAACAACTTTTTCTTTATTATGTATTTTCTTATTGTATTAGGTTTTTTCTTTTGAATGTAATTTTATGTATATTGATTTATTATACGTTACTTTCTGTTTTAAACTTTCTTTTAAATATATTGCCACATATGTTGATTGTTTTCCTTTATGTTGCAAAATAACGATAAGAATAAAACATTTATTAGACCTACTTTTAAAATATTTTATTATTTCTGTCTATGATATTAAGATTACAATTTTCATTAAATTTATGACCTCCTGATACAATAAAAATACTAATCAATCAATCCTGACATATAATAAAATCTCATTAGTATTATGTTGCGTGCTTTTGAAAACTGAAATATATATATATATATATATATCTATATTATAATTATAAAATGCGGTAGTTTTGAGAAGACTTAAAATGTTTTCGTATGTCACTGATAAATCATAATAATAAAACGAACCTATACTATAGAAATACAAGGGTGTGGTGCAGCAGCTAGTATATTCTAGAGATTTCAGATTGAAAATAATTACTTGAATACATAGTTCTTTTTAAACGACACGTTCAGAGTTCGATTTTACAACATGCTATGGTGTCTTAAATTTGTAGAATTTTAAACAAGGTTAATATTAGTAACTCGCAAGTCGAATATCTTGTTAAAGCGTACGGTGTTTTTACAGTTGAATAAAAATGTAATTACTGGACAAATTTGCATAATTATTACCTTCAGGCATCACCTTTCTGGCATTATAAAGGAAAAAAATATATATATATATTAGGACATTTTTTTTGAGAAAATATGTTTTCTGCTGCCGAGTATTTTTTAATTGCCAATGAAATTTATAACGTTTCAGTGTAAATTTTTAACATACACTGTTAAAAAATTTCTTTACAATTACGGATGGACGCCGGCAGCAGAAATTTTAGTCGTGCTCCGTAAAAAAAAAAAAAAAAAAAAAAAAAAAAATCCATATTTAATTACCAATTCGTATTTTTGCTAACAGATGGGCTAGAACTGTAAAAATATGCAGATTGGACATAATTTGATAAGTATGTAAGGGGTAAAGCTGCTTATGTAATGGATCAGACAGTTTTACATCAAATAACGCTGTTGCCCGTGGAAATTGAAGGAGAAACGCTCATAAATTTACAGTTTTTTTTTTTTTTTCTGAGAGTGTAATTATTCCCCAATTTACTGTTTGTTCATCAATTGTATTGTAGCAATTCTCTGTATCAAATTAGAGTGATTTGTTCCACTGCTTGATATTGTAAAAAGGAAGCAAAAAAAATATATAATTTTAAATTTATGTGCTTTTGTATATTGTTTTTAAAATATTTTCCTGAAGTTTGAAAAATGTTGTATAAGAAATAAAATCACAATTATATGAGTCTTAGTAATAAATTTAGTACATTATAAAAGTTAACATAAATAAGTGGATATAATAAATTACAAAACGTATCTACAGGTTGTCCCAGGATTATTGGGACAAATTTTAAGGTAAGAAAGGGGATATCACAGGGATTCAGATTTTCATAGCAACCCATGTTCGGAATCGGCTTCGTTCCCCGGCAGGTGGTGTTTTTCAATCTTGGCCACGCTCTTGGTCACCACGCATGCCTAATTTAAGCACCATAGATTTATTACTTTGGGGTGCAATGAAAAGTGCTGTGTACGCAACGCCTGTGGATTCCGATATAGATCTGGTTGCAAGCCTCGTCTGTGCTACTGCGGATATAAAAAAAAATACAGGGGTATTTAAGCGAGTCCGCCAATCCATGGCCCGACGATGTAATGCATGCATCGCTAGCTTTGGTTGAAAATTTGAACATATTTTGGGACATTTTCACATAGGACCTACCACAGCAGATATAATATCTTTGAGCAACAAATTATTTCATATGTTTTCAGTCTTGTGTCTTTTCGTTTCTTGTACCTGTCATACTACTTTCCCATGACATTTCCGACCATGGGCTGATATGCAAATCTGAATCCTTGTGATGCTCCCTACCTCCCCTTAAAGTTTGTCCCAATAATCCTGGGACTCCCTGTATATTGCACAACAATGGTATACAGGACGTAAATAAAATGAATATATCGTGCAACACGAATATATTCTACATTAAAATTGCCTGAATTTTGGCGAAACATGATGCGAAGTAAAGATACATGTTTTCTCCGTGAAAAAAAAGTTTGTTGGGTGTCTTGCGGTTATACTTCGTTTCATAGACGAACAACGTTTTTTCTACGAAATATAGTTTCTACTAAGAGACCATATTGTAAATAACAACTCGGTGAATGTATTGTGATAACTAATATTTATGATACTAGATTATCACGATGGAATAAAGTAACAGTGCAAACGATTTTAATATTCGGAATAACTGCTGAAAGATATATACCTAGACACTGTTGCTCAGGTTAGCTCTGAATATTAACACTTCCGCGATGTGATGCGAATTTGATCACTTAAAAGTTTGAGAAACAGAGTTTCTCAATTGTTATAAAACAAAATAATTTACTGTTTTGAGAATAAAAATCTGTTTTTGATGATCTCTTTATGTCGTCAATTCGAAAATGTTGCTAACAAGTGTTGCTTAAGGCCAATGATACTTTACATTCAACCTCTAAAACGCTAAACGATAAACAAAATTGTAAAGATTTCATACTGATGTGTGTATACGAACGATATCTCATCTAGTATTTTCCGATGTAATCAATATTATTATTTAATAAGCTGTACATAAACTTTAGTGAATTTCCAAAATAATGATATAACGAAAGAAACACATATCTTTTTAATGTGTATTCGAACATCACATTTTCATATATTGCAGTACCATTGTTTATGCGTTTGTTCATGTAACCATATGCAATGCCCTTTAAAACACACATTTAAAAAAAAAAAAAAAAAAAAAAAAAAAAAAAAAAAAAAAAAAAACTAATATTATTTCCTTTAAAAATAATTCAAAATTAATTTTAGTAATCAATTTTTAATAATAAAATTTTATTAAGTAATTATTCATTTAAAAATACTTTCCTGCACCGTAGACATAAATTCTCAAATATTTAACATATATATAATGAAACAAAACATGTGTGTGATTAACGTAGACGAGATAGTGACAGTGGCAAAGGCGTGACCAACAAATTTCATTTTAACTGCAATATTTTATCTTCTATAAATCACGGAATTTTAATTATTACTCAATCGAATAGAAACAAATATGACTTACAAGTGCAATGTTTTTTACATCTTTCAATTACATCTTTCAATCCATTCTTTCAACATGCGTGCAACATCTTTCAATTTACTACCAGGTTATGGTTTTTAAAATAATTTTTAACAACGAATGTTTTATTAAATCAGCGTTCAATTCAAATATGGAATATTAACACGTTTGAACCTAAAACATTGTAAATAATTAAGCATTTGTTCGATTTTATGCAATATTCCCTAATTAATTATGAAGCAAAATTGAAACTTTAAAAATAAATAAGTATTCAACTAAAATAACTAAAACACGAATTCAATAGACATGTAATCAAATTACGAAATTAAACATTGAAAGAAACAGAATTGCAAAGGTTGTTATATATAGTGACATATAGTTTCCCGGTTGGCTGCTTCCATGTGTCTAATACGGGAAGTACCAATGATGCTTTATGGCATAGTTGGTGGGCAATGTAAGGGAAAAAAACATACTGAATATAATAAATCTATTGAAGTTGTCAATTAAAAAGGGCATTCATTGTATGTTTTGTATACCGGATCGTATATTGGGCATCTTTAACCAGAGTAGCCAAAGTTGGATTGTCTGTTTCTTTAATGCGAGATAAACGCAGAAAAATTTCAATTAATTTATACCCTTCAATACAAAATCTAAACTAGCAGAAAAATTAAGTATATGACATATGCATACCAATTGACCTGCCCCGTTGTAGTTCAAGCAATGAATGTAACGGCGAGTATCTCATTTATGTAGTTAACTTATATTACCCGTGGCCCTAATTTTTCGCGCATTAGTTTATGGGTGCTTTTTTCGCAATAAAATTACAAAATAATTCAAAATATTTTATGTAAATTATTTGTAGTGAAAAAGGATACATTTAACTATTCCATAGTGATATTTAACAAAATATAATAAATGACACAAACTTTATGGCCAATGGATTCCATTTCCTCCCAAGTTTTTTATGTCCCTAATGTTTTGCGCATATTCAAATGAGACGAAATTAGTAAGTCTTACCACTTCGTTGGTCCTCCTTTGGGAACTTAAAGATCTCTCACTTTTCTTGGCATAGTTGAAACAAACGTTGCCACTCAAAAAATGATTTTTTCTGCCATTTTTCAAGAAGAATTCTTTTCAACTGCTGATTGTCACTGTAACTGTTTTGTGGTGCCTTCTTCGAACTTCTTTCTGTAAATATCGCCACAAATCCTCGATAGAATTGATGTCCGGGTAATTCGGAACTCAATCTATTACAGGATATCATTTTGTTGGAGGCAAGCTTTTGTTGTCCTAGCTGAATGCGGTTTGTCTAATTCTTGTTAAAAAAGATAACCGGATTGAAAGCGAAGTTTTTGAATTAAAGGCAGCAACTGATTCCGCAAAATGTCCCGATAACGTTTTGACTTGGTAGTCCCGTCATATAGCACCATTTGGTCAACGTCACAATAACCAAAACCGTCCCAAATTTGAACACATGACGGAAACTTGCACTCTTGTTTAACGCATTTTAAATTTAAAGCTTTATTTCTTTTCCGTACGACCCGACGACCGATATTTCCATACAAAATTGAAAAATGGGATTGATCCGAGCTTATAACACTTTGCCATTGCTGATCTGTTCATATTAATTGGTGAACAGCCGACAGAAAACTTTTCCTTTTTTGAGCAGCAGTTAACATCGGCTTACGTTTGCTTTCGTAAGATTTGAAACCTATTTTATGCAATCTTTTTTGTAGCTATTTTACTAGTCACTGGTCGCCCAAAGCTGACTTGCCATAGGGATGCGGTGTCTGTCATCGTTCTTGGTCTGATGTTTATTACCACTCGACGCAGAATTCAGTTTTCTCGAGCCGTTGTTGTTGATGGGCGACAGGTAATGTTTCTTGGCTGTATATCTCCAGTGGCAACGAAAGTTTTCAAAACAGCTCGCACTGTTGAATCAGGAATCATCAGATCCGCTCCCTATTTGCCTCAATAGACATCCACAATTTCGTTTTTCGATTATCTTTTTACGCAAGTCTACCGATAATCTTTTATCACTAATTTTCTTCTTATTAATTGATTTGAAACCGCTCTTCTTTTAAAGAACATATGCCTTCAGTTCCTAATGCGATAATTTGAGTAGTTGGATACGGCCAATCGAAATTGTCGAAAACCTTCTTTAAATGCACATGCGCAAAACAATAGGTCTTTCTATTTTTAAGAGGTAAAACGTTTTACATACACAAATCTAAGTGTGCTAATTTTATATTTTCTTATTCAATGTAGTTTATTTTAGACGACTGACATTTGAAGAATTTGATTGTTTATTTAGACAAAATTAAGTTTGCGGTTTTTTTTCTTTGAAAAACTGGTGCGCAAAGTATTAGGGCCATAGGTAAGGTATATTGTTTGGTAAACGACTGTGTTTACTACATATTACAGAACAATAGTAAGAGTATACAAGAACCTAAAAATAAATCTGTTTAAATGTACGCAGGTTGTTTCTAAAGTCACGCAACTAATATCTCAGCTATTATCTGTCAGAAATGTAAAGATTCAGGCTTGAATTTGCTATTGAAAAATCATATGATGCACGAGAGATGCTGTTGTTTACTTAGTTTCAAAATTGTCATTGCAATCGTTAAATCAATGATTGACAATAGAGTCATTAAACATGGACTATGGCCAACACAATCGCTTGATTTAAAGCTCCTTGATTTCTTTCTATGGCCTAATCTGAAAGATCGTGTATACGAAAACAACCGAAATACGATCAGTGTTTTAAAGGACATCATCCTCAACATCACTGCTTCTATTCCCACCGATATGCTGGATCGTTTGACTGTAAATACCTGTCGTCGAGTAGAAATGTATTTGACACAAAATGGTTGCTACTTTCAGCATTTGCGATAATGTACGATGTTATGCAGACATTACAGCATTATCAGTGAGTATTTGTTATTTTTTTCTTTCTTGTTTTGTGAAATATGAATAGACATGCGTTGCGTGATTTCAAAAACATCCTGTACTTTATTAATTTTATCACTATTATTTTAATTGATAGATATGTTTAGCGACATGTAATTTTCAAACTGTTGTAAAAAGTGTCAAATTGAAGATTTGGACCAGGGATCTTTTGTGTTAAGCTACTCGTGGTCTGCTAAATGAGCTCTCCTGAACAAATCTGGCGAACACAATTCACCAATAGAATCTTGTTGAATATTCTCTTAAGCTGATTCAGATGTCAGATCGGATGTCGCAATTGACATAATTATCCATGTGGATTGTATACTCCAGATTGGTCGTGGGTCCCTCTCTTTGCAGAACACTGACATCTTAAGGGGGTCCGGGACACAGTCTTCCGAATCTCCCCAAAACATTTTATTTCATTAAAAATTTCTCTGTTTTTTTCCTCTTAAACCGACATTTAAATCATGTTTCTATCTGAATTAGAACAGAAAATATTATTTTTTTTTTGTTTTGGTTTGTTTTTAAAATCTAGCTTTCAAGCAAAAGCTAACAGGGAAACGACTTCTTGTAAAAATACGTTTTTCTTCATGATAGATTTTTTCACCATTTCTCGTATTTAAATTCTTATAACTCGATAACCGTTAAAGATATAGGTTAAAACTTGGAACATACCTTTTTCAATAGTTTTACTTTAATTTTGATTCAGCATATTTGAAAAAAACATTTACTTTTGAAAATATGATTTTTTTTTTTAAGTTGCACCACTTTTTGTTTTAATTTTTTCGTTAAATATTTGTATTTTTTTTTATTAATATTTTTAAATATGCCGAATCTACGTTAAAAGTATATATTTCTGTTTATTTAAAGGAAAAAAATGAATTTCTATAAATAATATTTCGAGTTATAAGGATTTTAAATTACCCCACTTTTTTAATAAAATTTAAATTAAATTAAAAAAAAAATATGAGATATTTTATCATGTGATTTTGTTTACACATGATAAGGTTAACCATCACAAAAAAATTCAGAATTTTAACTCAATAAATAAAAATTATTTTGAAATGTGTCCCGGACCCACTTAAACCAAAATGTCCCTGGATCAAATCCGGATCTGGACACACTTTCAATGATTTGGAAAATTATATTTCGTCTGTTTAAATATACATTCTGAAAAAAAAATATATATCTAAATAGTGAAAATAATTTTTGAGTTACCTTGTATATATATATTTCGCAATGCGAGATGCAGCGACCTTTCAGGTATACATCAAAATACAGTGTACAATTTCTAAAACTGTTTTTAAATTAACTGGAATATTTTTTAAAGGGCAAAATAATAGGCTTTTTTTCCTATTTATTTTAAAGCAAATTTGTTAATGCTTTAAATAATAAACCATAAATCCCCTTTAATGCTTCTTACTTCTTTTCAATTTAATGTCATAACATTCCAAATCCTCAACATAAACTGGAAGGAAAAATTTAAATTATCTAATTGCTTTTTACATGAATGTATCATGTAAAAAATTTTCTTAAAAAAGAAACACTTTTAAATTATTTAGGTTTTCCTCTAAAAGAATACTTTATATTTATTTTTTAGTCTTTTACTTTTTTCTACTTGTTAAATCACAATTCCTTTGAAAAAGCTAAAGTTTATTTTTTCAGAAATGCTGCAAATCTTTTTTTCCTTCTATCACAACGACATGAGCTGTCCTTTTTTATTCAGATAAAAAAAAGGAATTTACATCTAGTACTCCTTATTTCATAAAAATAAAAATAAAAATAAATGCTTTAATTATAACTGAAATAAACGAAAAAAAAAACAATTATTTTTTGTGTTATTAGTTGGTGTTTATTAATTTACATTCATTTATATTTATATGTATATAGTTATGAGCTTATCTACAAACACTTATGTATGTGCATAAATAAATATCCTTTTACCCCTTTGAACATTTTCAATTATATTTTTTTTTCTTGTCGTCTCTGAAATATATTTATATATTATTAAACTTTTATTGATATTTTATTTTCTTTCCTTTCTAAATTATACCATATTTTTATTTCTATTAATACACAACAGATAGTTTTTTCAGTGTTTCGAGATCGTTTTAATTTGTAGCAGAATTATGTTTAACTAGTTTCGCAGTCTTTGAGTTTTACATATAATAGTTATTTTGAATTCTATTTATAATTGTTTTTTCGATGCATGGTTCAGTAAGTAGGTTTTTGTGCACACTAAGAAAGTAATAAGTGTGTACTGATTTCTTAATCCATCAGCAAACATTTTTAGGTGCGCTCGTAAGTGTTTGAGTTTTACATATAATAGTTATTTTGCACTATATTTATTATTGTTTTTCGATGCATGGTTGAGTAGTAAGGTTTTTGTGCACAGTAAGAAAGTACTAAGTGTGTACTGATTTCCTAATCCATCAGCAAACATTTTTAGGTGCGTTCGTAAGTGTTTGAGTTTTACATATAACAGTTATTTTGCACTATATTTATGATTTTTTAATGCATGGTTGAGTAGTAAGGTTTTTGTGCCCAGTAAGAAAGTACTAAGTGTGTACTGATTTCCTAATCCATCAGCAAACATATTTAGGTGCGTTCGTAAGTGTTTGAGTTTTACATATAATAGTTATTTTGGACTATATTTATGATTTTTTTTATGCATGGTTGAGTAGTAAGGTTTTTGTGCCCAGTAAGAAAGTACTAAGTGTGTACTGATTTCCTAATCCATCAGCAAACATTTTTAGGTGCGATCGTAAGTGTTTGAGTTTTACATATAATAGTTATTTTGCACTATATTTATGATTTCTTTTATGCATGTTTGAGTAGTAAGGTTTTTGTGCCCAGTAAGAAAGTACTAAGTGTGTACTGATTTCCTAATCCATCAGCAAACATTTTTAGGTGTGTTCGTAAGTGTTTGAGTTTTACATATAACAGTTATTTTGCACTATATTTATGATTTTTTATGCATGGTTGAGTAGTAAGGTTTTGTGCCCAGTAAGAAAGTACTAAGTGTGTACTGATTTCCTAATCCATCAGCAATCATATTTAGGTGCGTTCGTAAGTGTTTGAGTTTTACATACAATAGTTATTTTGCACTATATTTAGGATTTTTTTTATGCATGGTTGAGTAGTAAGGTTTTTGTGCCCAGTAAGAAAGTACTAAGTGTGTACTGATTTCCTAATCCATCGGCAAACATTTTTAGGTGCGTTCGTAAGTGTTTGAGTTTTACATATAACAGTTATTTTGCACTATATTTATGATTTTTTTTATGCATGGTTGAGTAGTAAGGTTTTTGTGCACAGTAAGAAATTACTAAGTGTGTACTGATTTCCTAATCCATCAGCAAACATTTTTAGGTGCGTTCGTAAGTGTTTGAGTTTTACATACAATAGTTATTTTGCACTATATTTATGATTTTTTTTTATGCATGGTTGAGGAGTAAGGTTTTTGTGCACAGTAAGAAATTACTAAGTGCGTACTGATTTCCTAATCCATCAGCAAACATTTTTAGGTGCGTTCGTAAGTGTTTGAGTTTTACATACAATAGTTATTTTGCACTATATTTATGATTTTTTTTATGCATGGTTGAGGAGTAAGGTTTTTGTGCCCAGTAAGAAAGTACTAAGTGTGTACCGATTTCTTAATACATCAGCAAACATTTTTAGGTGCGTTCGTAAATGTTTGAGTTTTACATATAACAGTTATTTTTCACTATATTTATGATTTTTTTTATGCATGGTTGAGTAGTAAGGTTTTTGTGCCCAGTAAGAAAGTACTAAGTGTGTACTGATTTCCTAATCCATCAGCGAACATTTTTAGGTGCGTTCGTAAGTGTTTGAGTTTTACATATAACAGTTATTTTGCACTATATTTATGATTTTTTTATGCATGGTTGAGTAGTAAGGTTTTTGTGCACAGTAAGAAATTACTAAGTGTGTACTGATTTCCTAATCCATCAGCAAACATTTTTAGGTGCGTTCGTAAGTGTTTGAGTTTTACATACAATAGTTATTTTGCACTATATTTATGATTTTTTTATGCATGGTTGAGGAGTAAGGTTTTTGTGCCCAGTAAGAAAGTACTAAGTGTGTACCGATTTCTTAATACATCAGCAAACATTTTTAGGTGCGTTCGTAAATGTTTGAGTTTTACATATAACAGTTATTTTTCACTATATTTATGATTTTTTTTATGCATGGTTGAGTAGTAAGGTTTTTGTGCCCAGTAAGAAAGTACTAAGTGTGTACTGATTTCCTAATCCATCAGCAAACATTTTTAGGTGCGTTCGTAAGTGTTTGAGTTTTACATACAATAGTTATTTTGCACTATATTTATGATTTTTTTTATGCATGGTTGAGGAGTAAGGTTTTTGTGCCCAGTAAGAAAGTACTAAGTGTGTACCGATTTCTTAATACATCAGCAAACATTTTTAGGTGCGTTCGTAAATGTTTGAGTTTTACATATAACAGTTATTTTTCACTATATTTATGATTTTTTTTATGCATGGTTGAGTAGTAAGGTTTTTGTGCCCAGTAAGAAAGTACTAAGTGTGTACTGATTTCCTAATCCATCAGCGAACATTTTTAGGTGCGTTCGTAAGTGTTTGAGTTTTACATATAACAGTTATTTTGCACTATATTTATGATTTTTTATGCATGGTTGAGTAGTAAGGTTTTTGTGCACAGTAAGAAATTACTAAGTGTGTACTGATTTCCTAATCCATCAGCAAACATTTTTAGGTGCGTTCGTAAGTGTTTGAGTTTTACATACAATAGTTATTTTGCACTATATTTATGATTTTTTTTATGCATGGTTGAGGAGTAAGGTTTTTGTGCCCAGTAAGAAAGTACTAAGTGTGCACTGATTTCCTAATCCATCAGCAAACACTTTTAGGTGCGTTCGTAATTATATAAATACGTAGCACCTGAAGTCGTCGTCTGCCCCGTCTGTACGCATATAACAACGCAAAAAACTACCGAACCGAATGGTTATAAATTTAATACATACTATAAGACATACTATTTAATACCATGCAGATTTTTGTCGAGGCATTTCAAATTTTATGAAAATAGAATGAAAACTTAAAGGATATTAATAAAAGTTTTCTTCCTTCTATTAAATCCTAAAATACTGAATTAATTCAATGATATTCCATGATTGGTATTGTTTCTAGGGTGCCATGGTGATTACATCCTAATTAAGATGGAGTCCGCATTACTGAATTTAATATATGTAATCGTAATAAATTTTGTATAATGTATTTTTGCATAAGAGTGCAATAAATGTTGCACCAAGATCTGAGTATTTATAAAACTTCTTATAGTACGAACGTACCTCATTTCCACGTATAACGTACAATTTCCGACTTTCTATATATATATATATTTATTTATTTATTTAATATCAGTTAATTTTTATACAAGGGATCAAGCTCAGATTCAAGGTAAAAATATTACTTATAAAAAATATAAAAGAAACTTGTAATTTGAGATATTGCGAAACAAAATCTATTCTAAATTCACACACACACACAAAAATCTTCAAATTTTGCAAAAAACATTTGATTTTATTAAAAGTTTTTCTGCTTTTTCCTGCTTACAATGACATTAAAATCATGTTTCTATCTGAATTAGAACAAAAAATAATCCTTCATGTAAAATCCTTCATGAACATTCTTAACAGTTTAATATTTTTAAGGGGGTCCGGGACACAAAAATCTTTAATTTTTCGTAAACAAATTATTGCATAAAAGTTTACTCTGTTTATTTGTCTGCTTAAATTGGCGTTTAAATCAGGTTTCAATCTTAATTTGAACAGGAAATATTATATTTTTCGATTTGGTTTCTTTTCAAAATCTACCTTTCAAGCAATGGCTGTCATGGAAACGACTTCTTGTAAAAATGGGTTTTTCTTCAGGATAGGTTTTTTCACCATTTCCCGTATTTAAATTCTTACAACTCAAGAACCGTTAAAGATAAGGGTTCAAACTTGGAACATATCTTTTTCAATTGTATTACTTTAATTTTGATTTAGCATATTTGAAAAAAAAAAAAAAATATTTACTTTTGAAAATATGATTTTTTTTTTTTTCAAAGTTGCACCACTTTTTTTAAAATTTTTCCGTTAAATATTTTATTCTTTTTATTTATAAATTAGTATTTTTAAAAATGCTGAAGAATTAAAATTAAAACCAATTAATTTTCTGTTTATTTAAATGAAAAAATAAATAAATTCTATAAATTATTTCGAGTTATAACGATTTTAAATTAGCCCACTTTTTTAATAAATTTTAATTATTAAAAAAAAAAGATTATGAGAAGTTTTATCATGTGATTATGTTTACAAATGATAAGATTAACCACCACAAAAAATTCAGAATTTTAACTCAATTTATAAAAAATATTTTAAAATGTGTCCCGGAACCCCTTAAAGTGTTTTACAATCCTTTAAATATCAATTTGAAAGTGAACTGATTTGTTATTGCTAGGATGTCAGGAGATATATTCATATTCTGAAGCCTTTGCACGGTTTGTGTTAGTTTCCTATAGATGTCTTTTGATATCCCTTGTCATTCATCGCTTTCAGTTCGAAATACTTTGCTGAATTAATGGGAAATAGAACTTATGACCTTCTACCATAGTTCTAGTTCCTTCTATAATTATATTTTAAAAGATTCTAATAGTTAATCCTAATAATATAATTATTACACAATTATATTTAAAAAAATTAGAGATATGACTATTGATTTTTGTCAATGGTTGGATTCAAATGTTAATTCTTCTATTTTAGACAGATTTACGAGGATCAATACGAAATAATACAATTCTCGGAGATTTAACCCTTTGCACTCTAACGGTGAATCTTACTCACCACGCTATTCTTTACATCAACTACAACGGTGAGTCTCACTCACCATCTTAATTTACGTGAACAATTTACATTAATTCAAACCATGGTTCTTACTTACTGTTCTATTATTTACATTATTGAAGTGATCTAATTGGAAATTGTGAGGTGTGATTGAAGGAAGTATCCAAAATGTATTTTGTGAAAAGAAAAATGTGAAGATAAATCTGACTGATATGTATCATAAACAAAATTTAGCATTATAAAAAAAGTCAAATTCCTGTCTCAAATGAGTTTTGATTCATTGTTCACAAAGCACCGAATCAAAAAATAGGTATTTTATGATTGAATAGAGTCAAAACACTGTATTAAACACTAGTGTCGTTGAAGGAAATTTTCACCTTATTATTAATAAACAATATAACATACATATAACTACTTAACCCATTAAGCGCCGCTATATTAAACACGTTAAATAAATAAAGTTTATTTATATATTTTATATATATAAGATGCCCCTATGATAAAGCAGTTGAAATTTTTTTAATAACTGTAACCGTTTAGAATGTATAACATGTTCCCGTAGCGGGAGCGTTGGCGTCTAATGGGGGTTGAACCTTCCTCTGAACTGCAAATAAACGCGCATTATTTTCTCCTGCCATAATGCAATTGCGATTAGAAAATTTAATAAAACTTCATTTTTAGGCATGATGCTAACATATAAACAATTACTAAAAATATATGGATTAAAAATTTAATATTAATATTCATAAATCACTTACATTTAAATTTTTTAACGAATATTCAAAATATTAGAAATATAACGTCACTCTTTATTTTTTATTATTTCCCTACACATTGTCTATGCAACTTGAAAGGATTAACTCAGATATAACATTATGTTGTAATAAACACTACACGCACATATGTATAAATTTGTTTTACACCTAGATTTCTGGCATATACTTATATTAGAATATATTTTTTTTCATCGACACGTAATTGATATATATAACTCTATATATTCCTAAATGATGTTTTGAATTTTCTTTATTACCTGTTTTAAATAAAGTAGTTGTTTTACAAATGAAAATTGAGACATCTCTTATTTCAATATAATAAATGCTTTTCACGTTACTATTACCAAACATCGATTTTCAAATTATTTAAAATATATATATATATATTATCTCTTTAATAAGAGGCCTGCATATATTTAAAAATCGATCTACAACAGTATCACCGTTAGTACAATTAATATGACATGAAACAATTTAGAATTTTCGTAATCCTTCTTTTTCTTTTTTTATATTGTATATGAATCTACCTATGGATTTAAGTTTCAAAAGTAGCTGCCAACTACTACTGTATTATATCTTAATTTATGGTCAAATTTACTGTTACTAGAAATTACCAAAATTCTTTTTTAATGTTTTAGTAATAATTTACTTCCATGCAAAACGCAATCTTTTATTTTTGCATCTTGCATTTTAATTGTAATTTAAAGATTTTTTTTTTTTTTTTTCTGCGGATGAACATCATAAAGGTAAATTTTAAGGGGTTTTTGTTCACAATGGTTCTGTTTTTCCGTATAATATTACGAATCTACATTCAAGCGAACTGACATACACTGCTTTTCATGAAAAATCAATATAAAATGTTCCTCTCTTTATGGAAGCGCGCTTGCAGACAAAGGGACGGGAATGTAACCACAAGCCGCCAACGCTCCCGATGTGGGAACACACGAAAGAAACCTTTCTAATATTGCTTCAAATGAATATATTTACTTCATATTAGGAATTTATTATTAGATGATCTGTTGGCTATAAATATTCACTGCGCTTGTAAAAACTAAAGAATTTACTTTTTTCTTTTTACTAATTTTACTTGAGGAAGTCTAAAAAGCAAAAATTCTCTTTTTTTAAAATCTGCAAAAAATAGTAAATATATATATATCATTCTGAAAAATATGTATACTACACGCCATACTATTAACTTTTCGGCACAAAATGTATTTTTTAAATAATTCAAAAATATGTTGAGGGGAAAAAATAACAAATTGTTGTTCCCGCAACGGGAGCGTTGGCGTTTAATGGGTTAAAAGGTGACTCAAACATATAAAAGTATTGGGTGTGTTCAAGAAGCCCGCGAGCCGCGCGCGCGAGCTCAGGAGACAGGAACATGGAGTGGGTCTTTATCGTGGATGCAATAAAAGTTTACCGCGTTCACGAACAAATCGCGGTTTGATTAATTATGGTGCTAATTATAAAGATAATTTGTTGCAATTAAAAGACGAACTAGATGGCTGAATGGATAGCGCTTTGAACTCGAGACTAGGGGCTATGGGTTCGAATCCTTCGCGTCCCAAATTGTATTCGTGTTTTTTTTTTTTTTTTTTTTTTTTTTTTTTAATTGCTTTATATTTTTTATATAAAATAAGATATTTTTGATAATGATAAATTTTTATATTAATAATACAAAAGCACATGTATTTCTATCATAATAATAAAATACTTATTTAAATACGAGAAAATGAGGTATTTCTCGATGAAAGATTTGAACGACTTTTAATATTTAAAGTTTCGTTTCAAAGTGATATTTATGTATATATAGGGTATATATATATATATATATAAAGCAAATCAAAAAATAAGTACTATTGTGCGAAAATATCCGTTTGAGCGTTGGGTAATTTCCTGATGTTTTTCTTTCTTTTTTCTTTTTGAGTACTTTAGGAGTGAATTTTTATCGAGATTAGGATGCTAATCATATTTTATGGTATTAAAATCAATATGAAAATATTATAAAAATAAAATGTATTACATGTATATTATTTTAACTCAAAATATCTGCACAATTTTTTATCTCTTTTTTAAAGAGATAAAATATATGGGGTTTGCCATCTAGTTTCGTAGTGAATAAAATATTATTAGAATGCTTACAAATTTTTTACTGAAAGTATAATTAAGTATGATAGGCCACTCAATCGGGTGCGTAATTTTGTTTTCGTCTCGACCGCCATTTTGTATTTTACGGTGCTTATACTATCGTGATTTTGAGTGTCATTTGTTTCTCATGTTTTATGATGTATTTTGTCTGTTATCCACACGGTATTAATCCCCACGGGAATCATAAAATAAGAAATATATATACTAAAATCTTCTCTGAAAAATTGTCTAACTAACATTGCAAATTTCAAAATCTTGTAATATGTTGATATCACAATTTCGGTTTATTAACAGCATTGTATCACGAAAAATATAAAGCAACTGATAAATCATTTTTAAACAAATAAAAAGAAAATTGTTAAAAAGTTAAAAAGATCTCCAATTGAATTGTTAAATTGTATCAGTCAACCTACCTAACAAAGCATAACCAATGAAACATAAGCACAAAATGCACAATCACGTGAACAAATCACCCACAATAATTTTTTTGGGGTAGCTTGCGCGATGATTATATGCGGTTGACTGATTGCTGATCAGGCTGAAGTGGATAAAATAGGTCATGTGACTCTTTCCGGAATATTTTGAACTTTATCTGAGAGAACATAGGCATGTATTCCTGTTACGAAAACCATGTTTTGGAAAGATAAAGATAAAGTATTCCATAGGAGCACCATTTCGTTGTCTGTGATATTTACTGTTAAAAACGAAAGCATTAAACTTAATGAATGGGATGATGTAACAAACCTAATTACACAAAATAATGTTTTATTTTTTAACAGTAAATATTACAGAAAACGAAATGGTGCTCCTTTGGGATCCCCCATTTCAGGATATTTAGCCGAATTAAAATTTAGATCCTTAGAAACTGCGATTATGGAAGATTTTGAAATCAAGCCATCAATTTGGATAAGTTATGTAGATGACATTTTTATAATTTGGGATCATGATTTTCGGTCTTTAAATAATTTCCTGTTAAAGCTTAATGAATTGGATACAAAGATAAAGTTTACATTAGAAATTGAGAAAGAGGATATTTTACCCTTTCTTGATATTAAATTAATAAAGAATAGTTATGGGAATAAATTGGAGCGTACTATTTATAGGAAGCAATGCAGATCTAGCAATACTATTCCTTTTGATTGTAACTCACCATTTTCATATCAAATTGCTGCCTAAAGGTTTTACGTTAAACGTGCCTTCGAAGTTTGTACAGATAAATAACTAGAAAAGGAGATTAGTATAATAAAACAGATTGCTATTGAGAATGATTTCCATCTTCAACACATTAATAGATTAATTAATAAAGCAAAACATCCAAGACAGAAGAATGAATTAAGTTTGAGCAAGTCTATTTATTGCGCTTTTGATTATACCCTGCAGCTTTATGAGAGATTGAAATATGCATTACTAAAGTATAATATTAATTTAATAGCTAAAACTCCAACAAAATTGAAAGAATTGATTCACAATAAAATTGATCCCATTCCCGATTATGAAAAAGCAGGAATTTACATCATCCCATTCAGCACAGAACAACATAATAATTTATTTTATATTGGTATTGCATCTCGAAAATTTAAGGAAAGATTAAATGACCACATTTCTGATATTAAGTTTAACAAACTAAGTACAGCTTTATCCAGATTGCATCAAAAAGAAAATAGTAAGATAAACTTCGACAAAGCTAAAATGATCATTTCAACATCTAACCATTACTCATCCATAATCCGTGAATCCATTGAAATTTTACTTAGAAGTGATAATGTTTGTAACGACGTCCTTTCCTATAATATTCCTGCAATTTGGTACAATATCTTAAATACTTCAAGACCTCCTGGTAATATGAACTGATCTTTTTACCCCTCTGCAGAGAAATGGACTGAACTCCGCTTGCGCATGCGTACTATTTTGTTTTTGTTTTTAAAATTTATTTGTATTCAGTCAGTCATCTTTTTCCCTTTGAAAATGAACGCGTGTGTGTTCGAAAGATCTCGGGTTGCAATAAATAACACTTTTATATGTTTGAGTCACCTTTTAAGTAGTTATATGTATGTTATATTGTTTATGATTGAATGTGTTTTCTTTTGACAAAGTAGTGTTATAACAAAATAAGATAAATAAAACTGGTTCTCACTCAGTATAATATTGTCGTGGGATTAGAACGTACTGATTAATTAATAAAATTTGTTTAAAGAAAAAACACGTGGAGATATATTTTTTGAATAGTTAATAATTATTTTTGTTGAGTATAAACTTTTAAAACAGCTGAGAAATGAGCGTTCACTCAGCCATTTGAAATACGTGAAACTATTGATTACTCAATTTTAAGGAGATTTTCAAGAAAGCCGTGGGACTTCAAAATCCACTGGTACCCACACAAGTGTGCGATTAAATAGATGGGTACACGTAATACTAACAGGTAAAGTTAAAGATTGTTGAGTCTGTTCTCACATAACAGGACAAGGTAAAGACTTCCAACAACATACTTTTGTGACAATTTTCCCAAAAATCCTGCAATGCACCTTGGTGAGTGCTTTATAAAATACCACACCCAAAAAAACTATAGAGCCTAATACAGAGCCTAAATATTATATTTCTAACATGTTAAACGATATAAAACACTCCCGAAAAAAAAACAATTTCACTATATAAGAGCATATTTTATTTCCTTTAAAAATGTCGCGGAGTTGCTAATTCCGCCATGGAAAGCTTAAGGTGCAAAGGACTAAGACTTATTTCTCCGAAAGAATTAAAAGAATAAATTGATCTTGAAACAATTTTAATATACAGGATGTATACAAATTAGTTGGGAAAATTCGTGAATTAAGAACTTACGAAATATTAAATGAAATTAACTAGTTGAATGTCAGACTAGTAGTAATATTTCCGAAGGTTATTCATAGATGGCGTTATGCGTTATAACTGACGCTATCGCTGAGCGAGAGGAGGTGTTTGGCCACCACGATCACAAGATCTTTCACAGTCTGATTTCGGTGTACTTGGTTTTGTGAAGGATCCAATGTACATTCATTCCTGAACTAAAATCAAGAATCTGCACTGCAATTAATTTGATCGACTAAAACATGCTGAAAAATTTGTGGCAAGAAATGATTTACCGATAGGGCACTTACAGAGTCACAAAATAAGTCGCATCGAATATTTGTGATAGTGGTAAATTTGAACTATTTTTCTATATTACAACAATGTGTATTTTAATTTCTTTCCTGTCAATCTCTTCCAATAAATCATTATTTTCCCCCAACTAATTTGTAGATACTCTGTACTATTATTAATAATTTTTGACTCCGTACATTCTGTATCTAGCCCGGGGGCTTTCGCTTTGATGACACAAACTGTCTCGTAATGGGACTTCAAAAAAAAGAGCTCGAACGCAACTGTGCGGTCATGGGTTGTTTTGTGAGTGATGGGCAAAATTCCTGTTTCAAATGAGTTTTGATACATTATTCATAATATACAGAAAGAAAAAAAATGTGTGTTTTATAATTGAATTGCATGTAAATTAATTTATATAGTGTTTTACGCAAAATAAAACAAACAAAAAGATCTTTATATATATATTTATATATATAGATTAAATAGTATGTATATGGTAAGTATAATATAGTAATATATATATGTAATAATAAAAAATGCGCCCTTTTATCTTAGTTAAATTATTCCAAATTATTATAATATCTAACTTTTTTTTACCTAGCTTTAATAATATCCTAAATATCTTTTATCTTTTTTCCATGCTTTAAATCCAGCTCATTCTTTTATTATTCTAAAAACCTTAATCCATTCTTAGCTTTCTTCTTATAAACCCACTATATTACTTTTTTTCATTTTATTCTGAAATGAAATTCTTTTTTTTTTCCAAATGTATTTAATATCATTGGTTATTCTTGTTCGATATCGCATAAGGCCTTGCAAGTGTCCTATTTTCTCAATAAAGCTGACGCGTCAGTCATTAAGTCCCTGTAGAAACGTCACGTGTTTCCACCCTCTGCTGAGGAGTTGCCAATCGCTGACATGGCTTCCCCTCGCCTTCCCCCTTCCACTTATATGGATTGCCCTTGTTTTGGATCGGTATTCTTACGCATGTGTTTTTCGCAAGTATTTAACCATTTACATTCTCTTGGAGAGCAGATTTTTGAAGTGAAAACTTCTTTAGGCGCGTTGAGCTTTTTTGAGATGGGGAAAACCACTTATTTGGAGACACTGTAACGTAACCGACATGCTAGCATTTTGGCACATGGACACTAGCCCGCCAAGCGGTGAATGTCAGGAACTTTTCCCTCTTCAGCTCAATCCGCAAAAGAAGAAGGAAGCTAAAACTCACTTTTTCTCCCGGCGTATTGCTAAAACAAATTATTATTTTGTTTTTCGTCAGTTAAAATGAATTATACCGTATTCGTGACCTACCTATTTCGTGTAACTAAAAACCGATAACGTTGTATTTTATCGTGTTGATGGTCTGGTCAATGACCAACAGTATTGGCGGGAATTTCGATTACGGAAGATAAAATACGGGGCATACATGTCAGATACGCACTTGGGTACCTAATTGACAGCAAAATGGCGTTACTTTTTTTTACAAGGTAACCCGGCTACTGTTGCTTATTTATTAATAAATTGTTCATTTACTTTTATTTTATTTTTTTTAATTGTACAATTGTTTTGTTCTATAGTTATTAATGAAATTATAGTTTATTTATTGTTGTTTACTTTTTAAAACAATAGAAAATAATTTAAAAATATATATTGTAACTGGTATTGGAAAACGGTCTTTCGCCAAATTGACGTTAAAAAATCGCGCCAAACCTGGTTCGTATATCACATCTCTGCCAAATTCTCGGTTTTTTGATTTTTCGACTTTTTATCCAAATTTTCCGGATTTTTTAAATTTTCCCTTTCATTGTATCCCAAACACTACTTTCATACCAATTTCAAGATTCTTGGGATACAGGACGTACCTCTGAGTTTTGATGATCGGTGAATCAGTGTCGAAAAGGCGAAAGTTTAAGTTCACATATCTTCTGATATAAAAAAGATAGAAACGTGAAATTCCAGCATTTAGTTCCATTTCCACATTACTTTAGATTTACGAATTTTCAAGTTTCTGGGAATCACCAACACAAAGATATTGGGGGGTCAAAAGTACCCTGAGTTGCTTCCAAAAAAAAGATGCTTACGGCTGTGCTTTCAAGACTTAGCAGGGGCACTGCCGTGTCCCCAGATGCTTTCATTAGTGCTGCTACACAATTCAACGCATAAAACATTTCCTGACGATTAAAAAAACACACACGTAATTGTTGTTTCACTTCTATTGGCACTCCCGTAGTGCCACTGTTTTTTTTACATCGATTTGGTAGAAATATGTCTTGTACGAGGAGTTCTGACCAAACTTTTTTTTAATCGCTTGTATGTGTTCGTCTTCTTGTTGTGCATTCTTTATTTACGATTATTGCATTGCCTAAAAAACCCGTGTCACCTGGAGAGCTTTGTTTCCTGTATTTTCGTCAAGTTGCTCTCATATTTAACATCTAGCGGTTTACATTTGCGACGTAGCAATGACACGACTATGGGTAGCTTAATTGCTAGTGGAGTTGATGCATTTTATGATCATCTAATAAATAATTAATCATCTGTCTGCTTCAGTTTTTTTTTTCGGGAAAAATACCAAGGGACCTGATCTTCCACGACCATGATTTCATGACTGAAAAACTTTGATTTTTCAGTTGGAGTTATATAATGAGTGTATGATTTCGGCTTAATAACGATATGTTTCTAACATACTAGTGATAGCATATCATATATATATATATATATATATATATATGTGTGTGTGTGTGTGTGTGTGTGTGTGTGTGTGTGTGTGTATGCATGTGGCCAACGCACATTCAAACAGAAAAACGCAAACAACAATAATTCAAAATTAATAAATGAAAATTTTAAAATTATATAATGTAATTTAACTAAACCAACTACTGTATAACAAATATCGACCAACTAAATTATAACCAAAACAAATCCAGTTTTCTGAATTAAAATTTTAAAATATCACATAAGTAAATGATTTTTGAAAATAAATTTAAATTATCTCAAAATTAAATGAAATATGAATATGCAAGAAAGCCATACCTTAACCTATAAAAACTTGAAAAAATTGATACCTCTTGAAAATTAACTTCACTCGCCACATCCGCCATTATTTATCTTCAGCTGTAAGGCCTAAGTTCTCAGGAAGGGCAGCATCGATTAGCCTTGTCATTCCATTGTTGAAATTCAACATTGGCATTCTAGTATGCTGTAGTTTTAACTTTAAAATTCACCGTAATCCAGACGTTCTTAAATGGGACATTAGCATGAATTCATCATGTATTCAAACTGTCACTTCAACTTCTATCAAGGTGTTTGGCCGGCAAGCTGCTGCCATTTCAAAAACATTTTACTGGTGATGATTTATATAATGAGAAGTAAATTGATAAGAATATAAATTATTATAAAAAAAAGATTTGCAGTAAACCTAAAAATCTGCGAACTTAAAAACTCCTTATTGTTACATATTAAAAAAAAAAAAATCTGTTACCTTGCACCAGTATAACGTTGATGAAAACCTCTTTAATTAAATTTGAAAATCAGGATGGCATTGACTGAGCATTAAAATTTAAAAAATCTTGTTTATCAAAAAGCTTAATTTGTATCTTATTATGTGTAATCATTAAATCTAAATCCAAGAAATGAACATGTAAACAACAAAACTTCAGGTAATTGTTTACATGATAATTTCTTGGATTTAGATTTAATGATTACAGATAATAACAAACTAATTACGGTTTTAATAAAAGAGATTTATTTTATTTCAAATGTATGAAAAGGAGATTTCATCAGCATTATAAAGAAGTAATTACATTTATATAATACATTTTTAAAAATATGTAGCAATAAGGAGT
Organism: Maratus speciosus; assembly: GCA_963932465.1. Taxonomy (NCBI): domain Eukaryota; kingdom Metazoa; phylum Arthropoda; class Arachnida; order Araneae; family Salticidae; genus Maratus; species Maratus speciosus. The sequence goes on from OZ010789.1 coordinate 82,468,084, forward strand.
TTTTAATTTAACAGATTTTTTAGGTTTACTGCAAATATATTTTTTAATAATTTATATCCATATCAATTAATTTTTCATTATGTAAACCATCTCAATAAGAATTTTTTGAAATAGCAACAGCTTGCCGGCCAAACACCTTGAAGGTAGTTGAAGAGACAGCCGGAATACATGAAGGATTCATGCCAAAGTCTTGTTTAAGAACGTGTGGATTCTGATGAATTTTCAAGACAGAACTACAGCAGACGGGAACGTCACTGTTGAATTTGAAGAATGGCACGACATCGCTACTTGATTCTGGACTTCCTGAGAACTTAGGCCTTGCAGCTCTAGATAAATAATTGCGTATATGACGAGAGAAGGGAATTTTCAAGAGGCATCATTTTTTCGCAGAAGTATTCGCAGGTCAAAGGGGGACTATTGCTTTCTTACGTGTTGATATTTCGTTTAATTTTCAGATATTTTAAAATTTAAGTTTAAAATTTATTAATTTATGTGATATTTTAAAATTTGAATAAAAAAAATTCATTTATTTTTGGTTATAAATTACTTGGTGATTTTGATTATACAATAGTTGATTTTGTTAAGTTATATTAAATATTAAAAAAAAATATTTTATTAATTTTGAGTAATTGTTGTTTACGTTTTCTGTTTGAATTTGTTACATTAATAGAGTATGTGAGTTGGCCATAACTTGCGAAACCTATGAGGATACATTTATTTGTTTGATGATTCAGGACTCATCCCACCTTTGGAAGAGCAAAAAGTTGAATTTATTGTTCAAGTTTCAATTGTGAATTATTTTGGCAACTATCTTGTGTTGCACTTTCTTTTCATTCAATTTTTCATAAAATTTCATACTTTTGGGATACAAACTATATATATATATACAAATATGTGTACATTCATTTGAGAAATAAGTTAAACAAAATTTAGAGGATAGCTAGTTCAAGGCTTCGTGAAAGGGATCAAATGCAGAAATAAGTATAATTTTTTTTAAATATATTTTTTAACACTCTTTTATACTTTGTTAAAAATTCCTGTAAAACACAGTAAAAACACGAGACCTCTGAGAATTGTGCAGTACGTCTCGGTTAAATGCATTCGATTGAGTTTCTCAGTCATCATTTATAGACAATTTCCTTTTCTTATATAAAAAATATCGCTTTCTGTGTAACTAAAATTACAGTTGTGTATGGTTATTATAGATATTTATTCAATGGATTATTTACGATCCTGTATAGTTGTGGTTGTTGAATGTAGACCGCGGGGGAACTTGTCGAGGTAAAGCTATTATGGTAGGCCTTCCCGTCTGCCAGATCCGACTGTATATGCACTTAAGAAGCTTCTTGTTTTAGACGTAACCAAGGGGCCCCAAGGTGCTGCAACGTATATTTTCTTTTACATACTTTACATATCCATAAGGCTTTATGGCGGTTATTCTTCAAATATCCGGGATTCAATTACATTATTTTCTTTTTGGCGTTACTTTTCATCATTTCCCTTTTTCCCGCTTATACATACTTAACATTAACAGTTCGCGCCATGTTTTAGACGAAACCAAGGGGTTATCCGGTGTCTTGCAACGTATATATATATATTACTTTCTTTCCTTATTCACAAGGTTTTACGGTGCCTATTCTTGAAATATCCGGGATTCTGTTACATTATTTACTTTCTGGCGTTAAAGTTCATCAATTTCCTTTTTCACGCTTATATATACCTAACATTAACAGTTCGCGCAGCATGTCTCTTCTCAATCATTTTTTGGCCAGACATTAATTTGTTTGATTATTTTTATATCTCCAATTCTCGCCAACGCCTAGGTCTATTGCGAATGTTCTGTAATAATTTCTGATACTAGGCTTTGTGCCAACGTGAATTAATGTGTTAAAACGTCGCTCCTGCTGTAGTGAATTTGAATGTATTTTACATTACAACCTAATGTTTTTTAATTAAAAAAATGTGTCTCAATTTAATTTGCTTTCGCAAAGTTTCATTAACCACTAATTCTCTATCAATACGGCCCCAGTATTTTCAAGCTTTATGTTAAGCTGCCTTGGATTTGAAAAAAAGTTTGTGCACTGTTTCATCTTTTGCATCCCCATCGCGAACTATTGAATATCTACATAACTTGAAGACATAAACTTTGTCAAAGTTAAGCAAGTGTTTTAATTAATTGCATTTTACTGTGTTAAAGATATGCTTGCAGTATTTTCATCCTAAGGGAAAATGCTTGATCTTGCATCGCAATAAAAAAACTTAAATTTTGTAGAATGATTTAAATTTTGTATCGATATATATGCATTAAACTAATATCTTTATTTCTTTCTTAACAGGGTTCATGTTGAGCCAGCACCTCGAAATACATTAGGTTTAGTGCTCGTTTTTGAAGATGCAAGGTACGAAGATCATGGGAGGTATACATGTACAGCAATCATAGATGGGCAAGAAAGAAGCACACATTTCATTCTTACAGTATACCGTACGTACGTGTTTCTTTTTATCTAATTATAATTCATCTCAATCTACATTTAAATTCAAATGAAAATAATCTGTATATGGCAACTGACAAAGTCACTCGACAGTCACCATTTAAAAAGTACACTCCGTAGTACGCATTACAGCAAGAAGATTTAACAGTGTTTGTAAATGCGACACACATTACTTTTTTCAGTCAAACATCGCTCTTTTAAAACAAACAAAATAAACTGAACATAAACAGAGAAAATTACACAAAACAATTCTTGTTGAAATTAGTATGTTTCTGTAACGTTATGGATAATAATTTAAAATACTTTATATCATACATTACAACTTATAATAATATTTATCAGAGGTAACCTAATTTAAATCCCGTGGCAGTTTAGCTTTGGATACACAGGTGTTTTATTTTAAACTGAAGCTATTCAGAATCTTCTATAGGTCCTATTAATAACGAGAATTATAGTAAAGTTGGTAAGGGACTGATGACGCCATGGGATAAAAGATTCCCAGTAAACAGATAGTTCAAAACACTGTCAATAGGGAGGAATGTTGCGCTGTTTTAGTCTATGCAGCCGATTATCAGCGCAAAAGACCCGTGAGACATGCAAATTCAAATTTAGCATACGAAATACTTTGAAAAACAATTTTAGCTCAGGTTGAATATGCGTCTGTCATTACCGCAGCGGGCGTTGCTTGTGAAGTTGCATTATTGTAACCAGTACAATGCATCCACCGCTCTTTGTAAGTTTAGAATATCGTAAGTATAGAGCTATGCAAAGGAACTTTATCGGTTAATACATTAAAATAAATTATTTTGAAGTTCGAGTAAACATGCTTCCTAACAGTTCAGTCAGCCAGAAGACGAAAACAGGTGTAAAGGTGTCAGAAGTGGTAATAACAAATGTTGCAACAACGATCTTCGACAGAAAATCGTTTCTCGTACTAGTAACAGAATCTGGGGTGTTGCCATAGAATTGGATTTGAATGTTTCGATGGTACAGAAGTCTTGTGATGAATTCTAGACTACTATATATACAAGATCAGTTACTTGCAACAATTTCAACGCAACGATTTTTAAAAATGGCTGGCATTTCCTCTGATATTTCTTTCCCCAATTGGAGATCGATGATACATTCCCGTTGAGAAATGCATGGGTATATGAGGCCCATTATAATCTTAATGTTTCTGTCATCTACCATAGTTGTCGAATTTGAGAATCTGAAACACACTATACGGTTCTAGAAATCCCGTTGCTATTCATCAAACGTCACGGTTTCGTGTGTTTTCACAGTCGAATTCCTCCTTAGAACAATCTGTATTTAGAAAATTACTGCGAGAGGAACACTGACGTGTGTCGTTAACGCACGAAGGTGTCACGACATGATGACTAGTTGTATCGTTCCATAACCTCAGCAAAAAGAATATCTGGATCAGACAAATACTGTACAGTATGGGTAAACCAAAACACACTGTTGGAATGCTACAGAAACTTTTGTGCCAGTCTTTCACGGACCAAAGATGATCAGTCGTACTTTTCAAGATGCGTGGCCACCTCGGTCCTCAGATCTAACTATGTGTGACTTTGGCTCTGGTGTTATTTGAAATCGAAGGTCTATCTTGTATGGGGGGGTCACAAACCTAAATATTTAAAATACAAAGAATACTGACAGTGCGAAATTTTCCTTGTGAAATGTTACGTTCGTCCGTAGCGAATGTTGAGCGAAAAATGCTAGTGGTAATCCAAGAGATTGGCGGTCACATTGAATATGACTGAAATCTTCGTCGGTAAAACGAATGTGGTGAAAAAAGTGTGACGTTACACGTGACTGTTTTTAAGCAGGCTTTTTCACTCTACTGTGCTACTTAGTCACCTTACATTGTTTATTGCCATTCCGATTATTAGATCGAGCTACAAATGGCTCTGAATAGCATTATTTAAAAAAGCACCCCATATAATACAAAAAATGTGTAATACGCATTGTTTACAATATGTGAGAATTTATTTTTATTTATTTTTTATCAATGTTTTATTTATAATTATATGAAATCAGGGGCATATTACTATTTCAATTATGTGTTATTAACCAAGAAATTTGAATAAAAGTAACAAGTAATAAATCTCAGAACAAATGTGTTAATAAATGCATGAAATAACTAATATTCAGAATTGTTAAATAATACACATTTATTGAAATATGATATTTCAATTATTAGTTATTTCAAATGTAATTAAATATTTCTACATACAACTAAAACATTAAATCTAACATTTAAATTTGTGGAATCCAAAGTTTAACGTACGTGCTCTGTTGATAAAAAGTATATTAGATGGTTAGGATGGAACAGCTTCTCCATCGAAATACGGCCAGAAACTAGCTTAAGTTTGAATATGGTCCCTGGTAGGATCTCTTCAATTATTGTGCAATCGTCTGCAGATATACCTATTGGTCTAAGGCGGATATCCGCAAACAGTTACAGTCCGAAATACTATAGTAAAAAATCTCATTATTATTAAATCACCAAGCTTTTTATCTTACTGCTTATGTTGGAAGAAATGTATTAGCTGCATGTGATCAATCACAACTTTTTATGAAAAAGTAATTACGGTATAAAATATCATAAATCCATACAGTCATTTATCCGTATTTAACAATTAATTACCTACGGATATGTCAAAGGTTATTTGAAGTCGTTTCCTACCTGTCTAAATGCTTATTCATATATTCCCCTTTTAAATTCGTTCAAAAATTAAATTAATAAAATTCATCCTATTTTCAGAAGCCTATGTATCAAAAGGGACACTTCTATTTTTATTACCGTTGATACCACTGTAAAAGACATACTATAATTACAATAACATGTGTTCCCATTCGGCCTTTTGGTGTAAGGTAAAAAAAAATAAGGTTCAAACAACAATTTTGCGTGATATTCGCCACTATATTTGGATGCAAAATAATCTTCGGACACACTCAAGCATCTCTTAATAGTCTAAGATCCGACAGCGAAAAATCCTGTGTTATCAAGCACAAGGAAAAAAACATTATTTTATGGGGAGAGTAGAAGCAGGAGAATCTAATAATCCATGTCTCTCGGAAGTGAAGTGGTGCATAAGCCAAAAATTAATACTAGAAGTGGTTGACTCGTAGGTTTGTCCTGTAAACAGAATATGAAAACATGGAGTATAGTTGTATAACAAACACAATGACTAACATACGAGTCAACTACTGTTGGTATTAATTTTTGGCTTACTTCATTTCACTTTCGGAAGTCATTGATCTGATCATTAGTTTCATCTGCTTCTATTCTCCCATAAAATAAAGGTATTTTCCTTGTGCTTGATAACATAGGTTTTTGTGCTGTCGACTCTTGGACTTAATGGATAACGCAAGAACTGTGAATCAGATAGTAAAATGATTATGTGCTATCATGTGAAAGTGATTTCAGCGTCCTCTTGTGGAAAATATTGGATGTTATTAATCTTATCAATTAAAGTATGAGTGATACACTGCGAAAAAAATGTCATTAAAACATTAGATATTTCTCGATTTAGCATAAAATGACATTTCATATGTATAAAAATAAAATTATTAGAAGTTCTTAAATGTTAACTGCTCGATAATTAATCACTGCCTTAAATATGGGAATAATCATTTGTAGATTTATGGCACTATTAAGTAGATGCAATATATGATCTAATAAACCTATCACAAGAAAACCAGGTACAATTTATTTTAATTAAGAATTCGAGTTATATATTCTCAATATTGTCCAACAGCTGCAGCTATATGTATGAATGCGAGCTGGTGCATGCGCATTACTGTCCATGATGGACCCACTGAACATACTTAGAATGAATTGCGTATAAAAAAAGACGGTAACTTTCTTACAATTTGCTTTCGGAAGTTTAGAAAAGATACATCTTCCTTATAGCGACCCACTTCTAGAATCCATTATTAACAAATTTTAGCCAGTACTTGTTAGTCGGAGCTTCGCATATCCTAGGATTTCAGATCTTCTAATAAAGTTATTTTTACGTGTAAGAAGTGAATTCATACTACATAGATGATTCGTTTTTTTTTTTTTTTAATTGAAATCTATCTCTCGTATTTTTTGAGATAGGGTCAATTACTTCGACGCTGCAATCAATCTCATATGATAGAGCATATTCGTTTTACTATAGACATTTGATAAACAATTTTAGCTTAATTTGTTACAGATATATTTCAGTTTACCCTGACTGCATTTTGCACTCCTAAAAAAATGGAATTTTACGGAAAGTAGATGCTCCAAATCTTGCTTTAAAAAACCCTGTATATAAGAGGCAGAAAATTAGACTAAAAATTTCTTGTCGAGTAAAGAGGGATATGTTTATGTGTGCTAATGGTAATGACATTAGAAATGTCCCTTTTTAGATATAAGCTTCTGAAAATGGAGTGAAATTAGAAATTTAATATTTGAGATGTCAAAGATGAATACATTAATAAATTTTTAAAGGTGATCGAATGGGAGACGAATTTCTATGACATATTCGTAATTAATTAATTGATAAATTAACAAGCTTTTAAAGTAATTTGTTATGTAATTAGACTTCTTTGAATTTAATATTAATTCATCGTGACAAGAATTATGGCATACTTTCAGGCCAGATGATGACGAATATATTGATTTGTATTCTATAATTCTGCAATTATGTTTTCAGTACAAAATGTTTTACTAGATCACATGCTTGCAATATGTAAAATATCATGTATCATGAGCTTTAAGATGACAAGGATGGTTATTTGATCGGTTTTTCTAAGCCGCCCTTGTGCCCAGATGTTCGTCGTCTGGATCTTTCAGTTTGCAGACGTTAACTTTAGATTTATATGCAAGTCCTGTAGCAATTATATTAAAATTGAAGGGAGTGGCGCAGGGGCGCCTTTTCAGTTATCGTACAATGATTCAGTAGTCATTTTGCACTTCAATCCACCTGTTCAATCGTTTCTTCTTCTTATGCAATACAGAAATTAATTTACTTTGAGTGAGCAAATTGTTATTTTTTTATATATTTTCCAGACGGTATCAATACTCGAAAACGATGGCATGATTTTTTTTTTTTTTTTTTTTTTTTTTTTTTTTTTTTTTTTTGTAAATTGAAGAAGTTACCGGGATCGTCTTCACTGAACTCATGATAGCTTTTTCTTGCAAACTCTTTTTCTATGATTTAATATGGGATCCGCACATGCTGGCATCGAGAAGATGCTCACATGATATATTAACAGAAAATGCACCATAACAAATTTCGATGTAACACTGGTTTATTTGTAGGCATATTTGACTATTAAGACGAATATATGTGTCTGTAGCTGCTAGCACATATGTTCTGTACAATGTCAAAATATAGAATATGGAAACGTTGTTGCCAGTGGGCTGCTTTTTTATTCAGATTTCTTGATTGGCACCACTTTTTTGAAATAATAAAATTCGCCTTATTTAACCTTATTTAATGACATATTAATAAAGGCGAAAACAAGGGGTATTTTACAATTTCAGAAAAGTGGTGCCAATGAAAAATTTTGAATTTTAAAAAAGTTGCCCACTGTCAACACTGATTTCATATTAGATAGTTTGACATGGTACCGAAGATATTTGCTTTTCTAGAACTTATCAAATGTGTACTCGAAAATATAAAAATTATCAGAAACAATAATAAAAGAAATACTTAAACGATTCTTGAGTACTAGGTATGTATCTTTTTAAATCGATGCAAATAACTTATCAAAAATTATGGCGTTGTCTTCTTGACATTTTATATCGATTAAGGTTTTTTGTTATTTACTACATATGGTTTCGTATACATTACTACACCCATCTTATCATTAGGAACTGGTGCAAAAATAGCTTATTATCATTTGATCAAGCATTCAACAGAAATTGTTAACGCGTTTGGAAATTTACATTCAAAATTTACATATTTGAGTGAAACAAAATCTTGGGTTTCATTTTTTTTTTTTTTTTTTTGAAGAGGAAAATAAATACTATGATATAAGCATATTCACTATACAGCGCTTTAATTATTATATAAAATAAATCACTTTGCATTTTTATGTGCTGTAGTTATGAAATTATTTCTTTTATTGAAAGATTTCAATATGTGTAAATATAATTTTGCGCTTATTCTTTCAGTAGTAAACCTAACAAATATATATTTTTTATTTGTTAAAGCATGTTTATTTTTAGAATGTGTGTTACAACTATCGAATATTCTAATTCTCTGTATTCACCTGCAATTAACAATTTTCTTTACGTTCTTTTGGAAGCATAGTATGATTAATACTGTTTCCACTCCTGTTTAATTTAAAGTGAAAATTATTACTGAGCCACCGTACAAATAAAATATAACATTTATTTAAATATATAAAGAAAAATCTTTCTTCTTTGAAGAAAAATTCTTTTATGAGTATATTATATCTTGACTTTATTTGTAACGCAAAAAATTATAATATCGTCTTATTGATTTGAAATAAATAATTCTCTTTTATTTTAAGTCAAATTTTTTTTCTGTCAGTGGATCCTAGATCAATGAATTATTTTTCGTTGCTATCCCCTAATCTCCCTTGAGTTTTAGAGGATTAAATAAGAAGTTTTTAAAATAATCCTATGGAAGCGTCTTTTTATACACCATGTATATACTGCAGTCAGGTTCGCCATATAGAAAACTTTATAAAAATAAATTTTAGCAATGATTTTTTTATTTTCCACAAGAGTAGAAAAACAGGCGTCATAAGCAACATCTACATTTATTTTATTCAAAGGAAAAATAAAGAGCAAATTAATATTATTTTATTTTACGATTACGGTTCATCAGGGAATTAAAATATTGTAAAAATGATATATTAATGGAAATACTTGGAATATTAACGTAATAAAACTTCGTGAGTCAACTTCACTTTAATATTAGATTTTTTATTTATTTTAATACTTATCAAAGTTCTTCAATTGATTATATATATGTCGGCAGTCTCTTTTTAGCCCAGTGGTTAGGGAGTTGAATTCGAAATTAATTAGGTGAAAGCTGGAAATTGTTTTAATCCCTTTTGTTTAGGTTTAGAACGAATGTGCTATATTTCACCCCTCGTATTAGGTGAGCGTTAGAAAATATGTATAGATTTAAAGTCAAAAATTTTTGCATACCATAACAATATTTCGAAACAGCTAACTCTGTCAAAAACATGGTTATAGAACTTAAGATTCTGAGTAAAATGAGTACCTACATTTAATATTTTTGTTAAACATTAAGGTCACAATTCTACTTTAAAATTTTAGACACGTATTCAGGGGGTTAAAATCAGAATTAATTTGGAGAAAACTGAAAATTGTTTTAATCCTTTCAGTTTAGGTCTAAAATGAACGTACTATGTTTTCTTTCTCGTACTGGGGTGAATGTTAGAAAATATGTACATATTTATTTTCCAAAAACAAGGGTTTTTTTTTTTTTAATTACCTTAACAATATTTCAAAACAGCTACTCTATAAAAAACATTGTCAATACAAATGTTGTAGAGCATAAAATTCTGAATAAAATGTATACCATCATTAATATTATTGTTCAATATTAAGGTCTCAGTTCTATTTCAAAAATTTTATTTAATCGCTAAACAAGAGCTTGAAGGCAAGAGAGACCAAGTTAACTTAATAATATCTAATAACAGCTAACTCTATCAAAAACATTGTCAGTACTTGTTTAATATCAATGCTGTAATTTTAAGATATTGTTAAGTTAACTGGTCTCTCCTCCCTTCAAGCTCTTGATTTGAAATTTTTTGAAATAGAATTGCGACCTTAGTGTTGAACAAAAATATTAATGATGGTACTCATTTTATTCAGAATTTCAAGCTGTACAACATTTGTATTGACAATGTTTTTTATAGAGTTTTAGCTGTTTTGAGATATTGTTATGGTAATTAAAAACAAACGTGTTTTCGAAAATAAATATGTAAATATTTTCTAACATTCACCCCAGTACGAGTAAGAAAACATAGCACGTTCTTTTTAGACCTAAACTGAAGGGATTAAAAGAATTTCCAGTTTTCTCCTAATTAATTCTGAGTTAAACCCCCTGATTACGGGTATATAATATAAAGTACAATTGTGACCTTAATGTTCAACAAAAATATTAACTGTAGATAGTCATTTTACTCAGAATTTTAAGCTCTACAACATTTTTTTTTGACAATGTTTTTGATAGAGTTAGCTGTTTTTAGATATTGTTATGGTATTTAAAAAAACGTGTTTTTGGACAATAAATCTGTACATATTTTCTAACGCTCACCTATTATGAGGAAGAAAACTTAGCATATTCATTTTAGACCTAAAATAAATGGATTAAAACAGTTTCCAGCTTTCCCCTAATTAATTCAAAATTCGGCCTTTTTTCCTCTCCTACCACTGGGCTATTTGGGTAGTGAAAGCTGATGCAGTATTAGGTGTATCAGGAACTAAATTACCTAAAAAGAGAAATAAAGGATGTTTTTTATTTTAACTGATGCTATTCAGAGTAATTTGTACCTCGTTCTAATAACCGGAATTGTACTAAACTTGTTCAGTGGACTAATGACGCCATGGAAAAAAATATTCCGAGAAAGAAAAATAATTCGAAACACCGTCGATAGGGGAAATATTGCTTTGTTGTACTCGACACAACCAAGAATGATCATAAAACGAGGGTAAAAAATTAAAGTGTAAATTTATGCTTTCTTGTGGGACAACAGCGCCAATTTGTATTATATCACCGTCCCCTGAATAATAGGCTGAGCGCTGACAAAAAAAAAAAAAAAAAAAAAAAAAAAAAAAAAAAAAAAATGGCGGCTGCCGAAGCGGATTTTTTTAACGTGTGTACGGTCCTTAAATTTAGACACCAGTATTTTTTTAACCCTCTAAGTGTTTGAGGCATAATATTCCGTTCACTAAGCTACATGTTTCACAGCAATACAAGCAATATTTAAGATAATATAATTCTATAGATTTAAGGAATTTTAAATATATTGAAGAATGAAAAATACTGTCAAGGATTACATTCATATTTGTAATTGAGTATTTTTTTTTTTTTTATAATGTTGAAAGAACCATATTTTCTTAGCATTTAAAACAAAATGCAAAGAAAACAACATTACAATTTTACCCTTTTGCAAGACGCTCGGAGGGATATAAGATTTTTTTGACTTGTTTAATCTCAGAAAAATAAAGCGGAAAAGCATTTAAAAATTATCGGTGCCAAAATTCAAGGGAGCGTACTCACATTAAAAAAAGATCCGCCTTCGGCAGTAGCCATTTTTGTGCCAGCTCTCTGGGCTTGTACTCAGGGGATGGTGGTTATACGTGCGCTGATTAACATAAAACTCATATTCAAGCTTAGCTGAAAACGTTTCTCGGAAAATTTCGCATGCGTTTATTGTCAAATTTATCGACGATATTGTTGCATACGTAGGTATAAATTTTGCAGTTTCATTTGATACCCGTATATTATGTAATTATCGTCTGCGCAGACTACAACAGACACACTTCCCTCTATCGTCGATGTTTTGAACATTTTTTTTTCTCGGAAACATTTTTGTCATAGTGTCATTATTTCCTTTACCAAGTTTACTGCCATTCCGCTTATTAAAGTGGCAACGGGACTTTAAAATTAAAAAAAATCAGTTTCGTTTTATTTATTTTTTTTCTGAATGTTTTAAAAATTATCAACAATATGCCAAAAACCTCATTTAAAAATCTGCATGTTTCTTAGTTATAATCATTAATAGATGTTGTATATTTGACTGTACGTAGATATTGAAACCTTAAAAAGCGTTTTCTTAGATTAGTTAATTTGGATATTACGCGCACTGTTTCTTTTAAAATATGTAAGCTATAGCTTTAAAAATAAATTCAAAATCATGCGTTTATAGTCTACATTCTAAAACTGAAATAATTCCCATATCTTGGTTATTTATTTTTTTACACTTGGAAAACGTGAAAATATATATATATATATATATATTTTTTTTTTTTTTTTTTTGTGCTGAAATTTAATTTTAAAGAAAACTTTTTTGTGCATATTTTGATTTTAAGTTAGAAGTAGTTGTGTTGTGACTGTATTTAGCTCAAAAGTATTTCTCTGAAACAGTGTCAGTTTTTGAAAAACAATAATGACGGAATTAAAACAAACCAACTGCCTGTTATACTTCTGCGTTTTAGTGTGCATACTATATGTTTCTTTTAGCTTTACATTTTTTTTTTTTGCATTCTTTCATGCGCATAATTAACAATATGATGTTTTATGTTCAATTTTCAATTTTAACAATATTCTGTAAAATTAATTATAATCGATACAGATTTTATTCTGATTTAGATTTGAATTCGTATTTAAAATGTAAATGTTGTTAAGTCATAACATGGATGCTTTCATAATGTGTATAAAATTGAACAACTGAACAGTTTACGAATTTCCGTGCTTTCTATTTGACGCCAGTTTTACGCCCCATCTAGAAGTAGCTGTACTTCTAAAACTGAGGGAACCATAGGTAAAGAAGGCTAACTCTAATCTAAATGATAAAAGTTTAAATATAATTAAATATATATAATCATTTACTATAATATTACAAAAGAGAATTATCATCAAATTTAAAAATAAATATGGTAATTACATAAAAAAATAATAAAATGATAAAACATTCATATTGTGAAAATAGCCGGGATGAAGGATCTAACCACCAAAACAAGACACGTTTCAGTGACAAACATACAGTTTTGCATTGTTAGTAGTAAAAATACTGACACAAAAATGTAAAATAGTTTTATACTTTTCTTTATATATTTTATAATTTACATTAAATATACATATACAATACAGTGTGCTCGCTAATGTCCGTTGTCAACCCAAAACTTTTTGTACGACAAGGTGCTGTCTAGGTATAGTAAAGTAACCATGCGCTACTGAATGAAACTGCCTACGGCACTACTTGGTGGTGAACTGCGCAGTTAGTGTTATTATCTCGAAACAAAAAGAGGTAGGAGAAAAAAGTGACTTACAAAGTTATAGATCATCATCGTTTTAGTACAAAATGTCACCTTATGGACTTTAATGCGAATAATAGTATATCGCGCACATGCTTTTTTCGTGATTTCCTACATTGTGACGTGATAAAACGATCTTAGAAAGAACAAAAATCTAATTATAACAATATACCTTTATTTGAGATGTTCAAATTTCTCACCGTCAGCTATAATGTAGATTTGGATGCACATTTGTCCGAAAGATAATCATTTCTTCTTCCGTTCACCTTTCTTGACGTCACAGTGTAGGAAATCACGAAAAACAAATGCGCGCTTTAACCGTTCTGTAGGTGTCTTTTCATACTAAATCGATGATACTCTACAACTTTGTAAATCGTTCATGCCTATCTTTCATGACTATCTCTTTCCGTTTTCAAGATAGTAACGCTAACTCCGCAGTTTTACACCAGGTGGCGCCGTAGTGGATTTCATGCAGCAGCGCATGACAATTTTACAATATCTAGACTCCAATTTTATGACTATAGCTGTTGCTGTACAGATATTATTGGTGTGACAACGAACTTTAGCGGGTGCACTGTATAAGTACGTAGTAAGTTTGTGTCGAATATAAATTGAGGCAAATCTATAAAAATTATTATACTGGTGATATTTTTGTAATTATTATTTAATGCTTACACAATTTTTAGATTCAATATCATTCTGGGGTACGCCTGAAAAGCAGTATGGCAAAGAAGGGGATGACTTCATGGTGATATGTAATTTCAAAGCAGACCTTAATCCGATAGTATCGTGGTATGTGAATGGAAGCTTTGTTCAAGATAGTAAGTAAGCTTTACTCAAATTACTCTTTTAAATTTCTCGAGAGAGTTCTTCTTTTGATATTAAGGGGCGACATAGTATATCAGTCTCAAATGAAAGTTTATGGGATTTTTGAACATTTTGTCAATGTTTGGACACATTGTCTGGCCGGCTGCCTTCAATCTGTCTGTCTGAGATCTAACTCGTGTAAGTAATTGTGGTTTTTCAAGTAAATAGTATCTGTTATTAAATTTTACTATTGCCCTGTGTCAAAAAATGTGGTTAACACGGTGGGCAAGATTAAAAAAAACTACTCAATGGATCATCTTGATTTTTTTTATATTAAAGCTTATTTAATTGCCTTCGATATAAATTAAAGATTTTACTAAAATTGTTAAAAAAAAATTATGAACGAATTTTTTTAGCAAAAAAAAAAAAAAAAAAAAAAATTTTCTTTAATCAAACATTACATAACTTTTTTAAAATAAATATATGGGCTCCTTTAATTTAACTACAAGCTCAAGAAGTTTACGGAAATTTTTTTTTGTGTGTTTCAGATAATTCCACATGGCGGTATCATACCCACTGTCCAGACGAAATTTTCCAAAGCAGTTGAACATATTTGTTTATAACATAACGTAGAAAAAACAAAATCTGATGCAAAAAATCTTGTGTATACCTTAAGATATGTACAATAAACTGTTAAAATTTCTAAAAGATATATCATGCAGTTTTCCTACAAAAAAAAAATTATAAAAAGTGCTTTTTTTTTTGTCTCATAATGTAGAAGGTCCCCTTAATAGCGTTTACATGGACGCTGATATATTTCCATTACGTTTAGTTCTTTAACGGAAAATTCATTTGCAATGTATTTTAATTAAGTTATACTATTTCAAACATATGGAAATTATATACATCATCGAGATTCGCTACCAAATTCCTACTACATTTTTTTTGCATATTTTTAGGTATGCTTTATGTTCATTTACACAGACACACAAATATTTATTTATAGCACTGTCTAAGAGCCATAATTGCTTGAAGTACATTTGTAGTTGCGGTATGCATTTTTAAATGGTAAAAAATTCTTTCCTATTACTTCTTGCTTAAGAATTCCGTAGCTCTTATACGCAGTTGCACTAAATAACAGGAATACATATCCATTTACAAGTAGAAATAGCCGAAGGAGAATTTTCAAATGTTTCATAGATTTCCAAATTTAACCTAAATTTAGCTATGTATTTTACATACTATGAATTTTATATTCAGAAATGAAAATCATATACAAGACTGCACAAAAAATTTCATATATTTTTCAGACTGTACAGTATAGTTGATAAAATTGAGTTTTCAAATGCATTATGCAATTTTTACACGGGTATCATCTTTCACCTTATTAAACAGCAATGTATTGTTACAGTATTCCTATTTTGTTGGAAACTGTTTCAAAAGTCCATTTACCCTAAAAAGAATCAGATTGTTTCGGACATTCGTGAACTTTTTCCTTATTTCCTTATTTAGCACTTAGTGACATATTTCCTTATTTGGGGAAAAACGAATCTCGACCTGTAGGTAAACGATTAGCGGAATTCGTTGTGCTAAATCTAATAGGACCATATAAAAGTAAAGGTCATAATATGGCCGTGGATACATTTTTATTTCTCTAAAACTATCAAATGATCTAATAAAATTTAAAACACTGCCGAAAGGAACTGTGAATCGAGCTCGAAGAGATGATTGTCCATATTGTCTGAGAAAAAATAAATAAAGGACATTCTTTATTCTGCGAATGTATAAAAACACGAATATATCAATGCCATATTATCTGTATATAAAAAGGGGGAAAGAAAGTCATTATACTGAGCAAACTTCATTCAAACTTTACCACTGCAAGTAACGAAAAGAAAAGACTATAAACTATAACATTCTACAATGAAGTCAATATTAAGTGGACATTTCATATCAGATGACTAGGACATATTCTATAAAAGCCGGATGAAGAAGATGACCTGTAAATATAATTTACAAAATTTTAGACTTCGCAGTTATAAATTCTTGGATTATTTACATATCTGTGTATGGGTATTACATTTCAAGGAAATGTTATATTCAACAGTTAGCCAGGTTTTCTTCGAAACCTTGGATTTTACATGTGTAAATACGGACTAGGTACCCTTAGAAAGACCCCCACGGAGGGCGCTCCCCCTAGGGCCTATATCCCTCGAGTAGATAATCGGTTGTCAAAAATCAACCCAACCCAACTCAACAGTTAGCCAAGGATAAAATTGTGCTACTAATCAAAATTATACATCGTAATTAATCAAAAACATTTCTCTTAAAAGAAACAAAAATGTAAAATTAAAAAGTGTAAAGGCAATGCCATAAAGAAAAAAGGCTTTTCGTGCATGAAGATATTATGTTTAAAATGTACCGAAAAATCGCGTATTACAGCAAAAATTGTAAATAAGGTATGTATATGATATAAAATATTTTACATAATGACAATTTATGATTAAGTATTGTAATGTGAATAAAATTAACAGACTTATTTCTCTTTTCTAACAAATATCTTTGTTTGCTTTTCTTTAAATGTGAAATTTAATGTCATTTAATGTATTTATCTATAAAAGAAATCATCTCTTTTTTGTAAAAAAATAAAAATATAAGTTTAATTAATGTACAATGATCCAATGCAGTGATAAATTTCAGTTTGTTGCATCCATTTTGCATAATTTAAGTAGTGGTGTGAAATTGACACTTACGGCTGTTTTAGGAAGGCGAAATTTTCGGACGTTCTAGTGTTGAAAACAACAAAAAATTAATAGCAGTGTTGTATTGAAAAGTATATTTGTATTGGTTATGATTTAGATATTTCCAAATTAAGTATTTTCTATCACTTATTACATAAAATTCTTTTAAATAAAGTAATTAATGAAATCATAAATGCATTACAATACTAAATACACGTATAAAAATTAAATAGAATAAATTTAAATTCTTCACAATTTTATCTATTTTTATTTTTTAACGTGCAGCTTATGCATTTTGATTATAAAATTTCAACTTGAAAGTATAAAGTTTTTACTGGACTTAGGTAGACTTTACTTCATTATCCGGGTGGGAAACTATCTGGCGTTCTGTGAGTACGTTAACTCTAGCTGTCAAAGATATCTAATAAGCGTATCTGGTAGTGCATTGACCCTCTGACGGTACGCCTTTCACTATACGTGATAACCGTCACGGTCCAAAGTGAGCAGTTGAGTAGTGTGATTTAAATCCACTGATTTTTTATTTTTATATTTATAGATCTTTTAATCTGTGTGTAGAAAGTTTCGGACTTGGTTCGGAACTTTTCTTTTTTATCAAAAAATGTTTTTTTTAATTTCTTTTTAACGTACCACGATAGGACGAGTTGCGGGTCCTTGGCGTGGCCACCCGGCTCCTCAACGTAGGAGAAGCGTTGAGGCCTAAGTCCGTCTCGTCGTCCCGGTCTTTTTAAAATTTCGGAAAGCCAGAGAAACCAGAAGTGGTAGTGCAGATCTGTCAAGGAATTGAAGTTAATTTTTAAAGGAGTTGAATGATGGCTACTAGTGAGAGTAATCCCTCAGTGGACCTTGAAGAGTCCGTTTTGAGTTCTGACCGGAGGCTGGCTGCTAAAAATTTAATTAGTAAGTTGAGAGTACAAATAATTGCAGCATTGTCAGGTAAAACTAAAAAAAAAGACACAGTTGAGCGTCATTGATGCTGATCTGGATGACGTCTATGAGCTGTTCGTGGAACATGCTCTAGAGTTAGTAAAAGCCAGGCAGGAAATTGATGGCTTGAAAGCACAAGTGGCTGAACGGGACCAGCGAACCTCATTCGCGGACGCCACTTGGGCGTCTGTTCCGGAAGAAAAGGAGTGTAGTATTACGAAAAGTAACCGTCCCGCTGGTAGTGGAAGGAAGACCCGTACCGCAGGTCCGTCCACCGACTACGTTCTTCTGATCTACCCCAGGGATGGAAAGGAGCAAGTCCGTGGAAAAGAGAGTGGTGAAGGCCATAAAGCCCGTCGAGCTGGCCATAGAAGTCCTAGGGAAAAGGTCGACCTGCTCAGGTGGTCTGTTGGTACGCCTCAACTCCCACAGTGATGCTGAAATTCTTGAGAAAGCCGTGAAGGAGGCGGAGGGGCTGAGGGACACGGTGCAATGCGCCGTTCCGAAGCTCCGACGCCCCCGGATCGTTATTTTTTATGTCCCTCGGGACATCGAAGGGAATGAAGTGATTGCGGCCGCCGCAGAGCAGGCTGGTGTGGAGGCGGAATCTATTTCCATCAAGTTTTCCATGGAAGGAAAAGAAATGAACAATTAGGTATTGAAATGTACCCCTTCTGCCTTCCATCGGTTATTGGATCTTCGTAGGCTCGTCATTGGATGGTCGAAGTCAAAGATAAGCGAGCACCTACGTGCCACGTAGTGCTATAAGTGTGGTCGATAGGACACATTAGTTCGTCATGAAGTAATAAGGAGGTCTGCTTGGAGTGTGCTGAGCTCCAAGCATAAGACGGGCAAGTGTAAAACTTTGTCCTACCTAAATTGCAAAGTGGTAAACAATTTTTACCCCGAATACCAGAGGGCAAGCTTAGATCATTCTGCTCTCGACCCCTTTTGCCCTACGCGTGCCTTGGAGTTGAGTCGTTTGAAACGTAGAGTTGACTATGGTTAAATTGACGATTGGTCAACAGAATGTTAGCAAGTCTATAACGACCATGAATACTCTGCAAAAGGATCTCGATGACTATGATATTTTATGTCTTCAGGAGCCGTACATCTTGGAGAACGGGAAGTTGGATGGTCTTCCCGGTGATGTAGTGGTCCATTACTCATCGAGGCGGTGTAGAGCTGTCATCGCCGTCTTGAACAAATCTCTCCCGGTCATAGAGATCTTGACGGAGAGTAATGTGGTTACATTGTCAATAGACATCGGCCCTGGAGTTTCTGTTTTGGTGGTTTCAGTTTATGTTCCACCAGGGGCGATATCTTTGCGGAGCTTGACATGGTCAAGGACTTGCTTGATAGAAATATAGGAAAGTCTATTCTTATTGTGGGTGACTTCAATTCCAAGAGTACGTTGTGGGGTAATCCACTGCAGACGTCTGATGCCCGTGCAGACCAGGTTGTGGAGTTTTGTACGGAAAATGACCTAGTTATATTGAATGATCCTCTAAGTGAAGAGACATTCAGGAACGCCAATGGCTCGAGCTGGATTGATCTTGCTCTTGGGCGGTTTGTTGATCCCACGAAAGTGCTTGCCAGGCAATTGGAGCCTCGTGAGACGAGCACCCAACACAGACGTATTAGGACGGTTTTTTCCACGAAGATGCCGTCCTCCGGGCCAAAATACTGGGTAAGAGTTAAGGATCTGAACCTACGAGACTTTCGAGTGGACCTGTCTCGTGAGATAGTAGGTATGTCAACCGACTGGCTAGATGGGAAGTCTGTCGACGAATGCGTTGAGTCCCTGACTGAGAACCTACAAGGACTCAGTGATTCATGCAGCAAGAAGAGAAGTTTTAAAAGGAGGGCTGTACCATGGTGGAGCTCCAAACTGACTGTTGAACGCAAAATAGTCCAAGCGGCTCGCCACAGATACCAAAGATGTGGTGATGTTGATTTGAAAAAGGAGTACGATGCTTTATATCGTAAGCTCCAGGGAAGGTTTAGACGATCAGTCCGTAGGGCCAAGTGGGCGCATTACCGTGCGGTTTTAGAGGAAATTGATCAAGATAACCCGTTTGGCCCGCATTTTGACTGGTCACGAGGTCAATCTTCTAATCGACTCAAACTTAGTGGAGTTGCGACACAGACAGGGAGTAAAACTGCGGATTTCAGATCGACTGTTGAAGAGCTGCTGCATTACCATTTTCCAAGTGAAAATGATGTTGACCGCCTTGTTCAGAACATAACTGGGGATTTGGCGCATGAACTCGGAGACGACGACCCGTAATTCATTCTAAAGGAGGTCGAAGTGGTGTTCAGAGCTTTGAACAAAGGTAAGGCGGTTTTGGCATGGCATCCTGGCTTGGATGGTCTACCTCTCGAGATAATTGAAATGCTCTTCAGGGCCAATCAACCCCTTTTCATAGAACTTTTGACCAAATGCCTCAGAGAAGGTGCCTTTCCCTCATCATAAAAATTGCAGATCTAGTCCTATTCAATAAGGTGGGCAGGGATCATTCGGCCCCTAGCTCATATCGTCCAATATGTTTGTTGCTGGAGTAAAGTGTTGGATAAATTGGTGACCAATAGGCTCATATTTCATGCCAAGTCCCAAAACTTCCTTCACAGAAACCAATATGGTTTTACCTCAGGCGTCGGAACGGAGAACGCACTCCATGAATTGTGTACGACAGTGGAAGATTGCCACAAACGGGACCATGATTGTTGTCTCGTCATGTTGGACGTAAAGGGAGCATTTAACAACCTTTGGTGGCCGTAGATCTTCAAGGCCCTCGTACGAATAGGGTACCCGCGTAACCTATTCTATCTGGTGAAGAGCTTTCTGCCTGGGAGGAAGGTTCTATTCCGAACCAATATTCAAGTCATTGAGCACGAATATAATGTTGGTGTCCGCAGGGTTCTAACTCTGGGCCATTCTTTTGGAACTTGGTCGCAAACGCACTCCCTGAGTTGGATTTGGGGC
Source organism: Maratus speciosus (assembly GCA_963932465.1). Classification (NCBI taxonomy): domain Eukaryota; kingdom Metazoa; phylum Arthropoda; class Arachnida; order Araneae; family Salticidae; genus Maratus; species Maratus speciosus. The sequence continues at coordinate 82,489,081 of OZ010789.1, forward strand.
GGTTTGTGAAGCTGGTAGCCTATGCGAACGACTTCGTGCTTCTCATAGAAGCTCCGAACGCCTACCAGTGTGGTAGGCACGCTGATATGGTACTTGCAAGGATAGCGCAGTGGGCAAGATAGCACAGACTCACATTCTCTCCGGAGAAAACAACCTCTATCTACTTTAGAAAAATGAGACGTAGAGGTAGGAAGGCTAACCGGCGGTCGCTTCCTCGTATCCACTTTCTTGGAAAGTCGGTACAAGCAGCTCAGCATGCCCGGTACTTAGATGTCGTGGTAGATGCAAAGTTGAATGGCTTGGCACATGTTGCTTACATTAAAGAATCGATCGCTAATTATGTTCGGTCATTACATTCGCTCAGTCGGAGGGACTGGGGTCTGAAGGGGGACGTTCTGAAGAAACTGTATAAGTTGGGCATTGAGAGGCTAGCAACGTATGCCTGCAGCTTTTGGTGGACGGGTACGAAGTGCATGCGGGATAGGCTCATCTCGGCTCAGAGACCGGCACTTCTTTCAATTACAAGATGTTTCAGTACGACAAGTACGGCATCGGTGCAAGTACTTGTAGGTGCCCTTCCACTGGATTTGCAGGTCGAGAAGAAGAATCTTCTCGCGCTAACTCTCAAGTTGAATGAGGATTTAAATTATGGTCATATCCATTTTAGTGCAGATGAAATTCAGGGTAAAGTGGAGAGTTACAGAACACATCCCTCGAGGACTCCGGCCATGGATTGGGTTGAGGCTCTTCAAAACATCGAGGAGTTCGACCTTGCAGTAATAACCGTCTATACAGATGGTTCTAAAACAGGCCAAGGTGTCGGCTCTTGTGTGGCAATTTATGATCATGGTGACCTAGTGGCGGAGAGGTCATACGGATTCTCGCCGTACGCGACTGTGTTTCAGGCGGAACTGATAGCAATTTTGAGGGGGTCGGAGCTGTGCGGCTCGCTATATGAGACCGAGGCAATGAAGCTGTTGACTTGATCGCAAAAGCGGGTGCAGAGCTAGACGTTGTGGGTGCCCATGTTGACCTCGCACCTAGCATTGTGAAGCAGTTCCTGTCTAGGGAAATAGTAGGGAGCTGGCAGGAAAGGTGGGAGGAAGAGACTCTCAGCCCAAGTGTCTATCTTATAATACATAGTGTTTCGGAGAGACAGGCTTGGACGTCTCCATAACTGAACTGGGCGGTAACTGGACATGGACCGTTCCCATACTACTACCGGAGATTTCGAATGAAACCCTTGCATCGTGCGTGCCCATTCTGCACGTTTCCACGTCCAGCTAGCAGCGAACACCTTCTGTTGGAGTGTGTGTGTACTCGACCACTTAGAGACAAATATTGTCCGAGGCTTTCAAGAGCCTCAGTTCGGAACTACTTCACTGTTCCGAACCTCAGACGGCCCTTCGAAACCTTTCTCAGAGTAATGGAGCCTCATTTATGGTGACATTACGACAATTTGTCTCTTCATGGATTGTAGTGAGATGGTCATTCAGTGGTTTCGATGCGCCAACTGTAAATAGTAGCTCTAAGTTGATGAAGAAGAAGGAAGTAAGAAGAAAGAAGAAATGTAAATATTGGCATGTAAATAAACTCATTATGAAACATTGTATTTATTCCTTGATAGTCTAACATGTGTTTTCGTTGAAAGGCCGTGTAAATTTGTAAATAATTTGTAAATCCGCACTCACGGATCTCACCCATATCAAATGTACTCTGTTTGCTGGATAATAAAGTCGTGTTAAAAATTGTAGTAGAGTCGTTATTTCACAGTGTACTAGCCCAATTTGAGGGTGCGGTCGACGAGCTAGGCAGGTCTTCCTTCAGGAGTCTCTGCTCTTGCTATGTACCCTGGATGTAAGCCTCGTTGCAGGGATGGAATGTGCCAGTGTCCGTTTCCTGTTGTAATGGTGGGATATCAAAGAAGTAAGATAATTTGGGGGAACGGCTTTGACCCACGTGGACACGTGGGTCCGATGTTCCCTGAAATTGTGCGATCCCGGAAGGACACCTAAGGGGGGTCCCTGCCTTGGCGATCTCATATCACTAGGTGGTTGGTGGTCACTAAGTGTTGACCCGCTCACCAGGTTGACCATGAAATTTATTTCATGAGTCCTAAGGGGGTAGCGACCCTTTGTGGGCGAGTCCGAGTGCATATGAAACATGGTCCCCTTGGTAGCTTGGACTCCGTGGTGGTCCTTTTCAGGTGCACCGTGTGGTGACCAGCAGTGGTCAAGAAAACGTCCGTATCTGCTTTACTTCATTATACATTGAGTGACATATAAATAAAATTATGTCCTTTGATATCATACATTTCAGAACTAAACTGTTTTTTGTTTAATATGAAAAATGAAAATTCATTTTAAGAGATAACTTTTAATTTATTTAAGATAAACTCACCACTAAATAACGTTTTCATAATACTGAAATGTATATGCAATATTTAATATCATCTGCCGGCTACTAGCATATTTATGAATAATAAATATCTTTAAAAAATTATTTCTTTACCTCTCTAAATCTGTGTTTTTACTACAAAACCATAAATGCATTCCTCCATCGTTTATATGTACAATACATTAAATATATTTATCGATCATAAAAACATATATAAACTTTTCTCTCTATATCTGTTTATTTACTACAAACACATAAATGTATTTGTTTATTGTTAATAAATATATATCTAAATATATCTGTTTTAATCTCTAAATCTTTTTATTTACTACAAAAAACATAAATGTGTTGGTTTATTACTAATGTTTAATATGTACAATAAATTATAAAAATCTCGTTTCAGCATACAGAAAAACTGTAGCAGATGGAGGGTTATATATCAGAAGCCTTAGACCATCCGATGCTGGAAATTACACTTGCAAGGTATTCGCAGTTACGCCTCACAAAGCCCAGATCAAGGACCGAAATATTCAGCTTCACGTCCACTGTACGGTTCGTTTACTCATATTTTTATTACAGGGTCATAATTACATGCTAAAGCCTTTGGTGTAATAAACATCATACAAGCTTTTAATGTGTATGAACTTTGTATATCCAAAGCTATAAAATTTTGTTCCAACATACTCATAAACTTCAATTTATAGTGTGTATATAATGTTTAACATAAATATGTGTGCTCTAGATAAAATGGTATTTTACATAAATAACCATGTTCGGAGTCACGTTAGGATATATTATAAATTTACGAAGCGTATTTGTTTATATAAAAGCTATATTTATTCGGGATTTATATATTATGTTTGTGTGTGTTTAAGCATATTTAGATTGTTTAGCAACTCTTTAAATGATTTTTCAATATTGAAAAGTTTGAATTCATTTTAATTTGACAAACGCAATTAATATTGAACTTTATTGAACTGATATTAGAATCTGAGGTGTGCAACATAGTAGTATTAATAAACATATTGTGATATGAGTAATACTTTGACTACAGAATGACTAAGTGACTTCTATAAATGTACTATTTCTTGCAAATATTACAATTCCACTCACGTAAGAGCCCAGTTCAGGTCCAGTTCACGGGAAGTATGGAAAACGCTAATGTTAAGTCTATGGGGGCGTTATGTTCAAATATCTCGCTTGGATTTTAATATTTTTGAATTATTTTTTTTTTTTTTTTTTTGCATAGATAGCTGATGACGATCTACAACCGGGCTAGTTTTTACTTTTTCGATTTTGGTTTCAGATAAAAAGAAATTACATTTACTTTCAGAATCGGTTTCAAACGATTCTGAAATTTAAAAAAAAACAACTATAAACAAAATTTAAAAAGTAAAAAACTAGAATGGTTGTAGATTGTCCTCAGCTATCCTATGCAAAAATCAATCATTCAAAAATATTCAAATCAAAGGGAGAAATTTTAAAACAACGCCCCCATAAATTTAACATTAGCAGAGCTTTCCTTCCCCCCCAGTGTCTGAAGTGTGCTCTTAATGTGTTTCGACTATTGGCAGACTAAATGTTTCAATAAAACGAGTAAAAATTTTTTTTTTCAAATTATTCTTTTCTGAACATTATAGATGGCCACTTAAAGCAGAATCTTGAAGTTTTTAAAGCATATTTTAAAAACTACTTGGAAGAAAAATTTTAAATTTTAGATTCGTAAAAAGCTGGACATAATAGATATAAATCCATCAAAAAATGCAACTTGGAACTTAATAATTTAATTTAATAATTCATATTGTAAAATTATAAAAATTACAAATTCAGTATATTTAGGTTTGGGTTTTTTTAGAATTGTACCAACCATGCAAAAATTTAGCACATTAGCATTACAATTTAAGGGAATATTAATAAATATATTAAAACGTTATTTAACATTAGGAGCTGTAAATTTTGAATGTTTATAATTCAAAAACTTATCATCCAACTGTCATGAAATTTCGCATCAAACACAGTTTGAACAGGATATTTAAAATATATTGTCAAAATTGTGTGCCGCTATTGAAAAAAGAAGTTTCTTCTGGTTTTGATTTGTAAATGACCCCATAAAGAAATTTTATATTCATCATTAAAATGTATACTTTATTTCCAATCGTTCGAAACCAGTAACTTCCTTCAGCTATAACTTGTCACAGAGTTAGCACCTTCGGGACGAGCGTCTTTTACGGAGTTTTTAATCTTTTGTCACTTGTTTTTTATAACAGAAATTTTTGCCAAATTGAATCGGGAAAATGATCGGTAAAATCAAATAAGACAAAATTTACAAAAAAAAAAAAGAAAAAAAAATTGCTGGTGAGAATAATCACGGATTTTGAGCACCTTACTTGGCACGTATACCGGTCGCTCGTACACGAGGGTTTAGTAGAGGATGTTTTCTTTTTTTATCCACAACTGCACAATAAAGTTTTGCCTGCGAGATTCATATTCACGTTAAAATTTTATGTATTTTATTTATTTTTCAAATGCATATATTTCCATTTCATAATAGGTTTGTTTTAACGCATCACAGACAAACAACGATGAATAAAATATGAGTAAATTCATTAAATATTTATATTTAATCTGAAAATAGAAATAATTTATAATTAGATGCATCTCAGAAATATTTAAGTGACTTTTGCTGGCAAATGTTGACTTTATCTATAAATATTTAACATTTTAAAATTTTAATACTGGTTTCCAATTAATAAATTGTAGAACTGCGTGCATTTAATATATTATACTTTTACTGTTTAGCGGGGAAGGTAAAAACAATCTCATGAGAGGGTTTGTGTCGTATTCTTTACGTCACAAGTGTTTCGCTTTTTTGCATTGTTGGAAATGGAAGATATTTCATAAACTAGGAAAATAATTAACTACGAAAACGAATTATGCATATTTATAGAGAAAATTAAATATTAATGATATTTACACTACGAAAATATCCAGAAATGCACGTTTAAATAATCTCAGAATAAATTATTAGTCATGAAAAACGACAGTTCTTCGAGTGACGCAATAATACCCAATTACCCAAAGACCGGCACTCTCTATATATAGAGATCTTGAGATCGTAAAAGCAACCCCCGGCTACTTAATGCATCATCGACAATCGGACATTTTTTTTTTCCAGCAGTTTTTTATCTTCTGTCTATTATCTGTACTACTAATTCATGCATTTCTACAGGCACTATATTTTGAGGTAATTATAAGGTTCGGAAATTTATTTTTCAAAGAAAAATGAGACTATCATAGAAGAGGATGTCAATAAATGAATGTTCCATTTTGAATAGTTAAAACAGTTTGCAACTGTTAATTTTCTTCTGCGTTTACACTTTTTTCAACAACTGTACAATGAATTTAAGTCTGCAAGATTCGTATTTATGTTAAAATTTTCTATCGTTTATTTATTTTTCAAATGCATGCCCCACCAGTGGCTGAGAGGTTCTGTTCTCGAAGCTGGTAGACGGGAGGTGCTGGTTTCAAACACAATCGCGCCCGTCGGCCTAATCGCTCGGAGTTTCCGTGGTTTTCTTCGAGCCATGGATTTCCATGCGTAAATACGGGTTAGGTTCCCTTAGAAAGACCCCCACGGAGGTCACAACTCCCCCCCCACCGGGCTATATCCCTCAAGTAGATAATTGGCCGTCAAAAATCAACCAACCAACCATTTTCAAATGCATATATTCCCATTTCGTTGTAGTTTTAATTTAACGCATCCAAGACAAATAACGATCAATGAAAGATGAGTAAATTAATTAAATATGTATATTTAGGTCTGGAAATAGAAATTGTTTATAATTACATGCAACTCAGAAATATTTAAGTGACTTTTGCTTTCAAATGTTGTCTTTATCTATAAATATATTATCTATAAATATTATATCTATAAATATTTTTTTTCATAATTTTAATACCAGTTTTCAGTTAACATATTATAGAACTGCCTGGTACATTTAAAATATCCTAACTTAACTGTTTAGTTGAGGTGGTTAAAAAAAAACTCCCATTAGAGTGTGCGTGTTGTATTTTTTACGACACAAATGCTTCTCTTCGTTACGTTGTTGGACAAGGAAAATATTTCACAATACTTTTTACTATTTACAACTCTTCATATATCAAATTGAAGGTAATTTAACCAAGTTTTTCTTAAAAATACTTAATATGTGCATCTTTAGTTATATGGAACATAACCAACTTAAAGTCCAATTCTTCCCACACTTCGTTAAACAAGTACGGAGTAATGATAGCAACAGACTCTTCAGTTCAGTGTATCAACATTGCAAGTCATTAGGTAGCGGTGGGACATAGACACGATCTTCTATAAAGCGCTAAAGGAAAAAAAGCGGATGGTTCTATCGGCTTTTAAATCCTCAGTCCAGCAATAACGCAAACGCTCAGGCGTTGCCATTTTGCGTATATAGCTCAGCAAGCGAATCAATAACATAAAAGTACGCGCACTGCGTTTATCTAAAACTGTTTGAGTGACTGTTTATTTGTTACCTTACCAACACTCTACAAAGCTTATAATTGATATTATTAAAATTTATAACTGGGACATTATTTTATAGTATTATAAAGTTTTTAAAAAATCTCGAAAACCGCTACGAAGATTTTTTTAAAATTAATATATGACATTAATCGTTTTCTATAAAGAAAATTACTTCTTCCGTTCACATAGAAAAAGAAATCTTCTATTTATAATCAGATTTAAAAATGGGTGTATATTTCGATGTTTGTTAGTAAGTTAAGTGGAAAGGTTTTAGGTTTTTCTGATTAAAAATGTCTTCGCTGATTCACTGTTAATGCATTTTGAATAGTTGAACTGTTGAGTTTTGTTAACATTTTGACAGTTCTTGTAAAAGGTAAAAATTTTAATGTGGTTTTCTTTATAGATTGTTTTACTGTTAAAAGAATTTGATTCTTTCAACATTATATTATTTTAAATATAAATGCAATCGTTAAATATACTGATCATTGTTCAATGTATTAAAAACGAATTAAATCAATAGAATCAGTATCGAATGATCAAATAACAACTCATTCTATGATTTTATTGGATTTATATTTACCAATATAAATAGGCTAAAATCACTTTGCAGTACCTGAGTTTTTCGGCAATGTTAGGAGCGAAAATACGTATTACATTTTTTATATACCGGAATATTCATTTTTTTACGATACAAAATTGAAAAGGAATTTTATTATTTCTTAAATGGATAATTAATAGTTAATTAATGGGGATATAATACATTATAAATATAATTTCCTTTTTAATCTGAGACTGGAAAAATAATGTTAAACTTGTATTGAAAAATAAACTCCGACATAAAATACCGCTTTCAAGCATGTTTTTTATATGGACCAATACTAAAATATCAGAAAATAGTATCTAGTAGACATTATATACTCCTCTTGTATTCATGAATATTAAATAGTAAGTGTAATCATGTAATAAAATACAGATATAAATATATTATTTACAGTAATTATCATTGATATTGTTATTATTATTATTATTATTACAAGTGTTATTGCTTCTTCGTTTTATAATTGAATTAATATGCAACATTATTCAAATCTACGACATTAGGTCTAAAATTACTTTTCTTGCAGTCAGTCTTTATAAAATTGCTTTTTTGAGTCTGTGCCTCATAATTGTATTTTTCACAGACAGGCCAATCTGGCATGTTCCTCATATGGAAATGACTCATGGAGTCATTGGTTCTTCAGCTAATCTAACATGTGCTGCACACTCGCAACCACCGCCAACATTTGAATGGTTCAGGGAAAGGGCTCTTTTAGGCAACAGTAACCTTTACAGAATAATAAACGAGAAGTGGAAAAGTATTTTAGAAGTAAGTTAAAAGTTTGATAATTATATATATATAGATAAGCATTTTTTCAGATTGTAATTTTGTATAATTCCAGTAAAATTTTAACTTCTAGTACAATTGTAAATTTCGGTACATTCGAAATTTCAGTGCAAATTCTACTTTAATTTTCATTTTAGTGTTTCAAATTTCATGTAATATGCGAAATAATCTTATATCTCAGAGATATACCGGGTAATTTATCTGTTGGTTCTTTTTTCAACAATGAGCATTTCATAGATTATTTGTGTCAGCTATCATGTGCCATGCATGTATGAACTGTCAAATGTATGCCATTTGTAATTATGGTCTCGTTGACAACATAACAATGGTGCAACGGCAAACACTGCTCGCTAAATCATCAACTTATTGAACGAGAAATTTCAAGATCGCTTAATTTCAAGAAATTCTTATGTGAATTGGCCGCCAAGATCGCGGAATTTAACACCAGTGGGTTAATTTCTTTGGCGATTTCTGAAAAGTAAAGTGTACGCCAATGTCCCCCACACAATCCAAAGCCTCAAAGGTAACATCTGGGCCCACATTATTGTCATGGATCAGCTTATTCTGTTAAGTCATCGAACATTTTGATGTTCGAATGATGGTATGTAAGCGGAACAAGCGGTGGCCACATACGAAAATAATGTATTCCATCCAAAATAAATGACATAGATCCATCTTCCACGTACAATAAATAATTTCAATTTTCACTCATAAAATATGCGTTTTCTTTCATAATAAAAAAAAGAACTAACAGATAGATTCCCTGTATTTGCTACATATTATTTAACATACAGCATATTGCCATTAATGACAGGCAACTTTCAATTTTAGACATTATGTCGAATATTTAGAAATATACTGGACAGATTCTTCTGGAATTTCAGGATTGAGAAGAACAGGTATGACCTCATATTTAGCAATGTCGATTTATTAAGGAGTGCAATTAGGGGGCCAACAAAAAATCAAAGAAAAAAATAATACTTGGGATAACCCTGTAAAATAAGATGCACGAAATGATCTACCGCTACCGAATATAAATAGACATTGTGAAATATGTGTATTCTTTTGTGTAAGAATAGCATGTATATTAATAGAGATATTTTCAACCACATTTAACTCCGGTTTCAGAAAAATTGACAAAATATAATAGAAACAATATAGTGCAATTGGAATATAAATATATTAAATATTTTTGGAAATAGGAGCAGTTGTATGAAATAATTTTTATGTGCGCATGCGCGAACGATAACAAGGATAATTTTACATAATTTAATAGTCAACTCTATGGAGCAACTTATTAAAAAAAATCTAGTCAAACATCGTAAAAATTCAGAAAGATATCGGCGTTAGAGTGAGAAAATTTTTAGTTGTTATCTAAAAGCAGCTGAATGATAAGGGATTTTACACAAATTGTCATTTTTAATTTTTAATTTTTTTCAATTTTCATTTTTAACACTTTCCAACAAAGGTGAAACGTGTTTATGACTTCGGTTTGTCTGTCCGTCTGTCCGCGCTCTAAATCTCGTAAATATACTCGGATCGTTCTGAATTTTTTTTTATGTTAATAACCTCTACCATAGCACGAACCCTATTTCAAATGAAGTTTATAGCACGTTCATTTACAGGGACAGTAAAAAATTCTCCGTTACATTACGGCCTATGGGAAAAATCGTTTAAAATGATTTTTAATTACGTTACATGCTTTCAAACATTATAAAATTATATGCATTTATCAAGTGTACTAAAATATGCATTCTGTAGAATATGCGGCGCAAGGAATAGTCATTATTCATTTACAGGGCCACACAAAAGGGTTCCGTTATATAATGATATAGGGGTTGAGAGAATATTTTCCGGCGTATTTCAATTATGTTAAATTATTTCATGTATAATGAAATTTATATACTTCGCTGAGGTTTACTATAAGTTATTTCAAGTGTAATACGAAGTGCATAGAATTATTTACAGAGACACACAAAATATTTCAGATACTATATTGTATCCGAAGTACTGTACATTAGCAATGATTGCTGGAAATGCATTTTTAATTATGGTATGTGCTCTTATGTTTCATTATGTATGCATTGTATATGTGTGTAAAAATTCTCTAATTGATATACAGGGCTACATAAAAGAATTCGTAATGGTTACTGGGTATGATGGCAAATTGTTTAAAGGTGGTTTTTAAATGAGTTATGCATTTTTACGCTGAACTGCATTTAATTTATTAAGAAATGTTTGTAGAACATACATAAAATTATATACAGGGTCACGCAAAGAATTGGATACATGGCCCTCTATAAATGATAATTTCTGGAAATGTGATTCCAGTAGTTTTAAGAGTTTTTTACTTTGAATTAAACTTTAGATAAATAGTGGCGTGTAATAAAGGTACTAGGTTAACTACAGGGTTATACAAAAGTATACAAGTATGTTTACATCTATTAGTATAAATTGCTGAAAGAGAAATTTCAACCTGTTATATGTTTTCTTGCTAAACTAAATTTCTCCATTATATATTATCTATATCAACCTACAGATCAAATACAGGGATGTTCAAAAGAATTGGAATACATATTTGTTATGGAAGATAACTGCTGAAATCAGTTTTTCAAATGTTTTATGCGTTTTCGAAAATGTTTAGTTAGTTCTGTTATATAATTTATTTCCCTAAATAACGAAGTTTTGTTAAAGCATTCAAGAAGTGTTGGAAAGTGTTTCATAATCTATGCTTAATGCATGATTTTTCTTACTTGTTTATTGATGTTTTAGTTCTTCTTGGCTAACCACCAGAACGACCCTATACCACGATCAAAAGAAGTATAAAAATCGAAGCATTTTTTCCAAATCTGATCGTTGATACTCACTAAATACTAACTTTTTTCTGAAAGTCAGTTAATAAAAAATGACAATTTTTGTAAAATCCCTTATCATTCAGCTGCTTTTAGAGAACAAGTAAACATTTGCTCACTTTAACGCCGATATCTTTCTGATTTTTTACGATATTTGACTAGATTTATTAATAAGTCGCTCCATAGAGTTGACTATTAAATTATGTAAAATGATCCTTGTTATCTTTCGCGCATGCGCAGATAAAAATTATTTCATACAACTGCTCATATTTCCTAAAATATTTAATATATTTTTATATTCCAATTACACTATATTGTTTCTACTATATTTTGTCAATTTCTCTAAAACCGGCGGGAAATTTGGTGGAAAATCCTGCATGTTATAAGCAAAACACATGCAAGATTAAAATTTTTTTTTTAAATAAATCGCTATATCTCTATTAATATACGTGCTATTCTTACACAAAAGAATATACATATTGCACAATGTCTGTTTATTTATATTCGGTAGCGGTAGATCATTTCGTGCATCTTATTTTACAAGGTGATCCCAAGTATTATTTTTTTTCTTTGATTTTTTTGTTGGCCCCCTAATTGCCCTCCTTAATAAATCGACATTGCTAAATATGAGGTCATACCTGTTCTTTTTAATTTGAAATTCCAAGAATCTGTCAAGTATATTTCTAAATATTCGACAAAAAGTCTAAAATTGAAAGTTGCCGGTCATTAATGGCAATATAGTGTATATTTTAAAACATAGAAAAAGAGGCTGAATATTTTCTAAGAATTTCAATAGTATTAAGACGAATAGACTCAGGGGAATCATGACTGAGAGAGAATATATGTACAAAGCGCTCAGCGTTTTCTTTCGACAGTCCGTGAGAAGAAACTACTGCATCAAATTACACCAACTTTTTTTTTTTTTTTTAATGAAGGATATTTGGCCACAGATTTGTTATCGTCCATTCGTTTGTTCAAATATTTTATTAATTAGCCGTAATTAAAAATTAAAATTCTACTGCTGCGCATGCGATATATATAAATACAAGTCTGCCTTTTGTAGCGACGCGCTGCACATGCACAAAGATACTCACTAAGTTGAGCTATCACGTCAGAGGTCGAAGTTGTTTTAAGTTCGTCTGCTATTCGATTTTACGGTAAACAAGCTACTTTTTTCTTTTCCAAAGTTAATATTATTTGGCTCTTTCAGTATTATTAATAATTAAAAAATGTATTGTGTCTATATTAAGAGCTAGATACAGTTTATTTCAGGGGTTTCATAATATTTTGGTCATATTACACACAGAAGCACAGTGATTTGAGGTTAAATATTTCGGACTGTGATCCGTCTTATGAATTGTCCATAGTTAGACTAGCATATTAAGTACTAGCATATTAAATACTAGCATATTAACTAGCATATTAAGTTATACCTACTTCTTTGAAAAAATAAGGTATCATATATATTGAAACGCAAAACTATATAGACACTCACATATCTCATACATTTATCTCACATAATGAGATCAGAACTCAAATTGGAGACATTCGTGTGCGTCATCTGTTTTTCGAACCTCTTCAATTTAGGAGAAAGTTAAATGAGTCCGAGCTAGCGTAGCGGGTTAACGCAGCACTTTATAGCTCTGAATTTTTGTACAGTACGCAGGTTCGAATCCAAGCATGGCAAAATGTGTAATATTTTTGTCGGTAATTCACTTCAATATTAACTATTTTATTAGGAAGAGAATATATAGGATTTTTTATTTTATCATTTTGATTATTTGAATGCTTTATAATTAAATACGATTTAACACTCAATAATATTTTTTAAAAAATAATGATTTTATATTTAAAATATTTAAGCCAAAATATTATGCATGTAACTGCCAATTAAATAAATTGAGCTCATCTAAAATTTTCGTTATATTCTCTGCCCATTATCAAGAGTATAGATGTGTGTGTGTCAGAAGAGAGGTTTGTCATTCATTTGCGTATAAAAATATAACGAAAAGAAAAACAATATTCGTATAAGAGCTATTAAATAAATTACCTTGATATCAAGGTTTAATATTTAAAAGAAATGCATTAAAATGTAAAATAAATTGAAGTAATAAAAAATATATATTATAAATTGTTAGATTCATAAAGTTTCAAATTTGGGTTTTTAGAAAATGAGAGAGATAAAAATAAAATTCATGGCAGCTTTTAATGCCCGTGTAATTTTAAGCCGGTCTCAGGACTAATAAAGCTTTAAAATTTTCGAAATTTTAATTAGTTTAGATGTTAAACTCCAATGTTTTCTGAACATTTTGATATAATTGATTCCTTGAAATTCCTATTAGAACTGAAGTTATGGCTTTTACATTTATACACGTTCAATAGCTGAAGCGTCGTTTCAGAAACTTTGAAGCCATTTTTCTCCAAATGGCGTTTTTGGGCATAACGCACACGATATCTCAAAAACGTATGAATATTTTTTCATGAAATTTCCAAAACATATGTTTCATGTTAATCTGTATAAAAGGAACCTAAAATTTCCTTTTTATTGTTCAAAATAATATTTTTTTAGGTGATTATACTGTTGATATTTTCTTCATTTTGCATTAGCTAAATACTTTGTATGAAAAATATAAAAAAGCTTTAAATACAAATTTATTTAGGTTCAGGGTAATTATTACAATCTGAAGTATAAGTAGGTACCAATTTTCATTCTAGTTGCAACACTTAATTTTGTAATCGTGCGCGTAAGCTGTTATGCCGCTTTTTTGCTCGAAAAATGTCTAACAGTTTGGAGACCCCTGTAAATGCTAATTCTGCATCTTATAATTTTTTAAATACACGAAATGAAAGAACATACTTATATATTTTATTCCAATTAAAATTGTGTCTTAAAATCAAATACATTTTAAAATATTAAATGTTGAAAATGGTCTTTTATTTTTCTTTTTTTCCAATTTTAAGAGTCCTGAGACCCCTTAATAAATAAATAAATAAATGAAAATAGATATTGTTATAAAAAAATGAGGACGTAATAAGTAAAAATAAATTCTCTACTCGTTGTTATTAGGTAATTTTCAGTTAAAAAGCTAGCATAATTAGTTGTAAATTATAAACTTAACATTTTTTCACTTCACTGAATAGGTTAGACTGGTTGCACCCTCTATTGCCTTAAAGAAATAAGAATCACTTATGCAATACAGAAAATCGTCACGTAATTCATCATTCAATAATTAATTTAAGAGCAACTAATAAAAAAATGTAATAAAATATATAACATAAAAAATATTTAAAGTAAGGTAATTGCATCTATATTCAGCTGACTGATGCATCTGATAAAGTTTTAATAGGTCGTTTCTAATATTCGAGAAGAAAATATACGCTGACCTAAATAGTGAGCGGTGAAAGTTTTTTCCCGTCTTATATGGTGGAAGATTTTTTTTTCTTTTCTTGTGATAAAATGGGGAAGTGTTTTTTTTATTTTTCCCCGTAAGTGCTTGAATTGTGTTAATAAAAAATGTACAGTAAGTTTCTGTTGTGTACGCCAGAAGAAAAAGAATATTTAGTAATTTATGCAGAAGTGGATTTTTTTTTTTGTTCTGCACTTTTTTTTTAAATAAAAGAAATAAGGCACTTGCTTAGACGTGTCTGCGAAGAGGAAATATAGGAAGGTGGTTTTTTTTTTTTTTTTGCTTCCTAAGAAATACATGTTTTTTTTTTGCTTCTTTGAAAGAAAAAGTATTAACGATATAATTTTTTTATCTTGTTATTTTTTTATGTGAAAAGAAAGAAATATATATTATGTGAGAATATTTAGAGGGACGCAAGTTTTTATAAAACAGGTGTTAAATAATTATTTTTTTTGTATTGTTATATTGTGAAGAAAATATATATATTTATTTTTTTTGGTGGAAATATCAGGTACAAAGTAAGTCTGTTTTAGAAAACTATTAATATTATTATTATATATATAGATATATTTGATTTATCGTGTGCTTATATATTATTGATTTATATTGAAATGTTTTATTTTATGTGTTAATTGGTTAAATATAATTGTGGCACACTTAATAAGGTCTAAAAAGATCGATCTGGTTACTGCGGTAATCGAGTTAGGTTTAAGTCCTCCAGATGGTGCTAATAAAAGTCAACTGACTGATTTAATTTTAAAATCCGAAGGGTATAATGAGGATTTAGTAAAACATTTGCTAGCGGGGATTATAAGCGAAAGAGAAGGAAATGAAAAATTGTTGCAACAAAAAGAAATTGAAAATCGTGAATTTGAATTGAAAAAATTACAATTGGAAAATACACAAAATACCCAATTGCATAATCCAATATCTACAATCGCCGGAAAGGGTTCCGATGTTCTAAAATTGTTAAATAGATATAATAAGGAGGAAGAAATTAGCATTTACTTAACCCTTTTCGAACGGCAAGCAAAGCGTCTTGGGATAGGAAAAGATGAATGGGTTACATATCTGTTGGCCCTGTTACCGCTCGATATTGTTAGTTTAGTAAATCGTGAAAGTGAAGAACTATCCAGTGATTACGACTGTGTAAAGAAAATACTTTTAAGACGTTTCAAACTTACACCAGAGCAATTCAGGCAAAAATTCTTTTTACATAGAAAACAAAATTCAGCGTCATGGAAAGATTTTTCATTTGAAATCGCAAACTTTCTGAATGAATGGTTGTCGGGATTACACATATCAACGTTCGAAGAGTTAAAAAATATTGTAATCATTGACCAGATTAGGCGAAAATTGTCCCTAGAAATGAAGGAACACTTTTGTGATGAACTACCAAAAATTACGAGTGTAGAAGATTTGACCAATAAATTGGATGATTTTGAAACCGCCGGAATTAACTTACGGAAAACTGAAATTAAGCCCCCAAACACGGAATTTAGAAAACATCAAGATAGTGAAAATAATAGAGCGGTCCATCGAAATGACATTAGTCGCGTACCATATGAGAAAAATTACACACGTTCTCCCCAAAAGAATTTAAATACAAAAATCCGTTGTTTCAATTGCAATGACCTTTCCTACCGTTTTAGGGATTGCCCCCGGAAAAAAGAAAGTCCGGTCTGCTAGAGGTGTAAAATTCCTGGCCATAGGTCTGACCAGTGTACAAATAATTCTCCTAAAAATGCAAATGCTGCCGTAAGCAAAAACTCAAATCCGGTTGATAAAATAATAAAAAGCGTGGGGATTTTAGGGAAAAATATGAATGCTTTAATCGATACAGGAAGTGACGTCAATATGTGTAGCAACGATACTTATACAGCCCTGGGATGCCCTAAATTGCATGAAAATGATTTGGTTCTATCAAGTATTGGTGGTAGTCAAATTACACCCACAGGATTTATGACCGTAAAAATTGAAATACACTGCTGGCCACACAAAATGCAACACCCTGAAGGAAGCATGCAACTCATGTGAAATTTACATCATGCGTTTGCGGCGATGAAATATGCAAATCATTAGCATTGCAGCGCAGACGCACATCACGGGCGACCGTAGCGCCACTTGCAGGCGCTATATAAGGGGAGAAGATATTGGCGATTTGAAGTACGGTAATTGTTTTTTTTTTTGTGCGTTTTTTTGCGTAAGCTGTTTACCTATACCTCGTGAAAGACATCGAGCGTCTTTTGACTAAGTTTCGGAATTCCACCGAGGAAGAATAGTAGCCTATAGGGATTGAGGATTATCCTTCAGAGAAATCGGTCAACGTGTTGGACGAAACCAAGCAACTGTGATGCGGATCTGTAATCGCTGCATGCAGAAGAGAACGACAAACCGACGGGACCAATCGCACACATCTCCTTGCACCACTGCCCGTGATGACAGGCGGATTGTGCGCATGGCAGTAATGGATCGAGCAGCCACATCACGAACCTTAGCACAACAGTTTCAGTCTGCTAAGCATCATTCGGTGTCCGCTCGTACCATTCGATGCCGTTTGCAGCAGAGTGGAATGTCCGCAAGGCGTCCATTGCTTCGTTTACCCTTGACTGGAAACCACAGGCGTTTACGACGCGAATGGTGCAAGGAACGGCGGACATGGACAACGGAATGGAACGACATTGTATTTACTGACGAATCTCGCTTCTGCCTGCAATATCACGATGGTCGGATTCGAGTTTGGAGGCACCGATGTGAGAGGCTGCTAAACTGTTGCGTTATGCATCGCTACACTGGTTCTGCACCCGGTATTATGGTTTGGGGTGGTATCGAATTTCACTGCCGCACCCCTCTAGTACGCATTGCCGGTACACTGAACTGCCAGCGCTACATCTCTGAGGTGTTGGAGCCCGTGGTCCCCCCATACATTCAGCGCTTGCCATCAGCCATATTTCAACAGGATAATGCACGACTACATGTGGCACGCAATGTTCAAGAGTTCTTCTTTACCCATCAGATTGAATTGCTTCCTTGGCCTGCTTGTTCTCCCGATCTATCGCCAATCGAAAACGTGTGGTCCATGCTTGCACAACTACTGGCCCGGGATACACCACCCGCTGCTACACCAGATCAACTTTTGGCAATATGTGGAAGCCGCATGGACTGCTGTACCCCAAGGAAACATCCAAAGCCTCTTTGATTCTATGCCGAGGCGTGTGGCCGCGGTTATAGACAACACTGGCGGCTACTCTAACTAATGATTTTGTCATCATCCACGCGTCACAAGAGGCTGTAATTTTAATCGTTTGATCTTTGTACAGCATGTTATCTGCCAAATAAATTTCGCTGTGATATCTCTGTTCCTTCTTGGTGTTGCATTTTGTGTGGCCAGCAGTGTAGATGGTTACACAGTGAATGCAGATTTGTACGTCGTAAAAAATTTGAGCCATTCTATAATTTTTGAAACAG
Organism: Maratus speciosus; assembly: GCA_963932465.1. Classification (NCBI taxonomy): domain Eukaryota; kingdom Metazoa; phylum Arthropoda; class Arachnida; order Araneae; family Salticidae; genus Maratus; species Maratus speciosus. Next base: position 82,507,123 of record OZ010789.1, read on the forward strand.
GTAAATTTCAATATGTCGGAAAAAGGATTGCAAATTACAGGGAAACGAAAATTGAAGGAAGTTAGGGTGAATTGCGTAACTGCTTTCCCGCAAGAAACAATCATGACAAAAACCAGACGCGCCATCTATGTCACACCCAAATTTCATGCGATGTTGCGGTCAGAGAAGCAAATCGATCTCACGATAGGAAAAACGATTGCGACAGCTGAATTGGTGAAAAAGGAGCAAACTAGTCGAAATGAAACAGCTTGCAACTTTAGTGAAAAAATAAACATGCAATTAAGCTCCGATAAAAATTGTTTGTTGGAAAGTGAACAGTGTTCTGTCCCACAGTTAGACTCAGCGAAAACCACAGATATTTATTTAGCTGAGACAGCTAATTCTATTAATTTTCAGGAAGTTGAGCTAAACCATATTACAAACAACACTATTAAGAAAGAGTTAACGGAGTTGATCCCTAATTATAAGCCAAACAAGGTTAAGGATACAGAGTTAAAAGTAAATATAGTATTAACTGATGATATTCCGATTGCGCAACGACCGCGTAGATTAGCATATCCAGAACAGGAATTTTTAGACAAACAAATACAAGAATGGTTGGAAATGGGAATTATAACGGAGAGTAATTCTAAGTATGCATCGCCTATTTTGTTAGCGAAAAAGAAAGATAATTCTTGGAGATTGTGTGTTGACTATAGACCCCTCAATAAAAAAATAATAGAGATAATTTTCCTTTACCAAGAATAGAGGACGTTTTAGATAACATTGAGGAAGCGAAGGTTTTCACTACATTGGATTTAAAAAATGGTTTTTTTTCATATAGACGTAGCAGAGGAGAGTAGGAAATATACAGCATTTGTCTCGCATAACTCCCAGTACGAAAATTTAAAGCTTCCATTCGGATTATCGATTGGCCCGCAGAATTTTCAGAGATATATTCAAGCTGTTTTTAAACAGTTAATTAAAGAAAAAGTAATATTAATTTACTTAGACGATGTCATAGTACTTACGAAGACTGAGGAAGAAGCGCTTTTAAAACTGAACGCGTCCTAGAATTTGCATCGGATTACGGACTTGAATTTAATTTTGCAAAATGCCAATTCCTTAAACGGAAAATTGAATTTTTAGGCTATATAATTGAAAACGGAACTACTAGGCCCTCGGAAGCCAAAACTTTGGCAGTAAAGAATCTTCCTGAACCCCGCACCCTTAAACAATTACACAGTTTTCTAGGTCTAACCTCTTATTTCAGAAAATACATCCCACATTATGCAACTATAGCGAGACCTTTAAGTGATTTATTAAAAGCGGGAAATACATTTAAATTTGGAATCCTCGAAAAACAAGCTTTTGAGACTCTTAAAGAAAAACTTGTTAACCCCCCAGTATTGCACACATTTCGACGAGGCGCTAGACTAGAATTGCACACCGATGCAAACGCCATAGGTTTTGGTAGTGTCCTACTACAAGAAGATGAAAACAAAAACTTACATCCTATTCATTACATGAGCCGTAAACAACACCTACTCAAGCAAAATACTCGAGTTACGAATTGGAAACACTCGCGGTAATAGAATCGGTTAAAAAATTCCGAAACTACTTATTAGGCACGAAATTTAAAATCGTGACAGATTGTTCCGTGTTTCAAAAGACAATGGATAAAAAAGACATTACGCCAAAAGTAGCCAGATGGGCTCTATTCTTACAGGAATTTGATTATGAAATTGCCCACCGATCAGGATCCCAAATGAAACATGTAGACGCAATGAGTAGAAATACAGTTCTAATAGTTAACCGATCGCATGATGAATTAACATTAAAAATAAAGAATGCACAACAAGAAGACGAACACATACAAGCGATAAAAAAGTTAATTGAAAAAAAATGAAAGTTCAGAATATTTTATAAGAAACGACATCGTATACAAATATGAAAATGATAGAGAACTTCTGATGATTCCTACAAATATGCAAAAGGAAATAATACGCGATCTTCATAACAAAGGTCATTACGCAGTGGCTAAAACTGAAATTATTTTAAAAGAAAATTATTTTATACCCCAATTAAGAAAGCAAATTGAAAGTGTCATTGCCAACTGCATAGAGTGTATACTTTGCAATAAAAAGCAAGGAAAAGGAGAAGGTCTATTAAACCCGATCCCCAAACAAAATATGCCCCTCGAGACGTATCATATCGATCACATTGGTCCCATCCCTTCTACAAATAAAAATTACAATCACATTTTTACTGTTGTGGACGCATTTACTAAATTTGTTTGGCTATACCCCGTTAAAACTACAGCCGCTAAAGAAGTCATCGATAAATTGACCAGACAACATGATATTTTCGGAAATCCATCGCGAATCATTACCGATAAAGGACCAGCATTTACCTCTGCTGATTTTGAGAAATATTGTAAGGAAGAGAACATAGAGCATATTCCCATAACAACAGGGATACCTAGAGGAAACGGTCAAATAGAGCGAATGCACAGAATTCGTATCCCAATTTTAGCAAAACTTAGCATGGAAGACCCCACTAAATGGTACAAATTTGTCGCGCCCGTGCAACGCATCATGAATAGTACCGTATCGAGGAGTACAAAATTTACACCTTTTGAACTACTGACAGGAACGAAATTGCGGCAGAAAACTGATCTACAAATCAAAACACTGTTAGAGGATGAGGAATTAAATTCGTTCATATCGGAAAGAAATTCGAATAGAGAAATAGCTAAGCAAAACATATCAAAAATACAACAGGAAAACATGAAAACGTATAACAAAAAGCGAAAAAAGGCCAACACATATAAACTCGGTGATTTGGTGGCCATTCAAAAAACACAGTTTGGAACAGGTACCAAACTAAAGCCTAACTTTCTTGGTCCCTATGAGATTACTGCTGTAAAAAGAAACGATCGCTATAACGTGAGCAAAGTTGGACACCATGAGGGTCCAAATACGACCTCAATGGCTGCAGATCACATGAAGCCTTGGACTTCTACTGTCTAAGACGAAATATTTATGCTTTAAGTGATTTTTGTGTTTCTTTTATTTTTTTTAAACTGTGTATTATTGATATCTTTTTTTTATTACTATTATGAGTAAACTGTAAAAAGAACTGCTTCCAAGTGACAAGCAGAAAAACTTTATTATTTTTCTAACTCTAAAAAAATTGGTCAAGGACTGAAAACTTTTAAAAAGCAGTATTTAGTGATTGATTTTACTATTATTTTGTTTTATATATTGTTTGTGAATTTTTTTTGTGTGTATATTATACGTTCTGGAAAAAATAGTCCAGTACCAGTCAGGTTATATACCTGAGGAGATGGGTGACGGGGAGGACCCAGCCCTGTCAGGTAGGCCGAATTGTGGTGACAGAGTTTGAACTCTGCACTGCAAAGCCTAGCACATTCTTAAATGAGGCTCGGGATGATCCACTCCGACCTCTGAGTCAACGAAAAAAACTGCTGAACTGACACAAATTATTGCGAAAAGATAGAGTTGACTGTTGGTTGCTAGTGAGAGCAGACGTGTTGAAACGTCGCTGTTCGACCGAATACCGGGTCAAGGCGGAATGTCGCCGGCCAGCTATAGTTATCATGTTTAATCTAAATGTAAATACTCCATCTGTAAATACTTCACCCACATAATCATTAAAGTTTCAGATTCCATCAAGAATCGGCCTGGAATTTACTTCTAGACACCGACCACAGTGTACACTTATTCGTTAAAATAAATGTGCATTAAATTTCTACATATATATATATATATATATATATATATATATATATATATATATAGGCTGTTTCAAAACAGGTAAATACAACTGCACATTACTATCCTTGTGTTCTCAACAGCTATCAACAGGGGGACGTTCAACAGTTTCTAACAGGTCCTTTTTCTGTGTTTATTGATGAACCTGGTATTTTTTAAGGTTGTTTATGAAAACGTTGAACGGTTTTGTGTACCTCAAACTTATCTTTTATCCTAGCTATTGTAGATATCATTAAGAGATCTGTTTTAATCTCTCTCCTATACTTTATCTGAAATTCAACAACTTATTTGAACTTGTGGTAACATTTTAGAAAAAAATCGTGTTATTTAAAGTTAGTATAAAGCTGAAAGGAACATTACAGATATTACAGAAAAAAAATTTCCTTAAAAAATAAACATATTATGTATATAAATATAAATTAAAACAAAAACTTATTCGTAAATAACGCTGAAGTAATTTTGAAGGTCGCAACACCTGGCAAATAATTGTTGATTTTAACGCATTTTTTATAAATTGCATCCACCGCACAATTTAAAATTTTGCATCGCCGAATAGTAAATGTTCTTTCAAGTGCAATTTCTTTAAAATATGTATCTCGATTTAGAGATATGTTTTTTAAATAATTTTTTCGCATATATATATATATATATATATATATATTGAAAATATCTCTCTGTCGTCTGCAACGCGATTACGAAAGGTGAACCCATTTGCATTTAAAACAATATAAATATCTTGTATTTGTTTCTGGCCACTATTACAAACAAAATTGAAACTTATTAAATAATTAAATAAAATAGAATAATTAAAATAAAAATTTATTAGACATTTATTCGAACTGCTGTCTTAAACCACTGAAATTGTCACGATGAAAAAGGTTGCTTTAAATAGCTATTTTTTCCCCGATTTTTTCGATTATTAATTTCTAGCATGAGGTTAATTCGAAGGTTCGCTTTTATCAAATTTCAAAAAGCTCATGGAAATATTCTTGTTGTTGTTGTCAGTGGGCATGCTAAAAAATCTACTAAATGTAATTTAAAAAATAACAATTTATCATTGAATCATTTTTAATAAAATAAAATAATAACACATACTGGACAATTGCACCATAAAATATAATAAGTAAAGACACAATCTTGCTTAATGGTACACAAAACACAAACTTTAAACAGTTAAAAACTTCTACGTTTCCAGCTGTTTCTATAGCCGTCATCAGGAAAATATGATGGTAAAATGGCTCAAAGTTCAGAGACGAAAGCTTCCTGTGCAAGAGATAATTAGTCGAAATTTGATCAATGATTTGAATACAAAAATGTAGTGTTGCCATCCAGTGAAAATAAATAATTATTAATGAACTGAGATCAAATGAATCAAATGGTCGATTTAAGAAATCAAGATAGCCAGCATCTACACAGGAGGGACATAATCAAGTTCAACTCAGTTTTCATTCAAGTTTTTCACAACATAATAGAAGTTTAAGCTGAAATATTGTAATTAGATGTAAAATGATGACTTTATGATATTATGGCAGATTTTTGGGATATTATATTTTAAATTATCGTTACAAGGTTTATCTACACGTGCAATGATTTCAACTCATTCTCTAATCATCGAAGTTTACTTTCAAAGGGGTTATTGTACGGAACTAAAATTTTTGCTTCAGCAAAGTTAATATGGTTTTATCATTAGCTAATAAAATTTTTATCACCTATGCTCTACAAATAGAGAAATCCGGGTTGGATCCCGTAGCATATACAAGGTGTCCGGGCTATAAGTAACCAAAAGTTATGGCTTATTATTATGGAACTATCCATCATAACATTGAACAAAACAAAAAAAACTGAAACTTGGGATGAGTGGAGAAAGCGTAGCATAGAAGCAATTTGTCTAATAACTCCTGACATGCTACGAAACATTTGGGGAAAACTGGATTACCTTTTAGACGTTTGTCGTGTTACTAAAGCTGCACACATCGAAGTCTATTGATATTAAAACTTTGCAAGATGCTATTTTTATTTAAATATTTTTTTATATAAATTCTAATTGGTAGTTTCGTAACAATAAGCCGAAACCTTTGGATATTTTTAGCTCGGATAACCTGTATAAATTAATGTTTTGTGTAACTTGAATAAACTGGGGGGATTACTAGGAATTTCAATTAATCCAGTGCGCATTTAATAAATGAAATGAACTGCGTATGATTTTATCAGTAAACGTTAAGCGTGCTTATTATTTTTTTAATTAACACATTCGATATACCCGGAATTACTGAAGGTAACTTAAAGGAAATATATTTCGATACACCATCTTGAAAAATAAATCGCATTTTTGAATCTAACTTTAAAGGTAACAATAATAATTTTTAAATATAACTTTGCACTGTAACCCGATATAAATATAACATGTTCAATAAATTTAATTCTACTTTTGTATTATAAAAGAGCTGTCAATAATCACTCACCGTATCTCAAGTACTTGGCTTTATTATTGCAGAAAAAAATCTTTATTTTCTTCCCTATTTGAAAGCTCGTAAATTATCGACACATTTTATAATAAATCATCTTTTCGACATTTCAACAGTGAATGATGCTAATAAAATACTTTTAAACATAGTCTTTTTCATTATTATAGACTGGAAGCTTTTGTTATGGTTTATAATCGCTTCAAGAACTTTTCTTCTAACTAACATGAATAAAAACATTTTAAATTGAAGTAATTTAGGTATAGTTGCGTAATTTAGATATCAATCAACAAAGATTGACATTTAAAAAGAATTCTTCTATTACTTTCGTAAGCTTAAAGTACGAAATATATTATTAAATAATATTCTGTTTTAGTAAGAAATAATTGTCTAATTTATAGAAAAGAAAAACAATATAGTAGAGAATATTTCTTATTAAACTCCAATATTGAAGCTATAACGGTTTTGTTGACTTGATATGAGATACATATTTCCCGAAAAAATGGCAAAATGAAAACACACAAATATTGGTTCAGATATGTTACGGCACTGTATACAATATTGCCATAATATAAGATTTAAACTAGGATATAATCAGTATGTTTTTGAACATTTGAAACATTAACATAATGATTGTAAACAGCGGAACGAACAATATTTGATGAGGGTGTAATGCAGTTAGTTAATAACCCAGTGTAATTCACTACCTGCCGAGCAATTGTGATTCAGCTGGTTTTGGTTTGAAGTTGATACGTCATCTGTTGTCGCTGACAAAAAAACTATACACTACCAGAATGTCGCGATATGTAATGACAATTAATAACAGAAATTCTGTTACTCCATATAGCGAAGATTTCTATTAAGAAAAATAGGTCTTCAGTACTAAGTGACCATGACAACCCTCATAAACTGGCAGAATATCCACATACTTCTAAAGAAATGGGAAACTATGTCAATAATATTTCTACTATTTATGCACTTTATGTACATTGTTTATATAATTTAGTATTTATTCCAACAATAGCCAATTTATATGAAATAAAATTACACAGAATTTGCCATTTATTAAAATGCGTAAATACCATTTATCAAGACTATTAAAACAGAGTATTTCATTTGTTTAGTGTTTTTTTCTTCTCAAAATATTGCTGACTTTTAAAATGAAATATTTACTATTATTTTTAAAAACATTACTTTTAAAAAGTTTAATTTATGCTATGTATTTGAAATTTAGAGATATTTGAGATTATAGACGGGCTATTTATGAACTCCAGATTTCAAAATTCAATATATATTTTTTTCTTTTAATTATTTATGATTAATACTTAATAAAATATTAGATACATTGATACTGCCATTGTTGATAATTGTGAATAATTTCTTTCCAGATAAATATTAAAGATCCAACTGTGTTTGGAAATTACGTGTGTAAAGTTAGTAATACAATGGGAGAGAAGAAAAGGACCATAACTATAGTAGAAGGAGGTAATAAATGTTAATGTCATTTTAGATTAAAATATTTTTTTTTATCGAAACAAAATAATTCCTAATCGTAATTTTGAATTTTAGAAACTTTTATTCTGTTATTTTCAAAATTTTCGTAAATAATTTGTTAGAAATAATTCTTCTATTAGAAAAGTGAATAACAATTTAGAAATTAAAATGCATGCTATCAAGAAATATCTCGAAGTTCGCAGAATATTCGAATATAACAATTAAAAAAAATCTATTCATGGTTGAAAATATAGAAAAGGATATCAAAAGGTCTACTCTAATCAACACATAAACTTTGACACCTCAATTATCAATATATCTCTGTAAAAAAAATCTGTAATTCTACAGATTTAAATTTACAGAAATCTGTAAGCTTACTAAAATTTTATCTGTAAACTGTATGGAAAAAGATGTAAATCTACAAAATTATATTTTGTAAAGCTACAGAAATCAAAAGCTTTACAATAGAATCTACTACGATTACAGTAATCTTAGTAAAATTTTATTTATAACATGGGTTGCAGTTACATAAAACGTTCTAGACATCCCAGTTTCCTAAAACATTCTTAGTAACCTTGCAGATTTTTTTATTTATAGTGCAAATGTATATATGTTACATGGATTTTTGTTGTTGCCTTTACATAACATGTTCTCGGAATCCCAGTTTCCTCGAAAAATGTTAGTAATTTTCATTTTTTTTTTTTTTTTTTTTTTTTTTTTTTTACAGTGGCACTATATATTCAAACAAGCAATATTTTAACTTACGCTACGTTATTTACATGATTGTGAAGAGCTTTTCTAATGAATTCTTTCTTTCTATCGAACTTTATTCCGAACTTTTATCGACATTGTAGCTTTTTAACTTTGGCTAAATATCGTAATTTTTTTAATATGGAAGTAATGAATTATTTATTAGTTTCGATGAGCGGCGAAAGAATCTGTTAAACTCTAGTAGAACGATCGTGCTGTAATAAGTTAAAGGCGATGTTCTGTGAATTGGCGACATAGCCACTGAATACTTAGAAGCCAAGCACATGAGCAATGTCGGGAAGAGTTCACGGTTCCGGTCTTGATAGATATCAGGTACTCGTCGGGATAAACAGAGTTGTTTTATGGGAATAAATTACAGTCGAAACCCATGAGATTTCTCATCCAGAAGAACATTCAGTCAATTTCAGAAAACACTTTTATTTATACACTGTAAAAAAAAAAAAAAAGGACCCGATTTTTTGTAGGAATCGGAAAAATAGTTGCCCTTATCGTACCGCAAAAAATTTCCGACCCAGCTCGGAATAAAATCAGTAAAATCGGAATAAAATCCCTAAACTTGGAATAAAGTCCGTAAAGTACCGTTTTAATGGATGTTTCCTTTTTTTACGGATTTTATTCCGAGTTGGGTCGGAAAATTTTCCAGTACGTTGTTGTATTTATGTCGGCCAATTATCAGCACGTGGGACATAGGCCCTAAGGGGGGGGAGTGCCTTCCGTGGAGGTCTTTCTAAGGGAACCTAACCCCTTTCCGGTACGATAAGGGCAACTATTTTTCCGATTTCTACAAGAATACTGTTCGGATTTTTTTACAGTGTAGGAAGGCAAGTTCCTCCTTTTAGCTAACTGCCTCTATACCTCAAATGTAATGTTGTTTTCTCTGTATTTTTTTATAAATGGTAAAAGAACATGGTTTTTCCAAAACGATCTAAAAAAAAATTATAAGGAATACGTATAGGAATATAATCCTTGAGACTATGAGTCGTAACTTAATATTTTAAAAACCGCAAGTTATTTATTTTAATCTATAAAGTTATATTAATTTAAATAATGCTTCTATTGCAGTGAAACCTACGTTTAGTGAACAAATGTATCAGTTCACGGCGTTAAGAAGGTTATTATCGTATACTAGCAGATCTACCCAGTTTCGCTCGTGTCAATAATAAGGTTCCTCTCGGGTAAAATACATTAAAATAAAATAATACGGCAATGACAATAACTGAGATTAGTGCATTCCCGTCCACGAATCGTTAAAAAGACAAATAAAAAATATAAGTAAAATAGTCTTAATTGCGTCTATTATTAACTATACCATAATAATATATATTCCAAACAAATGTCATAACATATATTAAAGTACAATTATTTGCTTAAAAAGCGTCATTTCAATTAAAAAAAAAAACATTAAAAATATTAAAATTTTACATGTTTCGACTCTTTCATTAAGTCATCTTCAGAATATACAAAAAAATCTGCAAACACAATGATAATTGTAACATTATACGGTTGATGGCAACGACCAAACCCATAAATTTTGCCTTTATTGAAATTTTTCTTAACATATGAATATCATACAATTTCGTTTTTCACACTGTCGAATAGAAAAAAGTTCAATCAAATGAAATTTATTTGAAAATTGTATCTCAATTTTTTAATGTGAATGGATTTTAAAGTAATTTTCAATCATGGATATTTTTTAATTTGCATGCAGCGAGGGATGAGATTTCCGCGTTTTTGCACACCAGTATTTTGTTAGAGAAAATGATATTTCATTTAATCGGAACACTGTTACGATTTAACAGGGATGACAGGGATGCCCGCCCTGGGAACCCAACTTTCGCATGTAACAGAAAAACTTTATCTCTAAGAATATACCGGTGTGCAAAAACGCGGAAATCTCATCCCTACATGCAGCCCAATTACGAAAGATATGCCTGTTTTCTCTTAATGCAATGTTATAAAGTAAAGACATGCACTATGAGTAACTCTAGCATCATATTGTTGGTGGCAGCAACCTAACCCAACCATAAACTTAACTTTTACTGCAAGTTGACCTTTAAACATCGCACATTTGGTAATTCCAACGTCTAATAGTATACAAAAAGTACTTTCAGTAGTATTTGTTTGAAAAGCTTATCTCAATTTACAGATTGTTTATCCATTTTGAATTAATTTTCAATCACGGAGATATTTTTAAATATACCTGCAACCCAATTAAGAAAGATATATCCGTTTGCTATTAATGCAATATTATGAAGAAAAGACATTTCTATGAGTAACGCCTATCATATTGTTGGTGGCTACAACCTAACCGTACCATAAATTGCGCTTTTACTGCAATTTAGTCTCTAAACATCATGCATACCATTATTTCAACGTCTAACAGAAAACAAAAAACACTTTCCGTAATTTGTTTGAAACGCTTATGTCAATTTACAGATTTTTTATGATTTTTAAAGTAATTTTCAACCTTGAATTTTTTAAAATATGCCTGCAACCCAGTTACTAAAGACTAACTTAATTGTTCAAAAACATTGTAAATAATTCAGTATTTGTTTGTTTTCATGTGGGAATCACATTCCTGCTGCTTATAACTTGGGATCTTCTGAAATAATTTTAATTCAACTTGCATTATTCGTTTTTCAATTAAGGTTTTGGTGCGTAACATTGTTATACGCTGATTAGTCATAGAATTATAGGGGGAAATTCCATAATCATGTGGAACCCGATTATGAAAGATTAGTCTTTTTAAAAATTCTGAATGGATTCCATTGGAAATATTGGTCTGATGATTTTTTTAAAGTAGATAGTGAACTTTTCCACGGTCTAAAACGTATGTACATGAAGTTTCGTGCAAATCGGTCAAAAATTGAAGATTTGTGTAAAGGACATACATGCAGAGAACGGATTTTATATAGAGAGATATATATTTTCATAAAAACTTAATTTGGTTTCTTCAGTGTGAAATATTATAATCCTTTCAGGGCGGGATGTTTATGAAACCAATTAATTTTAATTCCCAAACATATGCAATGTCACCAGGATCGTGGTAAAATATTTACCATCTAATAAGTATGTGAAAGATAGCCCTTTTTTAGGTGCGTTCGTAATTATATAAATACGTAGCACCTATAGTCGTCGTTCAGTCCGTCCGTCTGTCCGCCCGTCTGTCCGTCTGTTCGTCCGTCTGTCCGTCTGTCCGTCCGTCTGTCCGTCTGTCCGTCTGTCCGTCCGTCTGTCCGCATGTAACAGAGCAAAAACTACCCGACCGAATGGTCTGAAATTTCAAATATATGATTGTTGCAAAATTTTGTCGAGCCATTTCAAATTTTATGAAAATCGGATGTATAGTTTAATTACAGGGACAGTCAAAAGTTTTTCTTTACATTACGGCCAATGGGAAAAATTATTGCAAGTGCATTTTAATGATATTACAGCCTTCCGAATGATCTGAAATTTTAAAGATATAACTGTTGCAAAATTTTGTCGAGCCCTTTCAAATTTTAGGAAAATCGGATGTATAGTTTAATTACAGGGACAGTCAAAAGTTTTTCCTTACATTACGGCCAATGGGAAAAATTATTGCAAGTGCATTTTAATGATATTACAGCCTTCCGAATGATCTGAAATTTTAAAGATATAACTGTTGCAAAATTTTGTCGAGCCCTTTCAAATTTTAGGAAAATCGGATGTATAGTTTAATTACAGGGACAGTCAAAACTTTTTCTTTACATTACGGCCAATGGGAAAAATTATTGCAAGTGCACTTTAATGATATGAGAGCCTTCCGAATGATCTGAAATTTTAAAGATATAACTGTTGCGAAATTTTGCCGAGCCCTTTCAGATTTTAGAAAAATCGGATGTATAGTTTAATTACAGGGACAGTCAAAAGTTTTTCTTTACATTACGGCCAATGGGAAAAATTATTGCAAGTGGATTTTAATGATATTAGAGCCTTCCGAATGATCTGAAATTTTAAAGACATAACTGTTGCAAAATTTTGTCGAGCCCTTTCAAATTTTAGGAAAATCGGATGCATAGTTTAATTACAGGGACAGTCAAAAGTTTTTCTTTACATTACGGCCAATGTGAAAAATTATTGCAAGTGCATTTTAATGATATTACAGCCTTCCGAATGGTCTGAAATTTTAAAGATATAATTGTTGCAAAATTTTGTTGAGCTATTTCAAATTTTAGGAAAATCGGATGTATAGTTTAATTACAGGGACAGTCAAAAGTGTTACGTTACATTACGGCCAATGGGAAAAATTATTGCAAGTGCATTTTAATGATATTACAGCCTTCCGAATGATCTGAAATTTTAAAGATATAACTGTTGCAAAATTTTGTCGAGCCCTTTCAAATTTTAGGAAAATCGGATGTATAGTTTAATTACAGGGACAGTCAAAAGTTTTTCCTTACATTACGGCCAATGGGAAAAATTATTGCAAGTGCATTTTAATGATATTACAGCCTTCCGAATGATCTGAAATTTTAAAGATATAACTGTTGCAAAATTTTGTCGAGCCCTTTCAAATTTTAGGAAAATCGGATGTATAGTTTAATTACAGGGACAGTCAAAACTTTTTCTTTACATTACGGCCAATGGGAAAAATTATTGCAAGTGCATTTTAATGATATGAGAGCCTTCCGAATGATCTGAAATTTTAAAGATATAACTGTTGCAAAATTTTGTCGAGCCCTTTCAAATTTTAGGAAAATCGGATGCATAGTTTAATTACAGGGACAGTCAAAAGTTTTTCTTTACATTACGGCCAATGGGAAAAATTATTGCAAGTGCATTTTAATGATATTACAGCCTTCCGAATGGTCTGAAATTTTAAAGATATAATTGTTGCAAAATTTTGTTGAGCTATTTCAAATTTTAGGAAAATCGGATGTATAGTTTAATTACAGGGACAGTCAAAAGTGTTCCGTTACATTACGGGGAATGGGAAAAAATATTGGAAGTGCATTTTAATGATGTATCAGACTATGCGCTTTATGAAGTGCAAAAAATTATACATTCAGTACAATATGGGGTGCAAAAAATAATTATAAAACTAGTTATAGTACGAACGCACCTCATTTGCCACGTTTGACGAGCAATTTCCAACTTGTTCTTATTTACAAATACATTTTGGGGGCAAATTTCGGTGCCAATCATTTATGTCAACACTTTAGAATGGAAAATTCTCTGCATCTGAAAGAATTAACATAGAATATAAATACATGCATATTACGTACAACAACAACATAAAAAAATAAACATAACTATTTAGCGATAATAAATTGAACGACAGTTTGATATTGCGCAGTTGACGAAACAGCGAAAAAACACAAAAGTAGTGAAATCTGAACTCGTACATGCGACTATATTGGCCGCGGAATGAGAGCACGGTTTTCAGAAACAACGCACTGCGCAAAGATTTCTTATCCAATTAGTAAACGCTCCGAATAGCTTTACTGGTGTATGGATTAAAAGAATGTACCCTGCTTTCGGTGGAAATAAATATAAAACGCCTCTATTTTAGTACTGAAAATCAACTTACAATCTAAATAGAATATTATATCATGTATTGAATTTTAAGGCGGAAAAGAAAAATAACAAAGTGCGATAACATATGAAGTTTAATAAAAGAAAAAAAAAACTAATATAAGTGGGAAATAGTAAATTAAATGTGTACAGTTTAGAATATTAAAGATATTATATAGGGAGAAAGACAATAAAATTTCTCAGATTAAATAGAAAATTTAAAAAGTATTAACAAAAATAACTACTAAAACTGATAATTTGGTGAATTTTTACATAAAATAAATTACTAGCAATGTGCTTGATTACGAGGAGGTGCTGAAAAGTACCTGGCTTGGCATCAATTACTTATAGTTTAAATATAAACACAAAATTAGGCTCATTTGAAAGTTTATTATCTTCTTTTGTAACTCTTATGAGGTATTTCTGATTATAAGAATTTATTCTGCTGAGGGTGAAAGCTGAGATAGCAGGGACACAAGAAAGTTGTTGGTCTTTGGAGTTACGAGACGTCATGAAGTTTTCGTTTCTACAGGGGAAGCGAGCAAAGGATGTTCAAGTTAAGATGTCACGAACGCTGAGGATTAAACCTAGATTGCATCTATGATCCAGAAAACAAAGAACAGTCAAAAGAATGGCGCCATAGGGGTTCCTCGCGACCAAAGACGTTTCGCGCACGAAAACCTGTCAAAAAAGTCATGGCGTCAGTTTTCTGGGACAAAAATGGCATTCTGTTAATGGACTACCTTACCTACTTCAGGGGTGTAGCATTGCCGGAATATATTAAACTAATCTGTGGAGAAGTGGAAGGAGAAAATCAAGCCGAGGGAAGTTGACCAATGGGATTTTTTCATTGCATGACTGTGCACCTGCACACACGTCCAATGTTTTGGTTGCAAAATGTGGACATTGTGTTAAAAAAACTGGTCAAATATCATCCCTATTCACCAGAACTAGCCCCTTTAGACTATTATCTGTTATCGAATTTGTAGAAACACCTTAAGGGTCGTCATTTTTAAGCCATGGAAGATGTCAAAAGGCTGCTGAGAGAGGATTTCAGGACCGGCCAAAGAATTTTATTTCAGAGGACTAGAAAAGCTGCAACAACGATGTAACAAGTGCACCAGTCTCATGGGAGAATATGTTGAATAAATGTGTAATTTCCTAACTCTAGCTATATACTTTCTGGTCAAAGACAGAAACTTATCAGCACCTCCCATATATATCTCGCTATTAATATATGGGAAATAAGAACGAATTCTATTATAAAAAGTTCAGTTTAAGTCGTATTAAAATTTTATTTAATTAAATCATACGTTATGTTTCTAAAGATCATTTAATGTAATGCAACATGAAGAGCTTACTTATTTCCAAATTCAGTTAAAATATTTATTTTTCGTTTTCAATTAAATTTACAATTGAAATTTCTAAGTAATGCGTCGTTGTACGTGGTAAATTAGATTAGAATTTAAAGTAAAATAAAGTATTAAAGTTTTAATAATATTCGATAATCCTTTATTTTTTAAATTTCTTTAATTGACAATAATTGCCTATTTCAAAATTACAGAAAAAATACATCTTTTTGTTATAATCCTTCAAACATATTTAATGAAATGTTATTATTAATCCTTAAAATATTTCCTTAAAACACGAACGCTAAATATTAATTAAATTTCAATATTTACTTTGAGAAAATGCATTTTACTTTGCGAAAATGTACTTTTTATTAAGTGATTAAACTCGAAATTTTTGCAATTTTATGCATATTTGAATATTTGTTTTATGATTCTATTATTTCAAAATAAGAATGTTTGATGACATCAAAAACTGTATTTCGAAATCTTTATAAGCTCAGATTTGTACGGACTTCAAATCTAATCCAGAAAAAAGAAAAAAGAAACAGTAGAAAGTATATCAGTTCTTAATCGTTAGTCTTCTGAAGGGTTCTAAAATAGCGAAAATTTGAAAACATTATTAATAACTGATTCTTGAAGAAATAATTTCCAACAGATTTAAATGAACATTTGCGTAAATATCCTGTACGAAAACTTGTATAATCATCTATAATATAAGTGCATAGTTACCTTATAACATTTTTTTAACAAATGTTTTTATAGGAAAATCAAAGTATCTCGTATCTTCGCGCCGCGGTGTAATTTTAGGTGTATTTCGTAATATTTCTAACCATTACATTATGGCTATGTTGGAATTTCTGAAACATTTTTGCAGATCTACATCCATCATAAACCATAGAACCCAAAACAACCTCCAGTTCATAACTTTATCTATCTACTTATATCTCCCTCTCTCTCTACACATATATATGTTAGATTATTCTAACATTGGAAGGTTTTACTAGTGAACGAAATAACTGGTTGTTACGTTACCAGTAGTGCAATGTTGAAAATAATAGAAACACAAGTAGAGTTGAATTCTTGTCGACTAATATAACGTTATTACTTTATATGGTGATTCGAAAGTGTAGTTAGCTTCGATGTAATAGTAGATGAATAATCAATCTGGATATTTGGAGGTAGTTGCAGTCACCGAGTAGTAGGCCAAGTAGCACAGTGCAGTTTCCACCAATTCATTTTAATCAAGCCATCGCTACGTAGTATTTAATTATGGGCAGGCAAATTGTAGATAATAGAAAATCTCAGACAGCGTCCAGGGGAAGTTTTCAAAGTTGAAATACAACAAATTCTGCTGAAACACAGCGAGTATCGACTTTTTGTTCCTCAAGTGTAAGAATACAAATATGACGTAGATCGCGCTCTCAACCAATGAATAATTAAGAATATCACTTCATGAAAAAAGTGCGGACAGAGCAAGCGGATGAATTTGAAGGAAAAAAGGTTAATTTCAGAAATGCGCGGAAAAATAAAAATGGAAGCTAAAAGAATATTCTAGAAAGAAAAAAGCGTGGAAATGGAACATTTAATTTAAGAATACTAAAAGCGTAATATTTAAGCAATTTAGACAAGTGAGACATTATATTAAAGAGAATTTAACAGAGTTAACAATAGAGATTATTTAAGGATAAGGATTTAGTGAATTCTTTTAGTGAATTTAGTGATTTAGTAGTAATTTAGAATAAGATAAGGAAATAGCGGAAATAGATCTAATAATGCAACATATATCACTTTTTTGTGAGCACGATAACTTCCCTGATTCTGCGCAAATCTCTTTTAAACTGATACAGAAAATCAAGTGGCAGAAAATCTCGGTCAGGTTCGTTAATGGGAAAATAAGACAAAGGGGGTGGAAATAGAAAGGAGTTTTGTGAAAACCGAAAAAATCCCCAGAACTTCTCAATTATAACATTTTTCCAGATCAACGCCGATCATGATCCCTAGAGCTGTACTCCCCACACCCCCCGTTCAGAACAACATCTATCTGTCTATCTGTCTATCTATCGATCTATATAAATATATATACAGGGTGTCCCTGGATTATTGGGACAAACTTTAAGGGGTGGTAGGGGACATGACAATGATTTAGATATGCATAGCGAACCATGGTCGGAAACGCTTTCCTGTCGCTGTAGTGACGGTTGGGGAAAAGGAAAAAGAGACAAGAATAAAAGAAGAAAACATGTTTATGATAGTACAGCAAAACATTAAGAAAAAAAAAGATTGAGAACGATCGTTATCAAAGTAGGTATTTGAAATTACGATCACAGGCTGGGATGCATGGAAGCGCATTTCCGGCGCATGGAAGATCTAATGTTCTGGAAAATACAGGAAGTATCCCGAGCTTCCCCAATATCTGCCACGATGCGTGTAACAAGTTCCTTAGTATTTACTAGTATTGTCCCGCATTTATATATATATATATATATATATATATATATAAAATCCAAGTCTCTGTGTGTCCCTCACGATTCCGGTAGGACCACCTCATTGAAATGAGTAATTGTTGAAAAATACTAATGCAGGGTTACCACAGTAGCGCCAAATGTTGGCCAACTTGGCGATAGCTGGCTGATTTGGCGAAATTCTCATTTAAAACCATTAATCTTTCATAAAGGAGGTCACCAAAATTTAATTTAAACTCCGCTCTTTTAAGATATTTTTCAAAATCTATGGGTGAGAATTTAAAGTACATCTTTGCATCTTCCTCCCGATGCTACTAATAAAATAACCGCCAATAGACGACGCTGTACTGTATGAGCTCCTAACTGCGCGATTTTAATGTGCTTTAGGTACTTTTCCAGTATAGGTGCCTTGGCGAAAAAGGAAATTTGGCAACATATTTTCCGGGAACCTATCCATTGTTTCATTTTATATACACACGCATTTTTCTTTTTTGCGATATTTATACGATTTAATTAACATAAAAAAGCTGTTTCTCTATTTTTATACAGAAACAGATGTAATTTGTACATAAAAATATGAATAATATGCATATAAAATAAACATATATAAAAAAAAAAAAAAAACGCTCATCAAGTTTGTTTTCATAGCTGTTTATATGATTTGACAACAAATTTCGATATTTTTCCGTTATACGGACACCATGCCAAAATGTATGCTAATGCGCCAATTATTTCAAAATGCTAAAAGATATTTGTAGTTTTATGCCTGCAGTTTAATATGAGTTTTATTTTATTGCTTTATTTTATAACAGTTATTTGTTCAATTATTATATTTGTGATTTAATGAAATAGTTCGTAAAAGTCTGGAATTTTCAAATGTTATATTTTTTAAATGCTCAATTTAGTATCGACAATATTTTTTCTTTTATTTTTTCAAATGCCTCAATTCACGTGATTTTCATTTTGCGCCAACTATTACGCTTGGCGACAATGGTATTCGTATAACGGAAAAGTACCCAAATCTCACTTTCTGATGCCCAAATTACACCAAGCTTTTTTTAAAAAACCCCAAAGCCCCTACAGTGGAAAAGTATCAAACTGTCTATTATTTTGCGCTATCTGCTTTATAGTTTATACTATATATGCAAGGTGAGCGGAGCGAAGAGTTTAAACATTAAATATTAAAGTTTCGGCACAGAATTCATATACGCCCCATGTTGGCGCGATTTTTTTCTGACGCCAATGTCATATACACAACGGGTACTTAACTGTCGCCAAAGTGTCGTTATTTTGCTTGATATGGTAACCCGGATGTTGTTGTTTATGCTGTTGATGTTTTCGCCAAATTGGCGCCGGAAAAAAAATCGCTCCAATATGGGGTATATATGACAACTGTGCCAAAGTTTCTATAAAGCAGTATAAGACTAAAAAATTAAGAGTAAAATAAATGCAAAATAAGACTAAAGAAGAAAGAAAAATCATGCGTTAAGCATAGAATATGAAACACTTTCCAACACATCCTGAATGCTTTAACAAAACTTCGTTATTTAGGGAAATAAGGTAAATAAGATAACTAAGTAAACATTTTAGAAAACGCATAAAAAATTTTAAAAATTGATTTCAGCAGTTACCGTCCAAAGCCAATAGTACCGTTATTACATGCCACTATTTAGCTAAAATTTAATTTAAACTACTCTTAAAGCTACTGAAATCACATTTCCAGATATTATCATCCATGGACGGTTATGTATCCAATTCTTTGCGTGACCCTGTATATCATTTTATCTATATTCTACAAACATTTCTTAGTAAACTAAATGCAGTTCAGCGTAAAACTGCATAACTCCTTTAAAAACCACCTTTAAGCAATTTATTCTCATACTCAGTAACCCTTACGAATTCTTTTGTGTAGCCCTGCATATGAACTGTAGCATTTATACACACGGTATAGTATGCATAAATGTAGTGAAACATAAAAGCGCATATCATAATTAAAAATGCATTTCTAGCAATCATTGCTTATGTACAATACTTTGGAGAAAAGTTTCTTGGCGAGAAAGAAGTTTGCCAACATATTTTCTGACAACCTATTTACTGCTTCATACTCACAAGCAATTTTCTTGCATATATATACAATTTATTTAATGTAAAAAAAGCTATTTACCCATTTTTATAAAGAAACAGAAATAATTTTTGCACAGATGTCATATATACGCATCGGGGTTGCCGTGATTTTTCTCTGACGGACATTCGGCAGAAATCTCGCTTTCAAATACCAGTTACTTATATATTTTTAAATTATTTGCTATCACTTTGAAAAGGAAATAACTATAAATAAATAAAAGTTTGAATAATAACTATAGAACGAAACAGTTTATATAATTTAAAAACAGAAAATAAAAGTAAATAAACAATTTATTAATAAATAAAAAAACAATAGCTGGGTTACCATAGCAGACAAAATAACACCATTTTAGCACCAGTTAGGTATCCCGGTTCATATCTGAAATCTGTGCCGTAATTTGTATATAAAAAAATATTATATATATTTAGAAACGATTTTGTTATGTATATAAGTGCATATATAAACAAAAATAAAAGTTCATTAGATTTGTTTTCATAGCTGTTTATATATTTTGGCAACATATCTCACTTTCTGATGCCCGAATTACGCCAAGCTTTTTTTAAAAATGCGCTATAATGGAAAAGTACCTAAATAAATAATTAACAGAAATAACCAATTATACAAACTAAAAGTTTTTATTTCGAGATCAAAGCATTATTTTTAATTTCGATTTAAAATACATATATCCTTGGATAACTTTATTTGAAATTAGGTTCACGGCTTAATATCTCATTCCATAAACCTAAACAAACACAAGTGATTCATTCATCGTGAACCGTAAAAAATATTAAATCACCATTCACAAAGTAAGTTCTCCAACAGTCAATGGACAATATTCTAATGACGTCATAGTAGGTAAAATGGTGGCGGTATCATTTGTTTATGGTTTGAAATCACAAAGATTTAATTTTGCAATGTCTCTTAGTTACATTATTTTATTGTCATATTTATGAGCTCAGAACAAAAGCATATTATTTAGTTATTAAAGACGGAAAAAAATTATAAATGTGCATGATTTGAAAATATTAAATAATTTTCTTTCTTAATACTAAAAAATAACATCGGGAAGTAACAGCGAGTTTAAGTTAAATAAGTTTAGCTGTTTAATTCTGTTGTAATATTCAAAATAACTGTATTTATTAGATTTCAGTAAACAACATCAGGGCCCGATTAAACTTTGAAGTTAGAGAAATTACAATGTCATTTCAGGACCTTTCTTTTGGAGAAGCTTTTCTAAATTCCACATATACATGGAAACTCTTCAGTGTTAGAAATATTATTCCTACACTGTTAAAAATTTGCAGCATTCTGGCAGTTCATTTGACCGTTTTTTCCGAAAACGGTTACACAACCGTAATTTTAACACTATTCTGACCATATTATTGGCAATTTCATGGTCAGAATATAGTTAAATTATGGTTATGAAACCGTTTTTTCAAAAAACGGTCGAATGACCTGCCAGAATGCTGCAAAATTTTTAACAGTGTAGGACTGGCATAACATGAGAACGGTCTGCAATTTTACACAAGTTTTTGAAAACTACTTTATATCAGAAATTTTACTAAAAACTGGTTACTTTTTTTGTTATAAAGGCCCACACTATTAGAATTATGACAAGTTGCAGCCAATTTCGCCAAAGTCGTAACCAAGATCGTGAAGCACACACATATAATACCACATAATACCATTTCATGAAGTCGTATACGATAATTTAATAGTTTTTACATTACTTCAAGTGTGTAATTTATTTATTTTTAAGGCTTAACAATCTAAATTGTCCAATATATGAATTAAAAAATATGTAAACAAAGATTGAATCAATTATTGATCAAAGAGCCTCAAGTCTGCATATCACTTGGAACCAAACTGTGCAGATTAGTGGTTTTCTACTGTACACAGTTTTTCATAAATGTGTTTCGTTCTTAAAATGTGTTATTTTCATCTATCACTGCGGAACAAACGAGAAACCTCATATTCTTGCACATGAGTTGTATATATCTGTACATCTAAATTTACGTCATTTTTGACGGGCTACCTTTCTAGTATATATATATTTGATCTATCTATCTATCTATCTATCTATATATATATATTTGATCTATCTATCTATCTATATATATATATATTTGATCTATCTATCTGTCTCTCTCTCTCTCTCTCTCTCTCTCTCTCTCTCTCTCTCTCTCTCTCTCTCTATATATATATATATATATATATATATATATATATATATATATATATATATATAGTTAAAAAATTCCAATAGTTATTTCAAGCATTACCACAAACTGTAAACTTTAATTGAAGCACAAAATTAACTTAACCAAACCAAATAAAAACTATAATTTAACTTAATAAACAAACTTAAAGAAACACAACTTAACCAACTTTAACTTAAACAAAACAACCATAAGAAACAAGGCAAATAACTAATTAAACATGGAGACAGGTCTGTGTGGCTTATGACACACTAATGCAGGGTTAAAACTGTTTTTAAGCATGCAACATTCCCCATATTTACCTGTCGAGACCATATTGAAAAAACAAATGAAACAAGATTAACGCTAAATGAAACCGACCGACCGAAATCAATCCATATCAAAAGCGATCTGTTTCCACTACATTCCGTAAACCACACGCTTCGAGTAAAGGCATCAATTCACTTCTGTTCTTGCAAGTTCTAACATAATTATACGTCATATTTTTGACCAGACTCACAGGATAACCCTGTTTCACAGCAGTGACGTACCATTTCAGCATATCCTCATTCAAAATGACACTATCCGATGTCAATCGGTTTAATCTGTTTAAACCGTTAATATAAATGTTTCTGAATACCGATATATGGACATTTGAATTGAAATTCAATATTGCAATTGTTTTAAAGTTAAAATCGTCTCTTTTATCATAAACCGATGTAATTAAATTTCTGTTTTCTAATTTTAGATTTACATCTAAGTAATTTGTATTGCAACTATTATGACTACCGGAAAGTTTCAATTCTAAATTTTTAGGATAATATTTAAATTCATGGTTAATCTTTATTCCATTCAGCTCGACAATCAAAACGTCGTCGATATATCTGAAACTCATTATGTCTTTATGTAATTCACTTATATTTTCATATATATGTAGATACATGTCGGCCAAAATTGAACTGCAACTCCCCCCCATGGGGATACCCTTAATCTGCTTATATACCTTATTGCCCTCATATAAAAAATTCTCTTGAACCACCAATTGAAACAAATTTTGAAATTCACTTAAATCCATGTATAAATCACCATACCTATTATACACCTCCAATATCTTCTCCCTCAAATCCTCAATCTCTATGTTGTTAAACAAATCTGCAAAATCATATGCATACAATCCTGTAATCTTATTTTTATACCTTTTCACTTTTTCCAACAGTTCATAACTATTACTTATTATAAAAGTTGAATTCTCACTTTTAATCTTCAAAAATATTCTCTTCAATACCTTTAATAATTTTTTATTCGCACATTCAATATAGGAATTATAACCACATGTAACGGTTCTAAATTTCACAGGGCATTTATGGAACTTGGGTATTAAAACCAAATAAGGAAAATTCAAATTATCTTGTTTTGTTTTAATTTTTTTATACATTGCCCTAATTCTGTTCTCCACCTCATTAATTTTTGCCCTAATTAACTCATAATTATTTGTGTTTTCATAACTTTCTCTTAATATTTTTCCATATAATTTTTTACAGATAATTGCATAGTTAGTACTTGCCTTATCTACATATGTTATTATAAAATCATCTTGGATGTTTTTTATAGCTTTTCTTAAATCAATATATTTCTCTTCGGACAAACCCTCAAAGTTTTTAACGTATGTCTCCTCTAGTTCCTTTAAAATATGATATTTCCATTCTTCAAATAATTCTCCAGGTAGTCTGTATTTATAAGTTAACTTTTGTATAAAGATTTCTATATTATATTTAAACCGTTTAACTGCATTACTTTTCGTGAAATTCCGTTTTATTCTGTATTTTGCTCCATAACTCATTTGATTTTTCAGTTCGACATTTTGTACGATATCGAGATTCCCAGTTATTACATGTCCATAATGTTTGTCTACATATTTGTTGTACACATCCTCATTACATTTACAAATGTCTGCATTTTCGTTCCTATTAATATTTTTAGAATAATAATTATAATTAAAGATCATTCTACCTAAAGGCTTGTCATACTTAAACGCTTTAACAATATTTAAATTTTTTATTGGTAACATGTCCTTATATTTATTAAAAATCCTTTTGTAATTTACATTACTGTAGCACCCTCCTATGTAATCTATAACGAAATATACTTTATCTGCATCTTCCTGATTTTCACACTTTGACTTACAGTAACTTTGCCAATTATTTAATTTTATTCTATATTTTAATAGATCAATACCCAGATCTATGTTATGTATTCCTATTTTTTGCGATAACAAAATCAAAACCTTAGGTATCAACATCTTTTTGACATTGAATATGATATATTTGATACTCTTCAACTTGTCATTACCGTTACAATTCATTAAAGCTGTTACAATGCTTTCACCGTCCTTCAATCCAACCAATTTTTCTCTAGTAATCCCTGAATCACGATTACTTTTTCCATCTTTATAAACGTTATAGCCATTAATATCACACTTTATCTTTGCATAGATGGAGTCAGTCATGTCTCGATTTTTAAAGGTTTGTATAATGTTGCACCCACCAAACATAACGTTCAACCCATAGGGATATAGTGTACCATGTGCAATCATCATATCCTTTTCATATATTTTTCTTTTAATTTTATTTTGGACGATTTTTAAAATTGATATTTTAATGTTATCTATACCATGTTCAGCGAAGTGTTTTATTTCTATATCTTCATGCTCTCTCTTAACTTTTAAATTTCTTATATCTGACTTATGGTTATTGAAGCGTTTGTTCAGTGGAGTTGAAGTTTGACCAATGTATGCAACATTACATACTTGACATCTTAGCTTATACACGCAATTGTATACTTTACAAAATTTTAAACATTTCCCATTATTTTGTCCAAAATCGTTTTTCGTGTTTTCCGCACAGATACATACCTTACATCTTTTATCTGTACACTTATCAAAATTTAATACATTATTGTTCTTATAAAAATTTCTGTTGTAAAAATATCTAGTTTTATAACATTTATATTTGATACCTATATTACCACCTTCAGTACCCTTAATTATATGACTACTGTTATAGAAGCACCTAGTACTGTACTTAACGTAATTTTCACCATCTCCACCACCGCTATCCAAATTCATAGAAACACGATCAAAACTACAATTTTTATTAGCTTTTCCACAATTATTTATTTTTTTATTTTCAAATATTTTTTTGCAACCGCTCACGCTCTCCCACTTCTCCACACTTTCAACTATATCTATTTCACAATCACTATGCTCCAAACTTTCATAATCATGGTCACTTTCTAACGATCCACTCTCTACCATTTTATTGAGAGTCGACCGAGCACAACGGTCATCTTTGATGTACCGTCTCTTGCCGGTCTCCATATAATTTATTCTACCTTCCATGTTATGCATATTTCAAAACAATTCAATTCCCAATTCAAATTCAAAAATTATGTTTCCAGCACATACCACTAACCATACTTTAGCCACCATGACCATACTGAAATAGCCATACACAATAACCCACCAAAGGGGACATTTTTGGGGGAGTCGTAAGAGAGACATGAGCAAATTGCAGCATATTTTTATATATACCTAGAACAAACACCTATTTAACTATCAAACATATTAAAAACAAACACTTAACAGAATTAGTTAACGAACGCAACAAAATACAAAAACACACAAATCAGTAAAACCTCTTAACTTGACAAATCCAATAAAAAGCACTTAAAATCAATTAAGCTACAAACGGTGGTAATTACAAACATCTTTACTCAACTATAAACTCAGTGAAAAGACATACCTGACAAAACGCCTCTAGTAGCCTCTAAACACTAATCCAGCAACTATTAATATTCCACATAATCCATACACTTTTCAAATGCCAAATGAAACTGTAGCCACGCCAACATATCTCACCGGATACACATAGTTAAAAAATTCCAATAGTTATTTCAAGCATTACCACAAACTGTAAACTTTAATTGAAGCACAAAATTAACTTAACCAAACCAAATAAAAACTATAATTTAACTTAATAAACAAACTTAAAGAAACACAACTTAACCAACTTTAACTTAAACAAAACAACCATAAGAAACAAGGCAAATAACTAATTAAACATGGAGACAGGTCTGTGTGGCTTATGACACACTAATGCAGGGTTAAAACTGTTTTTAAGCATGCAACATTCCCCATATTTACCTGTCGAGACCATATTGAAAAAACAAATGAAACAAGATTAACGCTAAATGAAACCGACCGACCGAAATCAATCCATATCAAAAGCGACCTGTTTCCACTACATTCCGTAAACCACACGCTTCGAGTAAAGGCATCAATTCACTTCTGTTCTTGCAAGTTCTAACATAATTATACGTCATATTTTTGACCAGACTCACAGGATAACCCTGTTTCACAGCAGTGACGTACCATTTCAGCATATCCTCATTCAAAATGACACTATATTGATATATATATATTGATATATATATATTGATATATATATATATATATATATATATCAATATTTCAACGGAGTGGGATTTCAGGGTCTGTGGGCCATGATTGGTGAAAATATACAAAAATGTTTTGGAATGGCTTTCCTCCGAACGGCTGTAATTGTTAGGCTTTTGTAATGACCTGAAACCTACCTGAAACGCAGTGGAATCTTTGTATCAAGATCAAACACTGAAGAAAGAAAACTTTTCCTGTTTCAAATTTTTTTGTACCTCATTTAATTTTTTTTAAATTTTAAATAGCAACCGTTTTGAAATAAAATTGCGGATGAAGTTGGTCAACGACCTCGGTCAGGACATTGGTATGTACTATGTACATTGTACACACCTTGTTACATCCAAATTGGTTCGTAAATTTGCTTGTTATCGCGTGACGATAATCAGATCGTTTCAAAATGTCAGCCACACTACAGATTTAAAACACTATAACTGAATCATTTTTTAAGATATAGACAAAGGAAAAAATGCTCCAGAATCTTTGTTTCAATGTCAAGTACAAGAAAATAATCTTTTACAATTTCTAATTTTTTTGTACCTTATTTTAAAATTAAAGTATTTAAATTGTTTTTAAATGGCTGTCATTTTGAAACAAAAGTTCGGATGAAGCTGGCCAACGAACTTGGTCGAGACATTGATATGTAATATGTACACACCTAGTTACATTCAAATCGGTTCATAAATACGAGAATTACAGTGTGTCAAAGATCATATATATAATATATATATATAGGGGAGACTAGGGAGGGTTGACCATACGGGAGGCTTGGCGCACCCATCACTTTTCATATTTAAAATAATTTCAGAGTTTTAGCAATAGGTGTCAACCAAAGCTATTGGAATGCTCAAAGAACAGTCTTTGTTTCATACAGCTAATCGAAATAGGTGCGGAAAAATCAAATGGGAAGCGTTTTCAACCTAAAACGTGCGTTTTTTAGAAATAATTTCTAAGCTTTTTTCAGCTCAAGGCTCCTTTAATTATGTGGATTTGGCAATCTGTTTATTATACACTGTGCATAATGAAAAGGGTTATATATAAAAAAGAATATATATTTATCCTGTAAAGCTACTGTAAAATGGGGTGATGGAAAAGAAAGTGTTTGAAACTGCTTAAAGAAAGAAGTAAAAAATTGCTGTAGTATCCACTGCAAGAAAATACTTAATGAAATATAAATGGGAAAGTTGATAGGAACTTTTCTCTATCTAAATATTACTTAAAATAGGTAAATAGAAACAGTGGAAAAGAATAGAAAGTATGAAAATAGCAGTCTTAACCATTTCAGGGACAGTGGCATGTTTATGAAACCACTTAATTTTAATTCCCAAACGCCAGAATGACACCAGAATTTTACTAAAATGTTTTCGATTTAATATATATGTAAAATATAGCCTTTTTCTTATTTCCAAATAAATTTTTTCGTAAATTCCGGTGCCAGTCATTTATTTCATTATTTTAGTACTGAAAGTACTTTGCTCCCGAAAGGCCTAAAGGATGTTAATAATAAGTTAAGTGTTTAATGCGGCTGCAAAAGAAAATAGCATTGATCGAAAAACTTCAGGAAGGCATGTAGACAAATTTCACCAGGATGAATAAAGTTAGATGAAGACGAACTATCTGACAACTATGTTGTTAGGTCGAGTGTCACAAAAAGTAGGACAAGGAGACAATAAAAGGCGGGACAGTGTTTCCTAAATCCAGACATATTCATACATGAAACCTTATGAAAACGGAACATGTTTCTACCGGAATATTGTCTTAAATGTTAAAATTTCATTTTTCCTGCTGTACAATTATATATGCTCAGACAAAATCATGTTTAAAACAAATGTTTTCTCCTATGACTTGCGATTGCGTCAAAACAGGTTTTTTTAAGCGTCATGATTTCAAAAATATTTTTTTAATATTTAAAGCATGTAGCATAAAGTTATTCTGTTTTTTTTTTTTAAACTGATTTTATTCTCTTCTCAAATATTTCAATAGAATACAAAGTGGGTCAAGCCTCCCATATAGTGGGTCAACCCTCCCGTATGTGGGGAGCCTTGACACATTATTTTGTCATGAATAAAATCATTCATTTCTCAAATTTCTTATGTATTACACTTATGTAGCAATTTTATTTTGATAACTGATTGTATATCGAATAAAATGATATATAAAACTTTATTCTACGTTCAATATTTAAAAAATTAAAAAATATTTTGTAAAAAGTGGGTCAATCCTCCCTAGTCTCCCCTATATATATATACATAACAATATTTGAACCGAGGCGTGTTTCGGGGTCTGGGGGTCATGATCGGTGGAAATATACCAAAATTTTCCGGACTTGCTTTCCTCCGAACGGCTGCAATAGGTAGCTTTTTGTAATGAAAGCTACCTAAAAGGGGTACTATTTTGAGATAGTTGACCATGATATCAAAAAGCAGAAGATGTACGGCGTATACCCTTGTATATGTCGTTTACTATGTCCTGAAAGATACTTTCTATAAGAGTTTTTTAATAATCTAATGAGTTAACAGAAAAAAATTCTTACGCTGTACATTGCAAAGTGAGCTGTAGGCATATCAAAACATGCTAAACCCACAGCGTAGTTGTGAGGATCTCATTTACACATGGACAATAAATAGAAGGTGGTGTAACTGTTAATATGTTTCATTTTGTTTTTTTTCTATCACAATGACTTCTTATAAGGGTGTTTTGTGTTTTTCTTTTTTTTTTCTAATTTTATAGGTTTTTGTGAATATTAATGAACCATTTTTTGTTATTATATCCAATAACGACAAAGCAATTTTTTATATAATACGAAAATCTTTTTAGTCTCATTTAAGAAAAATGTCAAGAAATAAGCCAATATGCTATATAAAATGAAGAATTTTAATTGTTCTGGAGTTACTGTTATTTTTGTTTTCAAAATTAACAATTGTACTGTGTGTATGTGCAATATTCTACTGACTACTGTATTCTGATGTCTACTGACATCATTCGATTTAGTATACTAAAATTCTTCTATTGAGAAAAAAAATATATTGTATTAAATATTTATTTGGATTGTTCTGATATTATTTTTAACGTGCTAGAACATAATTCAGACACCCTGTATAATTTTGAATGTGGATGTAAAATATTCAACATACACATTAGAAAACCATACGATAATATTATTTTTTTTTTCTAGTTGTGCCAGAACCTCCAAGATTCGAGTTAATAAGTGAAGAACCTGGTATTATAATTGTAAAATTTGCTCCAACCCATACTGTATTGCCAGTCTTAGGGTATAGGATACAGTGGCGGTTGATCACTGACAAAGTCTGGCGTGAAGCAAGGTATCATCACGCAAGAGATGGTAAGGATGATTCATATGCATATAATAACACATAAACCAATTATTCTTCTAAATGGACAGGCTTGTCGCTATATGTGATTATTAAGATCAATAAAAATTGCGAAATTCTATGAAAACTACTTATATTTAGGGACATTTTATTCCGGAACTATAGACGTGATTTAAGAATTTAGTTGTTAGTTGTTTAGGTTTTAGTTAGTTATATAATATAATTAGATAAATAATAAAATTAAAATTAAATCTCATGAGAAAATTAAATCTCTTGAGTAGTTCTGAAAATAAGATTAATCAACATCAGACTTTTTCCTTTTTTCCTGTGTGATTTCAAGGTGCTGTAGCTTTCTTAAACGGTTATAGAACAATTATAAAGGTCGAATAATTCTAATGATCAACGCATTAGCATATTATTCAGTGTATACTAAGTTTAGACAAAGGCTAAAACTTGTAAAATAAATTTTATTTTTCGATGAAATGATCATTGTTGTGTATTGCAAATGTACAATTTGGCTGTTAAATAAAGTGAGATAATTAAGCCCTCTAGTTTGTTCTGTATGGGGCAGTATGCAACACCAATAGATGCACTAGCACACTTTAACATGGATTTTATTTTACTAAAAACTAAAAAAAATATTTAAAAAAAAAATATTACAACAGCTGCATGCGGAAGGAAAAAAACCTTTCTACTGTTGCTAAAAATTATTCATTTAAATTTGCGCATTAAATTTAGATAGAGAATTGTTAATACCTTTAAAGAGAATTGCGTTTAATTGCCCTGATGAAATAGAATGGACAGCTTTTAATGGACATTGATTCTGGAGGTTATGGAGCTTCCTGCTAAATATGTAAAGAGTTTGAAAGTTACCTACAGCGGCGACGACGTAATTTTTCTTTCAAAACAACGCTAAATTGTTAATACCTTTAAAGAGAATTGCGTTTAATTGCCCTGATGAGATAGAATGGACAGCTTTTAATGGACACTGATTCTGGAGGTTCTGGAGCGCTTCCTACTAAATATGTAAAGAGTTTGAAAGTTACCTACAGCGGCGACGGCGTAATTTTTCTTTCAAAACAACGCTAAATTGCTAATACCTTTAAAAAGAATTGCGTTTAATTGCCCTGATGAAATAGAATGGACAGCTTTTAATGGACACTGATTCACGAGGCTCTGGAGTTTCCTACTAAATATGTAAAGAGTTTGAATGTTACCTGCAGCGGTGACAACGTAATTTTTCTTTCAAAATAACGCTAAATTGTTAATGCATTTAAAGATAATTACGTTTAATTGCCCTGATGAAGTAGAATGGACAGCTTTTAATGGACACTGATTCTGGAGGTTCTGGAGCTTCCTACTAAATATGTAAAGAGTTTGAAAGTTACCTACATCGGCGAGAACGTAATTTTTCTTTCAAAACAACGCTAAATGTTCCCCTACTGGCGAGATTATTATTTTTTTAAGAATCAAAAACATTTGTTCATCTAAACGCGTATTTCAAATATTGTTAGATTTTGCCCAATCGATTAACCCTTAGAGCACTCACAACGTCACAAATTAGTAAAATTTCAACTTACATGTTACCATGAGTTTAAAATTTACTTTTAGGCTGACCAATAGAGATAAAGTGAGTTCAGGCCGAACCCCGAACCCACGAGCCTAGGACCAATACAGGCTTCTTTCTACATTGACGAAATTTAAGATTGTATTTATTCAGAAAAAAAAATCCCCCGATGCTTTTTGTAAAATAAGAAAGTAATCAAAATTTTTAAAAGTTTTTTACTATCCGGTAAAATTAAGTCTGAAAGAAATCTGAACTCTTTCTGATGTGGTATAATGATAAAATTGCCTTATGATTCTGAACCTGGGGCACATCCAGTGCTAGTAACACACACACAAAAAAATGCAATTTTACAAATTACAATGACCATTTGGAAAATGATTTTTTCAAAGACTAAAATTTAAGACATAACAAATTGCACGGAGTTGACCATACATTACGTACGCCGGTCATACATTACGCACGCCATGGATTAAACATTAATATTCCTGGATCAATTTTAAATGAAATTTCATTCTTAAACTTCTAAACATCCCACAATATTACTTTTTACACCGTCATATAGAGAAAAATATGTACTTTCAAATGCAAATTGTTTGAAAGCTGTATTTCAATTTGTTTCTGAGTTATTATTTTTTAGTTTTTATTATTTTTTGCCACAGTGGCAACAGAAGTATCTATCTCTGTCGAAAGTAAAGGGGAAATACAGATTACTGTATAGACCAATCAGAAAATGAATAACATATGGATTCAACCAATAAAACGCTATTTTTGATTTCCTACCCTGACAGAGGGCAATAACCATTCTTCCAAAACGTACAAAAAACGATGCATTGTCTATCTTCTGTTTGAAGATCTTTTTACCATAGTTGTATAATGATTAAAATCTTTTAAAGATTTAAATTTTAGTGTTTTAAAGATTAAGAACCTTTGTGACTTTAGCAGATTCATGGATATTGTTGAGATTAAAGAACAAATTTGCTATTTAAAAAAAAATGTCAAGGACACGAAATCACTAAAAGTTTTCATGGGGGGGGGGATATGTAAGATTAATAATTATTTCTATGCAACATGAGATTTTTAAATGAAGAAATTAATATTGAAAGTATATTAAAATTTACATATTTTCTAGTGCATACTTTCGGTACGGGTCTCGGACGCTGATGACAAAAGATTATTTTGGACTCAGTCCTGCTCGGATAAGAAATAGTCGCGAAAATGTCATGTCCTCTTGTCTATTGAGCAAACATTGAAATATATTAAATATATTTCAAATAATTTTTGAATTCATTCTTTATAGCCTCCATTGAATCTTTTAAATGCAAAATTACATATCATAATATAAAATGTGTGTGTCTTGTTACCAGAAAATATCATTTGAAATATTAAACTTTAAACTTTAAACAATTTAAATTTTGAAAAAGAAAACACCCTCTCTTTCATAGAATAATGGTGAGTTTTAAAGTTATACTTCGTGAGAGTTTTTATTGTAGAGTGTAATGTTTCAATATATTGAAAAATTATATATATAATATATTAAATGTATTACAAGGTTGAGCAAAAAGTTCTGGGAAATTTGTGAAAGTTGAGCTGTTATGCGCAAATTAACAAGAAAACTCAAAACTTTTAATTCTTCAAAGTAGAGGCCATCATAGTCCACAACTTTCTGCCATCGTTCTGCCAGATTCCGGAGTTGCTGGAAGTAGCATGGCGGATCCTTGGAACCGAAAAACTCTTGACATACTTCTTCAACTTCATTAAAGGATTCAAATGGACGACCCTTTGAAAAGTGTTGCAGTGATCGAAAGAGACCATAATCGGGTGGAGCCACGTCTTGACTGTGCCACTAGTCCTCCTATATACGATACAAATTCTGGTAACTGTTAGATTAAAAATTTTCCAGAACTTTTTGCTCAACCTGATATTTTAAAATAATTTTTGAATTCATTCTCTATTACCTCCATAGAAACTTTAAATTGCAAATTACATGTCATACTTTAAAAAATATGTGTCATATTACCAGCAAATATTAACAATGATAATAAAATCCACTTTAAATTTAAAAAAGAAAAGAAAATCCTCTGTATATCATAGAACAAAAGTGAGTTTTAAAGATACAAATTGTAAGAGTTTTAGGTAGATTAGGTGACCCCTAGAACCCAAAACCACTCCCAGTAAAAAAAATTATCTAATTATCGATCAATATATATATATATATATATCACTTTCTTCGAGACACGATAACTTCCATAATTCTGCACAATTCTCTTCCAAACTGATTCATAAAATCAACGGTATAAAATCTCGGCCAAGTTCGTTAATGGGCAAAATCGGACCAAGGGAATGAAAAGGAGGGGTTTTGTGAAAACTGAAAAAAAACCCATAACTTCTTAATTTTTGCACATATAAAATCAGTTTAAAATTTTTATTACTTCTAAAAATTGTGCTAAAAATTTATGTATCACAGATTTTTGAAAAAATTAAAAATGGGCTCAAGTGGCACAAAAATAGGGTTTTAGGGAGAAAACAAATCATAACTTCGTCAATTCTCAAGATATCAAATACAATTAAATTTATTATAAATTTTCTTAATATTATCTACAACTTTTATATTGACAAGATT
Organism: Maratus speciosus; assembly: GCA_963932465.1. Classification (NCBI taxonomy): domain Eukaryota; kingdom Metazoa; phylum Arthropoda; class Arachnida; order Araneae; family Salticidae; genus Maratus; species Maratus speciosus. The sequence goes on from OZ010789.1 coordinate 82,541,327, forward strand.
TTGATAGGACTGATAAAACCAGCTTTTATTTAAAAAAAAAAAGAAAAACTCGGCAAAAGCGGCCAGATAAAATTGTTAAAATGGATTTATCTCTAAACATAATTTAGTTTTTGTTGGTGAAATTAGTATACTTAACTTCGAAATCTACCTCCGCCTGTAGGCCGGGCCGGCAGGGATTTTTTTTTGATTTATTACAGAGTGCAATGTTTCTTCGATATAATAAAAAAGACCTAACCGAATAGCAGAGAATGGAGGGATATACTGATATAATTATAAATGATATAGTTGTATAAATATTTTAAATATATTTTTTAAATATTATATATGCTTATGTATAATTTGGTATTGTCATTGACTAATGTTGTTTTTACAATAACTGACAATTTTGAGGGGAAACGGATAAATAAATCTATGTAATTTTTGCCTACACATGTGGTTCAACCTTTAAATCCAAGTTTGCTACAAAAAAGTGCATTTAGAAAGAAAGTAAATATATGTCGATTTTGAAATCATTGTGTAATTCATTTTTTTGATTGATTCTTATGTAAATTTTTCTGAATTTTCTTTATACATTTATTACCTATAAGGCTTATCTACATAACTATGTTTTATTTAAAGCATTGTTATTTGTTTAATATACATTAATGTATATGTTATTTAATATATGTGTTATTTGTCTAATTATTTGTTATAATATAATACGCTTTATTTATATAAATATAAATAATCACTTCTGTATATGGGTATAAATGTTAAATATGTACTCAAATGTGCTAATGAATTTTATTAATGCTGATAAACGGATTTTATTTCTAAAATGATATTGGTTTTAGAACTAAGAAAATAAAGTTATAATCGTTTGAGTTAAATAGTAGTAGAATTCTTACCTATAAATTCTGAACTTAATATGTACCGAAAATAATATATTAAGAAATAAAAAAACATCTTTAAAAAAAGACAAATAAGGTAGAAATTTTCTAAGCCTTCATCATCAGTGCTTAAAATTAAAATAAATATAAAATTGAAATTAAAATTAAAATGTGGATTAAAAGAGGAAAAGGGAGAGCTAGAGAGGCGTATCTCAGGTCTCGCTGTCAACGGCAAAATAGCGATCCAAAGTTGAGAAACAACAGCTATCCGGGAGAGATTAAACAAAGAGGAAAAAAAGGAAAGAAGAAAGAAAGGGAATTAGAGAAATTGGAGTGATATCTCTGAAAATTTGGGCATTTTGGACAAATCGTTAAGTAAACTATTAACTATTTTTTTCTTTATTTTAATTTTAATCACTGATGAGGAAACCTTAGGGGCTATGAAAAATCTGTATGTGCTTTCTACATACTTTTATTTGTGCTTTTTGACAATATTTTATATTTCTTAATATTTTGGTACAATTTGAAATCCTCCCCCCCCCTTTTTACGAACCATAATGTATGTCACGAAATTAAATTTAAATTTAATTTTAGCATGTGTAACATTCATTTAGCCATTTATTTTTACATATTTATACATCGTGTGCATGATAAAGTCTCAAATAAAATTTGCTTTATGGATTTTTATTACTCATTCAATAATTAATATCCTCATTCGAAAGCAAACAATAAAAAATATATTTTGTGATTATAGTCGTTGAGCCAGGGGCTCGTGTGGTTTCATGTTAGCGGACTTGGTAAACTATATATTTTTGGATTCACCATAACAACAGCACCTCATTTATCCATGATACTTTCGAAACCAGGGTAGCTTATGGGAGCCATATTGGAAAATGGCCGCCGCCGCTGAGTCATGGGTTCGAGTGGTTTCATGTCAGTGGACGTGGTAAACCATACATTTTTTAATTCACCACAACAACAGCATGTCATTTATCCATGATACATTCAAAACCAAGGTAGCTTATGGGCGCCGTATTGGAAAATGGTCGCCGTCGTTCAGCCTGGGGCTCGTGTAGTTTCATGTCAGCGGACTGGGTAAACCACACATTTTTAGATTCACCACATTATCAGAATGATATTTATCCATGAAACATTCAAAAACAGAGTAGATAATAGACGTCATATTCGAAAATGACTGCGGATAAACAGGGTGACTGAAAGATTTCCTTGTTTTTGCATGCTATTAAATTAATTGGGCGATTGAAGAGACAATAAGTAAAGACATGCGGGGCTCAAAAGTACAACGAAGTTCAGTCAAAGACCTGCCACAGTCGAGAGATATATTTGATATCAGGGCAGCAGCATTTCTTCACATGATTCGTGAAAAAACCAAATTTAGTTCTACATCCAGATCTGTCTTTGAGTAGGATCCAGAAAGACGAACGTGATATCTTATATTTGCAGAACATGATTACCAATGAATGGATAAATCTAGACATGGTAATAGAATCAACTGCAGCAATGACAAATCTAAAAATTGTCGAAGACATTGTCAAAGCTCATGAAATAAGTGAAGAAGCTTACCAAACTTTCAAGAGAAAATACCTGTCTGAAGACTCAAAGCCAGACGAGTTTTTCAAAACTCCAAAGATAAAGAAGCTAAAGACATTTTCTGAATTTAAGAAGAAACAGAGTGTAAAATTTAATAAATCAGAGATTGTTGCCTAGGCAGAAAGAAATCTGTTTGCTCAGATGACTATCATTGGAGAGCGAAGAAATTTCGTTATGAGAACTGTCTTTTTCTACCACCTAGGGCCTCTTCCCTAGTCCTTTGCAACACTTGATGGTTTAATGCGAAAAACTGAAAAATCAAATTGGTGGGTGTTATGACAATATTGCGACTGCTGAAAGAATGCATATGACGGTGTTGTTTATATCATTGACGGAATGTGCTTTGTTCAAAGCTACCACAGGAGCTACAAACATTTGGACAATTAGGAAAGAATCTGATTTCTAAAATAATACAAGATTTCTACATCCTCTCAAAGAATAGATGTTGTATTTGATACATACAGACAGGTGTCAATAAAAAGAAATGAACGAAAAATATGAACTGTTGCTAATGCTATAAGAGGTAGGACCCCTTGACACCCAGTACGAAAATGGAAACAGTTTCTATCTGATGAGGAGAACAAGAAAGAACTTACACATTTCATTTCTCAAAAATGGCAAAATGAACATTATCTGAAATAGTTGAATACACGAATTATGTACGTTATCTACGGATAAAAATGTTATAAATTTGCGAAATATCTAGTTGAGTAATCCACTAAATTGACCTGCTTCCAAGAAGAGGTTATACGAGACTTTTATTTCGCGCGCACATTGCTTTAGCGTCTAGATTTAGAAATATTAGTATTATCTCTATACATACTGATGTGGCAATCATCACACGGTTTTCTTTAGAAAACGATTTGCAAAACTAGAAAGTGTTAATATTTGTAAAATGTGGATCCAATGACAGGGTAAAGTACTACAACTTGAGCATGCATGGACTTCTAGATAAAGCGGTATGTAATGCATTATCTGAAATGAATTCACCGTCGGGTGCGATGCGATACAGTAAGAGCTTCTGAAGCAAAGGAAAATGATGATTCAGAACACTGAATTTCAAATGTGCTTAAGACGCTTGATTTTGAATCTGATATACCAGAGGAAACAAAGAAACAGCTTGAGTCGTAAATTTGACATATCTATTATGGAAAGCACAAATACTCAGACATCAATGAATTGCGCCATATTCCATGTATTTTTTCTGTAAAAATAGGAGTCTGTGGAGTCGCATCGCCTTCTGCCATGTAGTAATACACCCTACCTATAGGTAATGCGAGCTAATTACCACCGTCTTGTTTGGATGAAGTGCCTATAGGCTGATCCAGATCTTCCGTTCCCAGATATGGTTGGAGTTTTTGGAACAGATAGTGAAGATAGAAAATGCTATCTAGAAGTCCAGGGGAATGGCAGTCCTCCTACTCCTGAAGCTATTTTGGAACTGATGTCATGTTCTTGTTCAAGAATATGTATCTCACCATCAGATGCGTGTCTTTTTAATAACCTCAGATATACAAGCATATGCAGAATATAAAACTGTTCTATGACGATGGAAGTTATTTGGACACAGGAATGTCAACCGATGATGATGATAGCAGTGAAGAAGATTTCTATTATTTATTAACCAGTTCGGGACCAGCATCTTTTACATGAATTTTATTCGGTGGACACCACTTTTTGTTAATTGTGCTTATTAACAATTAAATTTAGCTTAGCAATCAAGGAAATATCTTAATTAAATAAGGAAAATTTTACTTTTCTTTATTAGAGGTATCAAAGGCAAGCGATGGAAACACGTTTCCGAAGGTGCATATGTGCACCCGCATAGCTGCCAACTTGTACGGATTTTTCCTACCACTAAAATTTAACAGAAATTTCTGCTTTATCTAATTATAAAATTTTGCTGCAATTCGGTGATTGAATTAGGGAAATTTTTCTATTAAATTTTAGCGGTAGCAAAAATCCGTACAAGTTGGCAGCTATGCACCCGTGATCCCGAAGTGGTTAATCCTTAAAAGGCTAAGTACAATTGTTTCACCAGTATTAATTTTTCCTTGAATTGCTGTGTCTTACCACATGAAAATAATATGAATTAAAATGCAAAACAAAATTTCAATTTTCTTTCATCGCAAATGTCTTTTAAACTGTTTATCCCATTGAAGATGTTAATAAACATAAAGTTAAATGTAAAGATAAGCATTATATTAATATAAAATCTTAATAAGTATATAATTTGTATAACTTTTATTCTTAACAATATTTGTTCTTTCTATTTTTCTCATTGAAATCTCTTTAATTATGTGATACTTGCAAAAAAATCATATATGTCTATGTGCGATAGATGGCGCTCATCTTTTCGATATGGCGACTATAAGCTACCACAAATTTCATAGTATCATCATGAAATGAACTCCTTGGACTATTGTGAATCCAAAAATGTATATATCATCAAGTCCTCAGAGATGAAACCAAAATCGCCAATTTTGTCTTCTGGCTCAACGACTATTATTATTATTTTTAAAACACACTAGTAGTTCTTAAAATATGATAATCATATTTTCAATATGAAATAAATATAAACGCTATGTCTTATTTGCCATAATGCATCATGTGATAAAAAATAAGAGTCGATGAATGAATAATCGACGCTATGTTCAGAAATCGGCACCTTTATTCAATGTAAATTATATTTCGCTAACCAATGACTCAAAATTGATTAAAATTTCTATTTCAACAATTTTTCACATGCTGAACAAAGAATTGGATTAAAAATACCACATTACTCTTGCATTACTAAACATTAGTCTAATTTTATTGAATTTACATAACACCTTATTTTAAAGTAAATAAAGCAGAACTTTTCAACTTAAAGCTGAGGGGTTTAATTAGCAATCATTGCAAATAATCGAAGGAATTTTATCCATATACATGAAAGAGAAACGGATTCGAGGGGAATGTTTATTGACCAATAGAATTCCATCATTAGAAGAGTAAAATTTCACCATTCTTTGCACTGATGACGATGCGATGGAGGCTGCCAAAACTAGTCTGTTTTAATTTAAAATATTCTAGTCATAAAAACGTTTTTCTAACTACTTATATTATACTGCACCAATAATGATCTAAATTGTCAAAAATTACACGTATATAAAGAAGAATACCTCGATTTATTACGTTTCGATTATTGTTTTTCCATCCTTCAATTAGACGAGAAGTAATATTCGGCTTTCAGATTTTTCTTCAATTTATTATTTTCCTTTCTATTTTTTACTGTCCATTTTCTTATTAATAACTTTTTAGAAAAGTAATATGGATTTCATAAATTCACACAGGATTAGTTAGAGAAATTAAGAATCTATTTTTTTTAATCCTACTTGTTACTCAAATAACTATATTTTAATTTAGAGTAATATTGAAAATTTCGTTCGATGAAAGATACTTGCTGGTATTTAAGACAAATACAAAAATATAAAGTTTTTTTCGGAGTAGAAATACTTATAACTCTTTTCCTACACATTGATTTTTAAAAGTTTCTAAATAAGAAGGTAGTTCCTATAATAAGACAATTATGTAAATTAAATTTCACTTAATGTTCTAATAAAGTATTAAAATGGAAGTCAGAAATATCAAAAGAGAACCGAATATACTGAGTTAAAATTAAGTATCTACTTACATAAGGGTTTAACCTTTTAAATTTGGCACAGTACTTGCGACTATTTCTATATTTGTATAACATTTTTCAAAAATACTTCGCTATTGACAATATCCTATTAGTATTACATTATGGGGATTATTTCTCTAAAACTGGTACGAATAAAATGCAAAAGTAATATCTTTCACGTACAGTATGCCAACGCCGCATTCAAAAGTTTAACATACGTCTAGAATAATTTCTTGCACATGATAATAATTATAAACACTTGAATCCCACGTCTATTTTTATACCTTATAATTTTTAACCTTGATTTTAACTATTCGGCTTACATTTCGTTTAATAAGCTTTAGATAATTTTGATAGAATGCTTCCTTATGTAAATTTGCACCTTTTTGTCATATATAAAACTTATGTATACACAGTAATTATTTTAGATAAGGATATGCCTATACAATTTGTACAATAATAATTATTGTCGGTCAGATTACATATTTTTCTACATTAAATTCCAGGTTCTATTTTTGAGTAACAGTTAAAATGTTACTTTTGTAAAGGCAAAATGGGAACCTATTTCGTATTATTATTGTTATTAATATCTTTTAACTTAAACGTTTCAGTTTTCAAAGGATGACAACCATGGAGGAACGGTTCCAAATAATGATAGGTTCAAAAAATTAATTTCCATTTTCTTTAGATTAAGAATTTATTGTATATTTCAAAATTGTTAAAATATTGTTTATTTAGCAGATAATTTGCTAACACACAATTACATGGAGAACTGACATATATAAAATTTATTCTAAAATATTTCAATACTTGTTATTCATTTGGAAAATGATTTTTGTAATTGTACAAGATTTGTATGAATTGAAGCTGCGACTAATGCATTACTCTGCCACGTTATAGGTCCTAGGTTTAAATCTGGACTTCATTTTGGTTTACTCAAACGTTCACAACTTTGTTACCGATAAAATGCACAGCAAGTGTGCTTTATACCAAATCAGTAGGAGTTCTAAGTAATGCTGTTTGGCTGGGATATATGCTACAGTACCGTAGTCAAAAAACGGAGAGAAGTAGGGTGGAAAATACATTCAATCATTCTTCATGCATTTTAGAGACGTGAATTTTATTTTTTCAGACATAATACGTATTTAAAGTATTTTAATTTTTAAATAGCATTTTAAGTTAGACTATGTATAAACTATTTTTCGTATTTTATTCTAGGTCCAGAATATGTGATACACCATTTGAGCTTCGAAAGTACCTATTCAGTGCGCGCTGCTGCATATAATGATGTAGGGTACAGCAATTACTCTGAAGAAATATTCAAACGGACAAAAGGTCTCATTGCTGAGACCGTAGTTGACGGCAGCAGCATGTCTTCCTCTTTAAATTCAGCTCTGCCCTCAACGTTCTTTAATTGTGACTTTCGAAGACAGGTGGCAGTACTGGTGCTCTGTGTTGCTATTTTCACATTTCGCTGATCAACAGTGTTCTGCTTATACTTACATTAAGTACCGATGACTTTGGCCAAGGAATTTTGTCGTTAAAGATCGTGGAATCAAGACTTTTTTTATTTCACTTCCCGTATATGTTGTGCCACTCCTCATTGTGTTTTTATATCCAAATAAATATACACAAATAAACAGCACAACTCGATGTTATATGGACTATTTGTGTATTTCTCGAGAAAGAAGCTTTTAAGAAGAGGACCAGGATTTTCAGTGAAGTTCTGTAAAATATCATATAAAGAGTCAAAGACTTTTCATATATTTATTTTTCTTATATCATTATTTCAAGAATGATTAAAATCTTATTCTTCAGTCACTGAAGATCGCCAAGTGCTATAGTCTGATGAACAACTCTATGCACAGAAATTAACTATACATGTCTCAAAATATCAATAAATATGTATTTAAATCACTTTTAATTTTGTGAACTGCTTATAATTTTTAATTTATAATGACACACATTTAAATTAAACAATATGAAAAAAAAATATTTATGCATTTGCTTATATATCATTAATTCTAAATATCGATAAAAACAAATAAAAATGTAAATCTGTAAATAATTTTATAAACTGGTTACACTTGAATTGTGTAGTTATTATGTTAATATATGTATTTCCTTAATAAAAAAAATATAAATAATACGATAAATATTATTAGTTGTGATTAATTAAACTAAAAATTAGGTTATTTTAACAGACTGTAAATATTCAACTTAAGCGTTTAAAACTGTGCAATGTTTTGAAATTATAGAACAAATTGAAAATAATATAGAGATCTATAATGTTTAACAGCCGAAATATTCATTTCTTTCAGCGTGAAACACTGAACAAAATAAGAGATATATTTTACTCTTATATATATATATATATATATACATATATAGACATCTTAGAGAGAGAGAGAGATTTTCTTTGAAAAATTAAAATTTCTAATATACTTTAATGAAAGACAAATATAGGAGAGGAGTCTGGAGAGGGTTGACCAACACTTCAGTTTTCATATTTAAAAGAATGTCAAAGTTTTGATAATAGGTTGCAACCAAAGCTAATTCTCAATCAATAGTCTTATATTTGTGCAGATAATTAAAACAGCTGTGAAAAAATCAGTTGAAGAGTTTTCAGCTTAAAAAGCGTATTTTTGAAGCATTTTGTAAGAATGTCTCAGATAAAGATATCATAGAAATTTAAGTAAGTAGGTTTTATGTAAGGCCGAAATATTGAGACTTCATGCAAGGCATAAAGATTGTACAGTAAATTAGGCTAACTATAATAATGCGCTATACTTTAAAAAGTGGCTATGTTGGTAGGCTTCCCCGAATCAATGTCAGGGAGGGTTGGCCAGATTGTCAAAGATCCCATATTTAAGGGTTTTTGGAAATCTTTTACACATTGTACATAATAAAGGGTCAATGGTTATATTTAAAAAATAATGTAAATTTATTCTGTAAAGCTACAATAAAAAGAGATGATATAAAGGAAAATGTTTAAAAATGATTGAAGGGTGATGGAAAATATTTAATGAAATATAAATTTGAAAGTTGATACGAACTGTTATTTCATTTAAATAGTACGATAGTAGATAAATAGAAATAATGGAAAAGTCTAGAAAGGATAAAAACAACAGCCTTAAGAAATGTTAAGTGTTCACACCTCTCTAAAATAACATAACACTGGATAGTGGCCGTCAAGGTTTTGACGGTAAATAACTTAAATGTTCCATTAGAAAAATTCTTGAATTTGTAAGTAGTTGCTTTTAAATTAACTATTGAAATCGTGACAAATTTCTATGTTGCATAAGTGATTCCCATTGCTTTAGGGCGAGAGAGGGCGCTGACAGTCTAACCTATTCAATGAAGTGAAAGAATTTTAAGTTTATAATTTACAACCAATTACGCTTGCTTTTTATCAGAAATTTACCTAAAAATACCGGGTAAACCATTTATTTTCACTTACTACGGTATTTTTTTTTAAGAAAAACTATATTTATTTTTTTTTATTTATTTATTTTAAACTGCACAACCATTAAAAGCTGCCATGTATTTTATTTTTATCAGACTCATTCTTTAAAACGTAAGTTTGAAACATTATGCACCTAACGATTTATAATATAATTTTTTTACTTGAATTTTATTTTACATTATTTATTTTTTAAATATTAAACCAAGGATATCAAGGTAATTTCCTTTATAATTGTTATATGAATATTTTTTTTCTTTCTTTCCGTTTTCTGTTTTATTGAAAATAATGGCAATCATTTCTTTCTGCCACACACATATATATATTCTTGGTAATGGTCAGAGAATATAACAAAAATTGTAGATCAGCTCAATTTATTTAATTGATAATTACATGCAAAATATTTTAAATAAAAAAATTATTATTTTGAAAAAATATTGTTGCGTATTAAATTTTATTTAATTATAAAGCATTCAAATAATAATAATAACAAAATAAAAATCACACAGCATCTCCTGCTAATAAAACAATTCATTTCTGAAGCGAATCATCGCCAAAAATATTGCAGAAATTATTTTGCCGGGCGTTGGGTTCAAACCCACGTCCTCTACGAAAATTCAGAGCTTTAAACTACTGCTTTTCACCGTTATGCTAGCAGGAACTCGCTCAGTGTTCCTCTAAGTTAAAAAGGTTCAAAAAAGAGTTGAAATGAGTTGAATGCGCAAAAGTGTCAATATTGGTCTTACTGATCGTGATCTTACAGAATTCCCCTTACGTTTTAATATATATGATGATTTAAAACACTTTATGAATGTGTGTAGACGAATTTCACCAAGATGAACAAGCATGAGATGAAGACAAACTGTATGGCAACTAGTGTTGCTAGTTCGAGTGTCACAAAAAATGGGTGTTTAAAATGGAATTTTTTTTCTGTGTAATGAATTCCGTCTAAGCAGGTATTTTTACACATCATATTTTATCAAATAATTTTTAATAGTAACTGAATATTGTAGCATAAAGTTATTCCCTTAGTTCTGCCTTTTTTAAAACTGATTTTATTTCTCTTAATAATTATTTCAATATGAACTAAAGTGGGACAAGTCTCCCATATGTGAGAAGCCTTTACACATTATTTTCTCATGATTAAAATCAATAATTTTCCTACTTTCTTGTATATTACATTTATGCAGCAATTATATTCTCATAACTGATTCTATATTGAATAAAATGATACATGAAATTTTATCCTAGGTTCAATACTTACAAAATAAAAAGTATTTTTGTAAGAAAAGAATGGGTCAACCCTCCAAAATCTCCCCTATATCATTTTTACGTTTAAAAACACTTTTTTATTGATTATAATTCCAGAAATCACAAAATAAAATAAAAATAAAATAGGGGAGACTAGGGAGGGTTGACCCACTTTTTACAAAATGATTTTTTATTTTTTAAATATTGAACGTAGAATAAAGTTTTGTATATCATTTTATTCGTTATACAATCAGTTATCAAAATAAAATTGCTACATAAAAGTAATATATAAGAAATTTGAAAAATGAATGATTTTATTCATGACAAAATAATGGGTCAATGCTCGCCACATACGGGAGGATTGACCCACTATATGGGAGGCTTGACCCACTTTGTATTATATTGAAATATTTGAGAAGAGAATAAAATCAGTTTAAAAAAAACCAGAATAACTTTATGCTACATGCTTTAATTATTAAAAAAATATTTTTGAAAACATGACGCTTAAAAAAACCTGTTTTGACGCAATCGCAAGTCACAGGAGAAAACATTTGTTTTAAACATGATTTTGTCTGAGCATATATAATTGTACAGCAGGGAAAATGAAATTTTAACATTTAAGACAATATTCCGGTAGAGACAGGTTCCGTTTTCATAGGGTTTCATGTATGAATATGTCTGGATTTAGGAAACACTGTCTGCCTTTTTTTTGTCTCCTTGTCCTACTTTTTATGACACTCGACCTAACAACATAGTTGTTATATAGTTTAGCTTCATCTAACTTTATTCATACTGGTGAAACTTGTCTACATGCCTTCCTGAAGTTTTTCGATCAATGCTATTTTCTTTTGCAGCCGCATTGGACACTTAACTTATTATTAACATCGTTTAGGCCTTTCGGGAGCAAAGTACTTTCAGTACTAAAATGTTGAAATAAATGACTGGCACCGGAATTTGTGAACAAATTTATTTGGAAATAAGGAAAAAGGCTATATTTCACATACATATTAAATGGAAAACATTTTAGTAAAATTCTGGTGTCATTCTGGCGTTTGGGAATTAAAATTAAGAGGTTTCATAAACATGCCAATGTCCCTGAAATGGTTAAGACTGCTGTTTTCATACTTTCTATTCTTTTCCACTGTTTCTATTTACCTATTTTAAGTAATATTTAGATGGAGAAAAGTTCCTATCAACTTTCCCATTTATATTTCATTACGTATTTTCTTGCAGTTGATACTACAGCAATTTTTTACATCTTTCTTTAAGCAGTTTCAAACACTTTCTTTTCCATCACCCCATTTTACAGTAGCTTTACAGGATAAATATATATTCTTTTTTATATATAACCCTTTTCATTATGCACAGTGTATAATAAACAGATTGCCAAAACCACTTAATTAAGGGAGCCTTGAGCATCTGGTCAACCCACCCTCACATTGACTGGGTCAAACCTCCCCACATACCACTTTTCTAAATAATAGCATATTGTTATGTTAAGTCTAACTTACGGTACAATCTTTATGCCTTGAATGAAAGCTCGTTATTTCTGCATTACTTTAAACCTACTTACTTAAATTTGTATGATACATTTTATCTGAAAAATGCTTAGAAATTATTTCTAAAAAACGCACGTTTTAGGTTGAAAACGCTCCCCATTTGATTTTTCCACACCTATTTCGATTAGCTGTATGAAACAAAGACTGTTGTTTGAGCATTCCAATAGCTTTGGTTGACACCTATTGGTAAAACTCTGGAATTATTTTAAATATGAAAATTGATGGGTGGGTCAAGTCTCCCGTATGGTCAACCCTCCCTAGTCTCCCATAATCTTACGAGAAACTTGACATAACAGTATATGTTTTGTTATACCGTAAATTAAGGATGATATTCACGAGATATGAATAAAATAAAGTACTCCGTTTTTAGTTTTGATAGCAAATTAAATTCACTCTTTTTTAAGATAAAACTTTATTCTAGCATTTTTTATACAAAATTCTGTAATGATTATACATACGATTTATAATTTACTATGTAAACATTATTTAAGATGTTCGCAAATAAAGAAGTCACTTTAATTAGGTGGATGCCAAAGTTGAAAAACATTATATCAACAAAATAAAAAATATCTAGTCCAGGATACATACCTGAGACCTTGGATATAGGAGGCAATGCTATACCGCTGAGATACCCCGTGATATCTCGTCTGATACATTTCACTCACTTGTTTTCATCCGATCTCTGAACTCGCAGCATTACCAGTGAATGCGTGTCATACATGAATATTTCATTACTCCATAGATAATAATTATTTATTTATATGCATGTGAACTAATATAAAATTGTCAGACATGATATTAAGACATACATAGTGAGAAAGAAAATGTTTAATGCTAAAGATTTTGCATTTATGTGAAACGTGATATGTACTCCATGAAGAACGACAGGATTTCTGCATTTTCAACCAATTTTTAATTGTGTGGTATGGCATTATATAAGTCTGATGATTATGTGCGACGTGATATTTACTACATGAAAACATGGTTTAAACTTTTTCATCCGATATTTTAGTTGTGTGGTATGACATTCTATAAGTCTGATGAATACGTTTCAATTACTCTACACTAATACACGTTTCAATTACTCTCTAATTCCCAATACAACTCATTTAAGTTGTATTGGAAGCATGCGTTATCGTTTGCTCTGCAGTATCAAAATTGTTATCTGTCCTGTAAAAATTATTAAAATACTTAATATTCAGATTATGCATGTGAAGTGCAAAATATAAGTCAATATCAGTTTAATTTAACGATACTGTAATTTGTTTATTTCCTTTCGGAAACATATACTAGAGAGTAGCGATAAAATCAGTTGCCAAAATTCGTAATTCTAATCGTCAAATAAAATTACGAAATGAAAGAAACACGTGCCTATTGTAATCACTTGACTATTATGTTAGTTTTAGTTCAGGTATTCTGAAGTTCTTTCCATCCCTACCACTTATCTATGCTTGGAAGATGACTTCTCAGGTAAAGTATGAAAAAACTTTTAGTTCATTGTTGGTTATGAGTCAAAACTATCCTACAGATTTCTCACAAACGTGTTTGAATGAATGCAGTATAGGACGATCAACATCAAAACTTGCTTAGTTATATCTACACATTTCGCGTAGTTTTTTACTGTGTATATAACATTTTAGGAAGTAAATTTCTTAAGGGGTCTCAGGACTCTTAAAATTGTAAAAAAATATGAAAAAAAAGGCCATTTTTAACATTTCGTATCTTAAAATTTATCTGATTTTAAGACACAATTTTAATTGAGATGAAAGATATAAGTTTGTTCCTTCATTTCATGTATTTAAAAAATTGCAAAATGCAGAATTAGCATTAGTCATTGGCAATTAGTCTCCAAACTATCAGCCATTTGAGGAGCAGAAAATAGGAATAACAAATAAGAACAGGATTACAAGATAAATTTTGCAACTAGAATGATTTATTTTTGCACCAGCTTATACTTCAGATTTCAATAAATACCCTGAACCTAAATAAATTTGTATTTAATTTTTTTTTATATTTTTACTACAAAGTTGTATTTAGCTAATGCAAAATTTAGAAAATTTCAATAGTATAATCACATTAAAAAATCTTTTTTTGGACAATAAAAAGGAAATTTTAGGTTCCGTTTATACAGACTAACATGAAACATATGTTTTAAAAATTTCATTAAAAATATTTAGTTTTTGAGATATCGTGCCTTTTTATGCCCAAAAACGCAATTTGGAGTAAAATAACTTCAAAATTTTAAGAACGCCGCTTCAGTTATTGAGAGGATATCATTTTAAAAGCCATAGCGCATGTTCTAATATGAATTTCAAGGAAACAATTATATCAAAATATTCAAGAAAGATAGGAGTTTAACATCTAGAAAAATTAAATTTCAAAAATTGTAAAGCTTTAAGAGTCCAGAGACCTTTATGTTTTAAGCAGCAAAGGATTTCAGAAGTTGTTTGTTACTTCAAAGTAAGATGTAAAATCTCTATTAAACGTATTTAAAAACAAACCAAACTTTATTACATTTCCACGCAGTTTTGCTTATTATTAGGTTTATTCAATATTTGAAATCTAAATCAAATGCATTTTATAACAAATATACAGGGTGCAGTATGTTATCTATCGCCGACCTTTCATTTCTCAACCACTGGCCGTAGATATATAGTTCCAGTTGCAAAAACATTTCAAATGAGCTAAATATTCATGTTGTGGCATTATTTAAAGTAAAAAATCAATTTTATAAAAATTACGAAATCTAACTTTTTATACGGTCCCCCAGTCCCTATAGTTATATTTAGTAAAAGTTTACTCATATCGTAACAGATATAACACAAAAAGTTTGATATCTGTACTGCAAAAATTGACATAGTTATTAAATTTCAAAGTTTTAGATTTTTGCACATTATTTTGTCTTTCATTGAGGGATCAGTTAAAAGATGAATCAAAGTCATTCGAGATCAAAGTCAGGGTGCAATGTCCTTTTTTACGGCGAAACCACCTTTAGCCGGTATCGCAAAATCGGAGAATCACCAAAGAGGGTTATTTCATAAACTTGAGCTAACTTTTATGGGTCGAACAACATTCAAACGTCAAAGTAGGTAGAATCGACAACCGGAAAATAAAACATACGTACTAAGGATTAGATAAATGGCAGGGGAATTGCACTCTGATTTTGATCTCGAATTACTTTAATTCATCTTTTAACTGATACCTCAATAAAAGACAAAATCATGTGCAAAAATCTCAAACTTTGAAATTTAATAACTGTGTCAGTTTTTGTAGTACAGATATCAAACTTTTTGTGTCATATCTGCTATGACATGTGTAAACTTTTACTAAATATAACTATAGGGACTGGGGGACCGTATAAAAAGTTAAATTTCGAAATTTCTTTAAAATTGATTTTTTGCTTTAAATAATGCCACAGCACGAATATTTACCTCATTTGAAACGTTTTTGTAATTGGAACTATATGTCTATGACCAACGGTTGAGAAATTAAAGGTCAGCGATAGATAATATATTGCACCCTGTATATATATATATATAATGGAAAGAAAAGTGCAATCTTGGGTATTTGAAGAACAAAAACTAAAGATTTCCAGTTAGAACATTTCTTACCTTACTTTACCAAAATGATAAAAATTTAAATTTTATCACTGCAACGTTAAATTACTGATTCATAAATAATTTTTAATCCTTAAATATGATTATCATGAAGAAACGTTAAAGATATTTTGAAAATTTTAAAGTATATTCTATCAGACAGTTTTAAAAGTATATAACTAAAAAGCAGAGGGCCAACCATGGTAATCGCAGATTTTGATCATTTTTATATATGTTCCAGAGTAGAGGTAGTCTCAGGTTCAACGGAACTTATACAAAGCTCTTTAATTCTCATGATACAGGGGGCGGGGCCTCATATTATAACACAACTTAAGTACTTACTTTGTAAGGAAAGGACTACGTTGGTCGTAGCTCAGTTTGATCGGTGTTTGCTCGTTAATTCTCCGGTTCGATAACGAAACCCCTAAACTACACTTGTTTTTTTTTTTTCGAAAAAATTGAAAAGTGATTTTTTGAAAATTTTGATGAAAGTTTTTGCTATAGTCAACAGTTTGTAACATTCCGACATCTAAACTGGTTTTTGGAAAAATTGGAGAAAAAAAAATCGATCAGCCAGTCTTGCAATGCTCAAAAACACGAGAACTATTTGATAAATTTTAAGGAATGCTACATCGACTGAAACGTCTAATAACGATATATAAATGATAATAATGATATTTTTAGCTTATAATTTATCATTTGTAATTTAAAAACTTTAATGGTATGTATGTTCGAAAAAAAAAAAAAAAAACTTTGTAGATCTTTTAAAACACAAAGGCAAATCAACCGAATTATACATAGCTAGCAATAAATAAAATTTCTTACAATTAATTTACAATGCTCATGTTTTATAAGATCGCAAATGTATGTACACATTTAAAAATCGGTCTGTCCACAATTACGTCATACAATACAGCACTATTAGTCATGAGACATTATCTATGGGATGGTGTTTCTTTTTTAGGGTACCACTGAATGAGAGTGATGACATTACTGACTACTGACTGATGGTTTTGCGCAAAATGTGTGTAGAAGATTCTAGAACTCGGCGAAAATCGACACGACGAATTCGGCTTAACTAGTAACAAAAGTCAACAAACGTTACGTTTGGCGATCATGACATCATTGACAAGTTGCTTGGTGATATTCGTTTGTTAAAAATCATCTACAGCAGTGGATTCCAGCATAGGAGTATGTTTTATCGGGGGTAAATCAATTTTTAGGGGAAGCAATTAAAAATAGAGTTACAAACCAATTTGCCATCAGTTATTTGTCTTTTCTTGGAAAAGTGATGCTATACACTAAAAAGGAAAATAATTTATTCAAAATTCGGATATAAAATTTACGTAAATAAGTTTTATATTAAAGCAATAAAATGTTCTCGATCAAAAGCTCAAAATAGAATCTAAACTAGATTTATATAATTATATAGAAAATCGGTAATATTATTTAGAGTTTTGTTTATATTTAACTAATTTTATCACTTTCCTGCTTATTATTATACTTTACAATTTTCCGTAAATCTTCAACCTGTCACTTAGACTTTGTATTTTCTCTCTCTCTCTCATATACGTCTCATCAAAAACATTTTACAAATGAAAACGTCTTTTTGGCATATTAAAACTGCCAGTCTCGAATATATTTAATCTACATTTTAAAAAATATATAATACCTAAACTAGGTATTGTCAACATTAAACATAAAATCGACATCAGAAAAATAATCTTCAGTAAATAATAAATTTAAATGTCTTTAATGCAGGGCTTCTACAGGGTAAATATATCCATCATGATATATATATATATATATATATATATATATATATTATTTTACAGTCTTGTAATAAGCGGCGGTCAAGTAACGATAATGGGAAAGTTAAAGAGCTCTAAGAGAGACATTATTTTAATAGGAAACAGAAATGAATAATTGAAATTGATAAAGATGAACTACTGAATGTTGTATACTGTGTTCTT
Organism: Maratus speciosus; assembly: GCA_963932465.1. Lineage (NCBI taxonomy): Eukaryota > Metazoa > Arthropoda > Arachnida > Araneae > Salticidae > Maratus > Maratus speciosus. The sequence goes on from OZ010789.1 coordinate 82,559,310, forward strand.
TATAGAGAGAGGATTTATTGCTCAAATTTTTCCCACCATCTTTTATTGAATTATTAAAATCAGTTATGAAATGTCTCTATGAAATTACTTTTAATGCAAATTCTGGAGTCTGTTCAAGAATTTCTATTTAAGATAAAAATGTTAAATATATTGCAATTTCGTATAACACAGAGGTGCTGACAAGGAACAACAAAACACTTTTTAGATTAAAGGAGAAAATGCATGATTTCATTGAACTTATAGAGTATTACTGGATACATATTTGTGGGTAAAAATTTACCTGTTTCATATGCCAAAAATATGAAAACATTTTTTAATATTAAGAGTCTGTTCAGCTAAGGAACAGATTCTCAAAAATGGGGGATAAGGAAAAAGTATTCTTCGGAGGAGGGAGGGTCTCCTGTACCTGTTCTGTTATCGGTTCGAATAGAGTCATCAGGTACCGGGTACATTAAATTTGTTAACTGGAATGCATTTTCGTGTATAATTATAATTTAAAATTCGAAAACAAAAAAATAATACTTTGGTTATTATTAATGTTCGGATTATTTTAAATTATTTTTTATTAAAAAAATAAATTTGCCAAATTAAAATGTGTGCTGAGATCTATTAAAAATACATAATGTGTTCACCCTTTACCAAAATAAAAATAAAAAAGATGCATCTTCTCATCTGATATTATAAAATGCAGTATACTTCTTTGATACTTATTCTATCGAGCCCAGAATCGTAATTGAAAATTTTTATCATGCCAGAATTAAACAGCATATCTATATTTTACTAGATGCCAAATTAATTGACAAAAAGTGCTTTTAAATGAGTTTTAGATAATCTTTATATTTATGCATAGCGAAAAAAAAAATGTGAAAATATTAACTGTTAAACAAAAAAAACAAAAAAAAAAAAAAAACAAAAAAAAAAAAAAAAAAAAAAAAGGTACATAAAATATAAATCATGTCAGTCAATTGTCAGGAAATCTACAGAAGATGCCGGTTAATATGATCATGATTATAAATCGCTTATTGTTATCGGAATCAGCCAGACCGTCCTATCATATTCAATTTTACATTAAAAAAGTCGCCTTGAGTGGTCAGTTTTTTGCATTTTGTTATTACTTTTTCAGCAGACCATTTTCTGAAAAGTGTGCAGTTTAAACGATAAGTGCTTTTAAAATGCATAATGAAAACATGACTTCTAAGAAAGATGAAATACAACTTGCTATGTATATATATAAACTCTGCTATATATATGTTAATGGGAAAGACCGAAATTGGAGAATGTCGACTTTCACCGGTGAATGTCAACACATACCAAAAACGTCGGTGAAAGGCCGAATATTTGATTATATTCTTGTATATTCGGACTATCACCGGGTAATGTCGACATACACATATATGCTCTAGTGCTGGTCGAAAACAGAAGTGGTGTTTAATAGAGAGGCTACAGTCTGTCGCCAAATTCTTTGTTCTACTGCCAGTCAGTCAGCTTTGTCAGTTTTATGCAAGGTTTGATGGTGTGCGCAACGTTTTCTTAAATTTTATTTTTTTATTCAATATCCTAATTTATTTTGAATGGATACTGCAGTGAGTCGTGATACTTTCTTTATTGAAAAATTAAATACATTAATTGAGAGTAAACGAGAAAACGATTGTTTTTTATAGAACAGTACTCTAAAATACTTTCAGGAGTGTTTTCTGCTAGAACTAAGTGCAGCACGCATTTTCACAATATTTACTCGGTTCGGATTGGCACGTGTATTTCTCAGTTTATTTTTCTGGTATGAAATATTAAATATTCTGATGTACTTATGATATGAAGCAGATCGCTATTCATGGAGTCATGAAATTGTTATTTGACACGTTCGGGATGAAATGTCCCATTAACCCTTTCAGGGGCAAATAATTGTGTTTCCGTAATTTTGAGTTCACACGAGATTATATATTAAAAAAAATCAAAATAAGGAAAAGCTATTTTACAACCTCTTTCCATCAAGTTTATAAAACAAATGTGTAATTACATGTTTCTGGTGCAAATCTTGATGAAAATTAGGTGGAACATAATATATTCCAACGCCCCTCAAGCGGTTAAGCGAACACGTCTTTTCATTTAGCATTATTTTGACTTAACCAATAGCCTTGTTATTATCTCCATGTAGTAATCATAGTATTCTAATTCTAATAATATTATACATGTGCAAGTATGAAAAGGTATGGCTGAAGTCAACATTAAAACAGATGATTAAATGCCTTTGATTTCATTATCCGTTACATTCCTTTTTCCCCTAGTGTTAAAATTTTTTGCTTAAGTTAATAAAATTTACATATTTTATTTGTTTCTTTGAGATAAAATAAAACTTATAAAAATAAAATCTACTTTCAGTCAAAATTTTCAACTTACAGTTTGTACATATTTGTGCAGTGCTTTCAAAAAATATTTTGCAATTTCACTATTAATATTTCTAACATAGAGTAAGTATTTTTACAATAATGACGTTTTGTTAGAGATTAATACAATGTACAGCAACCTTTATACAGCATTCACGTTTCACTAGACATATTTCCAAAGTAGACCTAATATTTTATCAATATTGGTATTTCAGTTCAAATGCTAGCGATTAGTATTGAAAACTAAACGTACTTTTATATTGAAAAAATACCTGATCTTTTAATAATAATTTTCGCTTTGTTTAATGTCAGACTTTCATCGAATAAATATAATGAAAATTGTCATAAAAAAAGTAGTAGATATTTTGAATCCAGAATTTCCGGTAAATTGCCAACTCTGTCAGCGATGACTAAAAATATTGGCCAATATAGCCAATACACCTGAAACAGTTTTTTCGGGTAATTACTTTTCTAGATTTTTATAACATTTATTAAGAAATAGAATATTTGCCTTATTTATCATCAGAATTCTAATGGCAAATATGCTATTAGGAAGAAACAATGGTTATAAAAGAAAAAAACAAACAAACAAACAAAGAAAAACAGAAGCACAATCAAACTTTTAAATATATAAAATTTATAAACTTAAGTAAAATTTTTATACAAAAAAAAAATAAATAAAATAAAATAAAATAACAGAATTGAATGAATAAATGATACATTACTAGAATTAGGATTCTATCATTATTACATGGATATAATAACAAAACTACTTGTTAAGACAAAATAATACTCAGTGGAAAGACATGATAACTTAAGGGGATCTCAGGACTATTAAAATTGGAAAAAATCAAAAGAAAAAGACCATTTTCAAAATTTAATATCTTAAAATCTATTTGATTTTAAGACATAATTTTTATTGAGATGAAAGATACAGAAAATCGGCATAACAGATTACGCGTATGATTACAAAATAAGTTTTGCAACTAGAACGATAATTTTGGATCCTACTTATACTTTAGATTATTATAATTACCCTGAACCTAAATAAATTTGTATTTAAAGTATTTTTATATTTTTAATACCAAGTTTTATTTAGCTAATGCAAAATTTAGAAAATTTCAACAGTATAACCAAGTAAAAAAATATAATTTTTTAAAAATAAAAAGGGAATTTTAGTTCATTTTATACAGACTAACATGAAACATATGTTTTGAAAATTTCATGAAAAAAATCAGAAGTTTTTGAGATATCCTGCGCATTATGCCCAAAAACATCATTTCGAGAAAAATGAATTCAAAATTTTGGAATCGCCGCTTCAGCTATTAAACGGGTATAATTCTAAAAGCCGTAACTTATGTTCTAAAGCAAATTTCAAGGAAACAATTTTATCAAAATGTTCAGAAAAGATAAGAGTTTAACACAGAAAAAAAATTAAAATTTCCAAAATTTTAAAGCTTTAAGAGTTCCGAGACCCCTTAATAGGACGTTAGGCCACAAATGGATTGACCGTTTGAGTGCGGAACAAATCTTGTGGATATGTGCCAAAAATGCGAATGTGTTTGGGTTTATATTAAATATAATAAAAAATTACTTGTAAGCCGACGATATATACAGAAATCGAACGCTTCGCTAGTGCAACCAACTTAAATGCACATCGCACTGAGACAAAAAATAGGAGCACTATCAGCCTCTTCGCAATTTTAGCATAAAACAAAATGACCGCTATCGCAATTTCCGCAATTGTGGCATATAACAAGAGTAGCGCTGTCGCCATTCCTGAAATTTTGGCACACAACAACAGGAGCGCTATTGCGCTGCTCCGCACTCAAACAGTTAAATAATAATTCAAAGCTTGTGTGTGATAGCAATCGCCTGTACATGTGTTTCAGAATATTCAACATTTCATAGCAGAAAAGTATGCGGAGATACATGTGTAGAATCCAAACTGAGTAGGTATTGTGAATATGTGTGCCGTACACCTTTGGATTACAGACTATTAAAATGTTTTTATGATTTAAAAATTAATGATCGAACCTGAAATAATGAGAAGTAAATGCAAATTTCCGACATATTCAACATTCACCATTAGTGCATGGTGAATATTGACATTTGCCGGTGTAACTCAGAAATAAGGATATTTAACAAATATTTCGGACATACACCAAGTGACTATGTGAATGTTGACATTCACGGGTGAATGTCAACATTCTCCAGGTTTCGGTCTTTCACGGTAACATATATATAAGGGACTGTAGAACATTAACCTTTAATGATTCAAGCCGCAGATCAAATTTCAAAACTCGAGCGACATTATAATCTCTGTCTTATTAAAAGCTAGACTTTTGGTCAATTAATTTGAATTCAATGAGTCATTATCGATAAATGGAGTTTATTTCATTTTCAGATTGAAGTGGAGATTCTGTCGCCCTCAATAATCTGCGATTTACTATTTATTAAATAAATGTTAATTTAATTTAAATGTGAAATTTATTTTTAAAAAGATTTTCGAAATAGATAAATTAATTAAAATTAATTTAATTTAAAGATAACAAATTTATTATTTTTCATTATTTCTTAGAATCCATTTTTTATGTAAATAAATATAGAAGAAACGGTTTAGGGAACTTTACCCTCGCCGCACAAGTTTGCTCTCTGCACCTCTGGCTGCTAGTACCATAAAACAGAAACCTGTAGAACGGAAGTCTGAGTAGAATATTTATTCGTTGTTGCATCTGTGTCTACTTTGCATTAATAATTCCAAAAAGAAATCATCCATTTAGATTATCTATTTCTAAAACCGCATACGAAGATTTTTATTTAAAATCTTTCGAAGTCCTGTAGACTATCAATTTATTTTTAAATCAGATACTGAACAGCTTACGGATTTGTCACAACTCCATTATTTACTGATTTTAGGGGAGACCGGGTCTAGTAGGCGCAGTTTTTAGTTATTAATTTTTATTAATTTTTTTGTTTAAATTTTTTAACAAACTTTAATTGCAGTTTTAAAGAACGGTCATTTGACTATAAATATCCCGCACTTTTGAGATTGTAGCTTTTGTAGTTTATGTTTAGCGGAAGCCTAAAGTAAAAGGAAAATTGTGCACCAACCTACCCCGTTACGGGGCAAGTTGCTTATACCTATGTGGTAAGTTGGCACACGCTTTATAAAAATTTAAATAAAACTCAAGAAAGACACGCAGTTAAGAGAAATCAATTTCATTATTACCAGTAAGTTTAATCAAAGGCGTTATCGCCGTACAATGTAAATTCTAAATTATACCGACATAAAAATAAGGAATAAGACATTAACATTGAGTAACTCCTATCCTACTCGATATCATCATGAGAGTTACAGTTGTCACAAATCAAAATGTCTCCATTTGGGCAATCCTCAGGTGCCCAAAATCTTGAATTGCAACCACATTTCTCGGTGTTTGCTGTTTTTCAAGCTACCAGCACGCACCAGACATCGAGCCAACTTACCCCGTGTTCAATGCATCTGCTAGCCCCATAATAAATTTCTTCACAAAAGGGACACGTAACCTTCTAAACATAAATAATCCAAGTAAATGACAAATGGGATAGATACAGTTAATCATACACTGCACAGAAAAACTAGTTAAATCGCAATTATTAAGTATTAGAAATTAGAAAAAGAATGAAGCAACAGAAAATTTCTTATGAGTACGAAATACAGAAAAATCGCAATAAATGTCCACTACACGCAGGTAACGCTGTAAAACTATGAGGATTGTAAAAAGCAAGAAGAAAGGTACTATGTGGCTGGTTGCGCAATCTATCCACAAATAGGCAATTTATGAGGACTGCGCCTACTTACCCCTGTAGGCAACTAGCCCCTCTCTTCCCTACTCTGTTTAACTATCCAACCGTGGGAGACTTTCTCAGTGGGTTACTTTTTTAAATTAAGATTGTTTGATTGTCACCACTTTTTTACGTAGAAATAAATAGTTGCTTTATTTAATTACAGATTAAATAATGTGATATTAAGCCAAATTATACGCTAACAAACAGCGATGGGCATATTGACATTTCTAATGAACACGTTACGACTTGTTTTTCATATCAGTACGGTGTCGCAATAGTTTTGATTTGCTATATACTATATTTTTTATGTCCCTTATAAGATATTTAAATCTAAATCACAAATTGTTGGGTCTTTGCTGTCGTCATATTTAAACAAAATGTGACAAACATGTAAAAATAAGCATTTGTTGAAGAATTAAAAGCATATTAGCTTTGCATGGATTAGGTAATTAGAGAATCCACTAATTAGATATATATCATTCTTAAAATCATGTATTCAATAAGAAAATAATATATTTTTTATGTAAGTTAAACATAATTATTTCTTACACCATTTTTCGTGCTCAAAATCTATCTTATCTAAAATCATAAAGATTGTGATAGCTAAATCCATTTTCTATTAACATTTCTTTGAAATAAAGTATTTCTTGTTTTAAATACCAAAAACATCTCAAATTCAACAAAGTTTTTCTTTGTTAAAATTGTTGTGATGGATTGAACGAAATTTTTGGAGTAGCAGTAGCTGCAATAATAACATGGTGAAATCACTTCATTCAAGCATTTGGAGTTTTTGCCAAACTTGAGCCTCAAATGCTTAAACGAGATTTCAACATCTTATGGTTGAAACTATTGGCAGCACCAAAAGTTGGTTTGGAACCAGCAAATTTTTTTAAAAGAGTGTTAAGTATAAAAGGCCAAAGAAATTGTTATGCATTATTGGTCATCCTACAATAAACGCAACAGATGGTGTCATGAAAAAATAAATGAAGTTTAACTTAAAATATATAATAACGGAAATGTGTAACTAAACTAATAAAATGGTGAATTATAATATCGCAATAATTATAAGCTTATTTCAAAGTGACCCTTGTTTAATACGGTATTGTTTGCTGTTATTCAATTGTTGTTTATGTATGAACATTTAAATTGGAAGGAAGAATTGTTGTTCCACATTTTTTAATATTTATTAAATGCAAAATTGACTATTAGAATGCTATATAAATCGCTAGATAAACGTATATTTTGTTCTCAAACTATAGCGATTTAAATATGTTTTAACCTATATACATCCCAATCATTAATTTCAGAAATTTATTTTTATTCAGAAATTCTGAATAATAAATTTTGCTCTATATAATGACAGGGGTTTCTTGAATTCACAAAGAGTACTTTCTTCATTCCGAATTTCTGAATAAAAGAAGCGATTTCTTAAATGAATGCATATATGTACTAATGATGAAATGGTTTAAAAGAGTAAAAACTGAGATTATTAGTGAATTCGTATCAGTTTGAAATAAAATGGAAATATCTTACTCAGATAAATTTCCTTTATTAAATTTTAGAGAATCAATTGATTTCAGTTAAAATGAAAACTTTTATATAATGCACGCATGTATTTTTGCTATAGTAAATCAATCTGCATTCAAAAGTTCTATATAAATAATGATAGCGGATTTAATTAGAAATAGTACTTAACTATTCAATTAAGTTTCTCACGAAAATTTTAGCTGTACATTTTAAACTTCGTATAAAATACTCATACATTATCCACTTGGAATTAAATCAATTCTTCCAGCTTCATTGAATTCCTCTAACTTAATTTATAATGCGTTCAACGTATCTGGAACATGCAAGATTAAACTCTTTTATTTCGATGTCTCAGCTAATAAAAGAGAGGAAATTTATGATTCTGATTACAGAACGAACTTTCATGAAAATAACAGCTGAATGTGTTTCACGCTATGTTTAATTTCGTAACTGAAAAGAAATTTTAAATAAACAACAAGGATAATTTGTAATATTGTATTATAAATTGTATAAATATCAAAAACATTATACATGGGAACTCGGTTATACGGATGACTTATTTTACATTCTTCTGTCTATTATTGAAGAAAGTATTTTATCGTAAATTTTCTTCGACTTCCGGTTTTCAGAAGATTTACATATCACAGAAACACGTTTTAAAAATGTGCTAGCCTGTCCGTCTAGCTGTGTGTCCGTGTGTTTTTGTGTCCTTCTTGTGTTAAAACCATATAGGTAGGCCTCCCCGCCTGGCCTGAAACTGAAACTGAAACTGAAACTGTGTCCTTCTTGTATCTTCGAAAAGTGTGTTAAACTTCGCATAAATTTCAACCAAACTTCATGTATACGATATTTGGCTACGGCAAGTTGGTCTGAGTTCAAAAACTTCGGCTGCGGGGGTCGCTGTGTTAGAGATTTTTAGCATTTGCCATTACTGTAGCATCGGACAAAGTACTAAATTATTGCCGAAACGTCAGTGAAGGCTTACTGTGGAGACACGAAAAGTTTTGGTTTCCGTTAGTCTGTCTGTCTGTTCCGCGATAACTGCCGCAAAAAGCATCCGATCGGCTTGAAATTCCCTGGGCATGTTGATGAGCTCCCCGGATTTAGCTGTATAGTTTTGGGTTAAATTTGGTTCATTCGTTCGGAATATACAGAACATTTTATTTTGTGATATAATGCTTTTCTATGGGAAGTCAGACGATTTTCAAATTTTCATTTGTTGAAAGAAATCGCTCATATGAATAATAGATTTAAATGGTAAATTTTGGATGCTGAAATTTTTAAATAAGAGTATTAAATTATTCTTATTAGTTTGCAATTTTGTCAAAACATTTGTCAGAGCTTTTAAATTAGGTGTATAACTTATGATAGAATTTTATACATGTGTTCGAATAATATAAAACATTTTATTTTATGAATTTACTTATATTTCATTTTTTCTTTTAACCGTTGCGTAGCAACAGCATCTCATCTAAAAATATCATAAATGTGAAAGTATGTATTTTTTTTTGAAGTCAAATCAAAGCAAAAGGAATGAATTAATGAATGCCTTTGTATAGATATTTGCATATAGATTTATTTAAACGCAGAAATGAAAATAGTATTTATATACTATATAGAATAATATTTTCATTTATTTATTCAACTATTTGATTATAAATGAAAAAGTTCGTTATTTTCATACAGAATAAACTGACATCATTCTGTTAAATTTTATAAACTTTATTGTTGCCAAAAAAAAAAAAAAATGAATAACAATTTCTCCCAAAGAGTTAATTTTAATTTGTAAGATTTTCACGTGCAAAAGAAAAATGGAATAAGCAAATAAAAAATAAAAAAAAGGATATATAGGACAGGAATGAATACATATAAACATTTCACACCAAATACCACCTAAAGTAGTTTTTGTAGCAGTATTTTCCCAGCACTACGAAGAAAGATTCCTCGATTTACACGATTTTACTTGGCCTTCCTTTTCTCATTCTTTGCGATTTCATTTTCGCAATTGCGTGCATTAATTGGCACAAAATTTTACATTTTTATGACTGAGATATATGTAAGGCCATACAAATAAGAAATTCCGTATTGTCTCCTATAAAATGTGATAAAGTGTTGGTTAATCATATATGTTTTTATTAAGAGGAGCAGAGCTGCCAAGCCTCCGGCGTTCTGGATACCAGTATTTTAATACAGAAAATGTTACTTTATTTAATTGAAACATTTGCGCGATTTAAAAGAACATTTTCTCTAAGATAATAGTGATGTGCAAAAAGCTTGAGGCTTGGTATGTCTGGTGGGGAGTGAAATGTTTTACTTAATGCATTTATCTCTATTTTAATGCTACGTGAACAACGTCCGTGTAACAGCTTGTAGAGTGTAAAATAAATTAAATTATTAAAATAATCCTTATTACGAAAAATGAAACAGAAAGTCCGGTTAAGGGAAATGAAATGTTAGTTAACCTTTCGTAATTTGACCTGAACATAGGTTTGCGTCAAATTTCAACGGTATTTGTAACATCACGATTTTAAATTAAATATAGATACTATAAAAAGAAAATCACAAAAAATACTTAAAGGCGCCAAATCTTGTTTATCTATTTAACGATGATGAATTATTAACTGTTAGGTTTAGAAGCCCCCCCTACTTTAGGGTGATTTTAGTAAGTTAATGCTATCGAGTACATTTTTTGATATTTAGATTAGATCTTAGATATAAATATTGCAGAATGGTAATCAAAATTATTTTTTTATAAACAAAATTTATAAAGGTATTAGATTTCTAAATTAGATGTTTCAGTTTACATTTCCAAAAGTTTTTTATCCATTAGATACAGGTATTTGTGGTTAGCAGGCAAGTAAATACTGCTGTATGGATATTAGGATAACGTAAAATGCTTGACCGAATTATTGCTTATCCTTATAAATCGCAGTGTAAAAAGAAATCTAAGATATAGGGTAATCATTAACTCAATCAGTAGAAAATTACAAATGCAAAATAAATTACACAACGGGGGGTTCAGGGGGGCAGAGCCCCCTGAAGAAATTTGCATTATTATAGAAAAATTACTAGAATAAGTAGCTCGTGAGAATTTCAGAATATCCTTACATAACAACGTGTTTAATTTAACGCTTTTAATGTCTGAATCCATCGAAATATTTTTTCCTTTTATAAATGTTTGTGTAATTGCCGAAACGTCAGTGAAGGCTTACTGTGGAGACACGAAAAGTTTTGGTTTCCGTTAGTCTGTCTGTCTGTCTGTTCCGCGATAACTGCCGCAAAAAGCATCCGATCGGCTTGAAATTCACTGGGCATGTTGATGAGGTACCCGGACTTAGCTGTATAGTTTTTGGTTAAATTTGGTTCATTCATTCGGGAAATATAGAACATTTTATTTTGCTCTATAAAGCTTTTCAATGGCAAGTCAGACGATTTTCTGATTTTCATTTGTTGAAAGAAATGGCTCATATGAAAAATGGATTTAAATGGTAAATTTCTGATGCTGAAATTTTTAAATAAGATTATTAATTTATTCCAATTAGTTTGAAAATTTGTCAATATATTTGCGAGATTTTTTAATTAGGTTTATAATATTTGGGGGGGGGGGGATTTTATGCATGTTTTCCAATAATATAAAGGATTTTCTTTTATCAATTTGACATAATGCATATTTCATTTTTTTCCCTTTTCTTTCATCTGTTGCCTAGCAACGTATTTGGTCCTAATAATATTAGTATAATTGCGTGCATAATGTTTGAGTAAAGCCAACGTCAAAACGCATGAATTAATGCATTTGTATCTTGGCATATAGATGGATTTTAGTCCAGAAATAAAAATAGGCAATATTTCATTTATTTTATTTATTTTATTCAAATATTTTGCTTAAAAATACAAAAGTTCATTATTTTTATAAAGAATAACGTAACATTTTTTCATAACATTTACCAATATTTCTTTAATTGTTGCCAAGAAAATCAAATCCCGGAATAATATTTTCTTTTAAACAATTTTCAATTGAAATGTTTTGTCGTGAAACAGGAAAATGAAAAATAAAATTAAGAATTGAAAAATTAATATGGCGGCATATTGGAAATAAAAAGAAAACTCTCAAGTATTTCTTAATATAACAAGATGAAAAGTTTTGAGTAAGTACGCATAGCAGGTGAATTAGACGTCATTTATCGAAAACAAAGATGCTGGAATAAAAAGATCTTGGGTAAAATAAAATAACTATTATTCACGGAGGAAAGAGATAGATGGAGATGCAGTATGCCGTAAAAACAGTTTGCAATACGATGTGCGTTAATCTCAGATTTAAATGCCCTCATTCGGCCCAAACTAAACAAGCACGTGGAACAGGGACCGAATTCTTTGACTTCATTCGTGCATTTTTTCTGTAAATGAAAATGATCTGCTTATATTTAAGCAATAAGCATTCTAAGGTAGCGTTTCATTGCATTATGAATTAAAAACTGTATTACTGAAAATATTATTCTGTTTTTATTAAGGACGTCGTTGTGTTGTGCCGAATGTAGCGGATTTTAGGGTTACATTTTTGGCGTCACTTCAAGATTTATTATCTGTGTACGGTTAACATGAATATTTTATTTTAAATTTAAATTTAATTAATTTATATAGAAAAAAAACTTATGCTTATCCTTATAAATCACAACGTAAAAAAAGATACGCTATAACCATCCGCACAATCAATAAAAAATTATGAATGTAAATTTAAATAGACTACGAGGGGTTCAGGGGGGCTCTGCCCCCCTGAAGAAATGCAATTTTTTATTTAAAAAGTTACCAGAATAAGTAGCTCATCAGAATTTCAGAACATCAATGTATAACCACTTGTTTAACACTTTTAATTTCTGAAACTTTACGAAGTGTCTTGTATGCTTATAAATATTTATGTAATTTGAAAACTTTAAAAAGCGATTTGTAGGAAGTAGAATATTACGCAATGAGTGTTAAAAAACAATGACTTGCAAAGATGACGTTGAGGCTCCTGATCTGCAGATTTACTAGTTTATAAAATTTTACCCAACCATGTATACATGGTGTCTACAAATTAGTTGGGCAATTTCGTAAGTTAAGAACTGCCGAAATATTAAATGAAATTGTTGAAAATCAGACTAGTAGTAATAGTACCGAAGTTCATTCATAGATGGCGTTAGGTGTCATAACTGATGCTATTGATTAGCAAGCGGATGTGTTACAGCATGGCTACATTGTTCACAAGTACCTTCACCACTTGATTTCGGTGTATGGGGTTTTGTAAATGATCAATTGTACAAGCCGCCACTTCTTGCATTCATTCCTAAACTAAAATTAAGAATCTGCACTACAATTAATTTCATCGACGGAAATATGCTGAAAAATTTAGATTGCAATTAAAGTGTAATCGTTCAAAATTTTTCCGAAATACCATTAATTAGAAGGGAGTAAATTTCTGTATGATTTCAAGTTAGATTTATTATCTGACGCTTTTTGTTTTATGAATTTTCCTTGAACTTCAGAATGTCCATGTATATGTTGCAGTGAAAGACCGAAATCTGAAAAATGTCGACTTTCACCGGTGAATGTCAACATTCACATAGTCGCTTGGTATATGTCCAAAATACTTGCTAAATATCCTTATTTCTGACTTATTCACAATGCACTAATGGTGAATGTTGAATATGTCGGAAATTTGCGTTTACTTCTCCGTATTTCAGGCGCGATCATTAATTTTTAAAACATAAAAACGTTTTAATCGTCTGTAATTCAAAGGTGTGCTGCACTTAGTTTTAGAAGAAATCACTTCCGAATGTGATTTAGAGTACTGATCTTGAAAGAAAAAATAAAAACAATTGTTTTCTCATTTACACGCAATTAATGCATATAATGCTTCGAAAAAAAAAAGATCACAGCTCACTTCAGTATCCATTCAATAATATAAATTAGGATATTGAATAAAAAAATAAAATTAAAAAAAAAAAAAAACGTTGCGCACTTCATCAAACCTTGCATAAAACTGACTGACTGGCAGTAGAACAAAGAATTTGGCGACAGCCTCTCTGTTGAACACCGCTTTTCTTTTCGACCTCCACCGAACCTATCTGTGCTTGTCGACATTCACCAGGGAGGGTCGAAATATAGAAGAATATAATCAAATATTCGGTCTTTCACCGACGTATTTGGTATATGTTGACATTTACCGGTGAATGTTGACATTCTCCAATTTTGGTCTTTCACGGTACATTTTATACTTGCTGAATAAAAAGTCTTAACCATTTTCTCTAAATTCATAAATTCATAAAGTCTAAACCATTTTTTTCGATATAAGTTTGCAGAATTTATTTAACTACACATTTTTAACATCGTAAATTGCATAATAATATGTTTTGTCGTTGGTATTAAATAAATTTATGTATATATTTAGATTTATTGAAGTATTGAACCTTAAATTACTTTTGAAAAGTATTTTGAATCTTTTAAGATAAAACTCGTTTATTCCTGTGCAACAGTAATGAATGATAGTAGAGAAATTTATGATTCTCCATAAATGAAATTGTATTAAAACAGTTACACTGTGTTTTATAGTAGTTTGTTTACTTTTGTAACTGAATACACATTTTGAATATAGTTTCTAACATGTCTAACACACAGTTTTGTATTTAGTATGGCGAAATAACGAAATTTCAAAAGGATTATATAGTACATGTAGGTGGATAAACAAGTTTAAAACACTTTTAGAATAAGGAAACTATGATAATTTACTTCAGAAAAGTTTCAAAATGAATGCAAAATATTTCAGAGTGAAAGGTAATCACGACATCTAACGTTCTAAACGTTATTTTCGTACGAAATGGATTAATTTATGAATTTATTTTTCATTTAAATGCAATAATTAATGTTTATAAGACGTTTATCGATATATGAATTCGAAACAATTAAATGGTACAAAACAAAATAAAACATACATTTATCTTGCAGAAATATAAACAGTAAATTCATTCATCAATAATAAATGTATGACTATAAAACTATAATAGGACTTTAAACTTTTTTAATTATTTTTTTCTTTACGCTTTTAAAACAAATTGTTAGTTTGTTACCGAAATGCCCTATTATAAAATCAATTGAAGTCAGATAACACGAAAACTAAAAAAAACATGTATTTTATTTTTCCTTAGTTCTTTGGAAACTTTAAATAGCAAGAGTATCTCTCTATTCTAAAAAAAAGGAACTTACGCTATCCCCGCCTCTGACAATGAATTTTTTGTGACTTGAGAAATTTTTTCGTTAATATTAAGAAAAATGTTGCATATAAAAATATGAAAATTGCTGGTATTAAAGAAAAATGTTTGATAACCGCGCTGAAGCAGACATTTTTTAATTCGGAGAACTATTCTACGAGATATTTAATGTTAAAGTTGGTCAAAATCCTTCCATTAAAAACATTTTATAGTAGCAAAATCTATACATAGGAATTTAATCATTTTTTTTTCTAAATATATTCATTGGAAACTTCCGGTGTGCAGACTGCATTTTTTAATTTCACAATTTTTTTAGATTTATTTCCATTTTAAATTCAAATTTTCAACATTTACAAAGATATTTTTTACATATTTTAGAAAAGCTTGTTATTTTAAATGGCTGTCAATCATAAAAATATTTCAATTAAATAAAAAAAATATATTTACACGTGACCATTATAAACAGAACAAACTCAAATGAAATTAGAATTAAATGATTACGTGTTAAAAACAGGAAAATAATGAAAATTGCATCATAAAAATTGTGTATACACGAGAGTATTTAAAAAGGAAAAAACTATAAAATAATTAATTATTTAATATGTGTTAAAAGAAGTAAATGCGGGTGAAATTACGTCCTGTTTCAAGTAGCCGAATAATATAGCCAAACAGTTTAAATTAAAATATATATTTACACGAGAGATTTATTTCATATATCTAGATGGTATTTTAAACTATTGTTGCCAAATCTAAAACAGTGCAAATAATAATATTTGCTTTCTAAAATTAAAAATATTTTCAGATGAATATTACAAAAATAAAAGCTTGTTGAAAATTACGTCAGATTTAAAACGTATGATTTAAAATCATTTTCGGAGAGCGTTATTAAAAAATACTTGGAAGCAAAGACTCTGTTTACTTGGTTCATTTTATATAAGCTAATTTTCATATGTTTAACTAAACTTATTTAATTAAGCACAAATTTATAGCAAGTAACAGCAGCTGATTTGAACTTAAAATCCCCCAGTAAAAGTGAAATAAATGGAAACTCGTTTACAGGGATATCACCATTGGATTGTTTTTATTATAATTCAATTTTCCGTAATCTTTTAATGCCGATCAAATTAATGGATTTTAGAGTTTGAAAAAGGGTTTACGAACTAGGGGGGTAGAACAGTTTAGCTCTTAAAATTAATCTATAGAATTAAGGAAAGAAGTTTGTGTATGAGTCTATGAGAGTGTGGGTGTGTTTGTCATCAGTATTCTGAAGAGATCGCAGCATGCAGAGCTCCGAAATTTGGTAGGAATATGCCTTTACGTAGAGGAGACTAGGGAGGGTTGACCCACTTTTTTCAAAATGATTTTTTTTTATTTTTTAGATATTGAACGAAGAATAAGTTTTATATATCATATTATTCGTCATACAATCAGTTATCAAAATAAAATTGCTACATAAGTGTAATATATAACAAATTTGAAAAATGATTGATTTAAATCATGAGAAAATAATGGATCAAGGCTCCCCACCTATAGGAGGGTCGTTCCACTATATGGGAGGCTTGATCCACTTTGTTTTACATTGAAATATTCGTGAAGAAAAATAAATTCAGTTTAAAAAAAGCAAAATAACTTTGTGCTACATGCTTTAATTATTATATAAAAAAAGTATTTTTGAAAATATGTTGCTTAAACAAACCTATTTAGACGCAATCCAAAGTCAGAGGAGAAAATTTTTGTTTTAAACAGGATTTTGTCTGAGTAGGTACAATGTTACAGCAGGGAAAATGAAATTTTAACATTTCAGATAGTATTCCATTAGAGTCAGGTTCCTTTTTCGTAAGGTTTCATGCATTACTATGTCCGGATTTAATAGCCAATGTCCCGCTTTTTACGCTCCCTTGCCCTACTTTTTTGGACATTCGACCTAACAACTCTAGTTGTCACATAGTTTGGCTTCATCTCACAATATTCATCATATTGAAATTTGTCTACATACCTTCCAAAAGTTTTTCGATCAATGCTATTTTTTTTTTTTTTGTATCTGCATGAGAACTTAACTTATCATTAACATATTTTAACCCTTTAAGGGACAGAATACTTTCAGCAAAATTCTGGTGCCACCGTGGCTTTTGGGAATTAAAATTAAGTGGTTTTAAATTTAAGTAGCCCCTGAGCATTAAGCCCCTGAAATGTTTAAGAGTGCTGCTTTCACACTTTTTATCCCTTTTTAGTTTTTTCCAAAGTTTCGATTTACCTATTGTAAGTAATATTTAAATGGAAAAAAGTTCCTATTAAATTTCTCATTTATATTTCTTTAATTTTTTTTCGTGCAGTGTATAAGCAATTTTTCACATCTTTCTTTAACCAGTTTTTAACGTTTTCTTTTCCACCCCATTTTACTGTAGCTTTGCAGAATAATTTACATTAATTTTTTTATATAACCATTAATATCGCATTATGAACGGTATATAATAAAAAAAATATCCAAACTTCGTTAATTAACACATTGCCGATGGGCAATTTTTAACAAATCTGAATTTTAAAACAGTAGAAGCTCCTCTCGGCAAAGCCCATATCGGTTCTGAAATTCTTTTGTGAATTGGTGTTCTAGATAGGTTTCCTAAGTTTATACGCCGGTAAATATCTTTCAAGGCACGAATTTAATATAAAATATATTTCAATCTAAAAAAAAATATGGACGGCATGACATAAATGCATTTTCTGTGAGGTAGAAGCCACGTCTATAGTAAATGATGTTTTTTTAAATAAAAACGAGAATTCTCGTTTCCCATAGTGAATGTGTTAAGGGAGCCTTGGACATCTGGTAAACCCTCCCTCACACTGACTGGGTCAAGCCTCTGCACAAAGCCCTTTTTCTAAAGAACATCACATTGTTATCTTAGGTCTAATGTACTCTATAATCTTTATGCCTGGAATGAAAACTCGATATAACTGCATTACTTGAAACCTACTTACTTAAATTTCTATGATGTATTTTATCTGAAGAAAGCTTTGAAAATATATCTAAGAGACACAAATTTTAGGTTGAAAACGTATCACAATTGATTTTTAGACACCTATTTCTATTATCTGTATGAAATAGAGACTGTTGTTTGAGGATTCCATTAGCTTTGGTTGAAACCTATTGATAAAACTTTGAAATTATTTTAAATATGAAAATTCATGGGTGGGTCAAGTCTTCCGTATGGTCAACCCTCCTTAGTCTCCCCTATGTAGTTCTACATCTCAATGCCCAATTTTTGATTTTTTGGTTAGATTTTTTATTCATTTAATTTTTTATCCGATTTTTCGCTTTTATTTCACGTTTTGCAGGGGCTTTTCGACATTAGTAAAAATAATACGGTGTCATTCATTTAAAAAAATAAAGTAAATTTTTTACTGTTTTCAATAAAGTTTATTCGGAATTCGCATTTTTTTCGCGATTTTTTAAATTCGATTTTTACTATATTTTCAATTTACTTCGAAAATGCAATAATTTTCAGATAAAAAAACAAACTTATCGTCTAGATTTGGATCCTGCAACGAGGAGCGATGGTCCAATGCGTAATTGAATAGCTGCATATTTGAATAGATTTGGATCCCGAGCGAGGGTAGCTTTGCAGAAGGATAATAAAGATAATCACAAATCTCATACGATGGAATTTTCTAATTGTTACTACTTCAAGATTTTTTCGCTTTGCGTGTTTTTTTTGTTTGTTTGTTTGTTTGTTTGTTTGTTTTCTTTATATGAAAAAATTCCAATTACAATGTTTTGCCCTATTATAGTAAATTTTATCCCATCGATTTTTGCATTTTAGCGATTTTTTATTTTTGCGTTTCGCATTGATTTTTTGGCATTTGTAAAAGGTATAATATTTATAATAATTAAGGACTTTACGTTGTAATATCTACTACTAAATAAAATAGTTGTTGCTATCCAACGTACACTTGATTCAGAAATTAAAAGATGATGTAAAATAAACATATGAATAAAATAAATCTCAACATTTCAGTTTAAATGTTAAAACCTTCATCAGGAGTAAAATTTTCTAAAATATAAATCGGCAGAAACATTTTATATGCTACATCTTTAAAAATCAAATCCAAACTGTGAAAAGGTTCAACGGAAACGTCAAAAATCCTTAAAAACAACTCAGTGGCGCCATCTGTTATTCAAAGAAAAAAGAAGAATGAAGGGCTTGAAATCATTTCCATGGTTTTAAGCCTTTCATTCTTCTTCATTCTATTTTTCGTAGAAGTAGCGAAGTGAATAAGTAGAGACTCAGAAATATTGTGTCATTCTTTTTACACTGGCCATTTCTAGTCCATTGGCAGATAAATACTGTTTCTTATAAGCATAAACATTGCGACTTTATACGTCCTAAAGATTTTCCATAGTGTTCAAGTCTGGACTTCAACTTGGCCATGGCATTTTTTTTTTTTTTTTTTTTTTTTTACCATTGCTGGGTTGATTTAGACACATGGCAAAAAGCATTGTCCTGCTGAAACATCCAGTTAACACCACCCCAAAAAGGACCGAATGGTATAAAATGATCAATTTACATAGCCTGATACTCCGCAGTGTTCACACGTCCCGAAATTCGGGTCAAACCTTTGAGGGAATAATGTCTCTGTAATACTCAATTCTCAGCGGAATAATCGATTTTTTATTTTTTTTTTAAGTAAGGAAAAGCAATTTTTCTACATCCCCCCCCCCCCAAAAAAAAAAGTTAAAAATATAAAGTTTAGTTAAAAATTTCTAACGCGAATCTTGTTTCAGTTAAATGGGATACAATATATCCCACCGCCTCTCAAGGTGTTAAATCGCATAATCCATCACGACTAAAAGCTCTCCAAAATATTACTGATCCTCCTCCCATTTGTCGACAGAAGCATTGTTTCGGTTCCTTCCTCAATTATGCCAATAGTATTTATAACCATCCGTACCGTCAAGATTTTTTTTTTTTTTCATCTGAAAATATCATTTATTTTTATTTCTTGTCCCATGATATTTTTAGCCCATTTCAGTCTTATGATGTTTTATTAACATCAGTCTTTTCAACAGTTTCATACATTTTGCATTTTGATTTCAGACTCTTCCAAATTGTTACATGTGAGATTCTTTTGCTGAAACGGTGTTAAAATTTTCCAAGTTAAATGGCCTTTTTGAGTTGATAATCGAAATATTTGTCGATCTTCCGTGCTGTTCAAATCCCTTTCCTCCCAGATCGTTTAATGTCATTTTAATACTTTTTTCTAATTATTTCATTGTGAATGTCAGTTTTAGATGTTATCATTAACCGAATTGTTTCTCGTTCAGATTTACCAGCATCCTTATAAAACCATATTTTTTTTTACTTCGATTGCAGACAAATCTTTACCCCGCGGCATCTTCAAATATACCGTAAATAACACTATCTAAACCGGCACCTTTGCTTTTGTGGAATATTTTCACGATATTCAAACGTGTACGTTTTATAGAGATTCTGATGTGACGTAGAATAGGCTAAATTTTCTCAGGTGGTCTTAAAATTCCTTAACAGTCGCCTTATTTAAATTTTAAGAAAAATTAGAAGGTTTTAATAAAATGTAACTTAAATTTTAATGTTGCAATGCTCTACTATCAATTTTAATTACACATGCTAAAAATTTGCATATTATGTCTTCTTCTTCAGAAGTACACCAATTCGTTAGTGGTCTTATAATTCCTTGACGCACTGTATTAACTGCATTATAAAAAAATCGTTGCTAGAAAAATAATAAGACTTTGTGAAAATCTGTACAACATAGTGTTGGGTACATCTTTAAAAACTGGAAAAGTATGAATGGGTATACCATAAAATGTTCAAAGAGATTTGAAGCTTAAGTAATATCAAATATTGCTATTATGTATAAGACATTTGTTATTCTTATCCTAATCTGTTTATGATGAACTTATTTCAGTACTGAAAATAAAAGTAGTGCATATAACTTCATTTGGCATTTCTTAAATCTAAGTTCAGCGTAAGAATAATATTTTATTTTTGCAGAATAGCTAAAACAATATCTCCGTTCAAAATTCGAACTTGGCATTGTGCTAAGCGCGCTTGAAAGGAGGTCGCAAAATTGCAACGTCGAATTTGTTTGTGTTGCATTTTTCCAGATAGCTTTTTAATTAACTTTTAAAGATAGGTGAGGCGTATTTAGAGATTGACTCAATGCAAAATACTCGAGAATACCATAGTATTTATGCTATTAATTCTAATTAAATTAGCATTTTTTTTTTACAATTTGACGTTTATTGCTTTTATATTTCTACTGGGCATTGCATTACACAAATATATAGTAAAGCGAGGAGAGTTCGCGCGGTAGGAGAGATTGCGCAGAAAGAGATTCGACGGGAAGGAGTAGAGTGCGCGCCCAGCAACTCCAGGTAGTTGTACAGCAGCATTAGTGCAGTATCTACATGAATGTGCATATTGATTGTTCCAAGCGCCTTGGATAAAGCAGTGCTATTTTGTTTTTTTCCAAAGTAAGTGCTTGAATTTTCATAACTGTTCGTCAGAATTTTTATAGAGCGTCAATAATACAAAATATTTTGAACTTAAACAATTTCTTATAAACTACTAACCTGGACTAAGTATGCGAACACCAGAAATTCATTTTAGAAGTGGCCGTATATAAAAAAAAGGCCGCGCAATCTCTCCTAGCAAAATAGGAGAGTCTGCGCATCTGCTACTTAGGAGAGATGGCGCATTTCCCCATAAGTTTAAGTGCTAGGAGAGATTACACAGCTTATTGATAAATTTGCATGAATTGCAAATTACGTGTAAAACATATGTATGAATCAATTTTGAAATAATTTCGGAAAAACCCATAATTATCAAAACTAAATTTGGCAACAAATTAATTTGCAAAAAAATACTTTTGCAGATAAAAATTTTATTAATAAATTAATAATACAGTTGTTATTAAATAAATTTTATGTAATTATTTTTGTTAATAAATTAATAATATATTTCTTAATAATTTAATTACATATTTATATATTTTTTTTAATTTATGAGCAATTCATTTGCTAATAAATTAATTTTGTAAACTAAAATAAATTTTCTAATAGAATGTTTTGAAAAAGCTTTCACCCATTCCAAGTAGTGTAATGCCATCGAAATCAAAATGAAACAGAGTAAAACTAATGTTACTAATCCACAAAATATACATGAAAAAAGACTTAAGAAGGATGTCGCTACAATAAATAAATAAATAAATAAATAAATAATAAAAAAAACAAGTGAAGATAAGGTGCTTCCACAAAAAGTGAGATAAAAAAACTCAAGGAAAAAACCCGAAGGTCAATGAGGATGAGTGCACTGAATGTCTGTAACTGTACTAGGACACAACTTCGACAACTAACTGGATTCAATGTATTGCTTGCTGCAGGTGATTGCACGAAAGATGCACTATTTACAACAATAATTGCATCGACTGTGGACGACGACAACTTCGGTTAGCAAACAAAATACAATGAAACTGTGGAAATAGAAATTAAGTAATTTTCAAGTTAAACATGTTATCAACTAGATTAATGTTATTTTGTAATCTTAGTAGGGCTTGCTTTTTCTGATATTTTAATCTTTTTAAATAAAAATTTTTAACTATTGTTTAAATTCTTTGTTTTATTTATTATTTAAACATTTGGTTGAAATATTCACTCCTGATACAATAATATTTACTCACAAAAACCTTTCAACAATGTCGATTAAGTGTAATTATTATTGTTAACAATTTAATTGTAGTTACTATTAATAACAATCTCTTCTACCTATGTGCGCAATCTCTCCTACCCATGTGCGCGTTCTCTCCTAACCTGTAAGGAGAGATTGCGCAAAATAGCTTTCTTGGTTTTATTACTGCTGTTCTATTAAATTACAGTGTAACAGCAAAATAACAATGGAAATGCATAAAAAAAAACAAATAAAGTCAAAATTATTCATGCATAGTTTAGCAAAATATTAATATTTAGGTTTTTTATTACTATTCTTTTGAAATGTGCGCAAACTTTCCTCGCTTTACCTTATCATTAAAAATTGTTATCCAGGATTTAAAAGCCGATGGTACATAGACTACGCCTCCCCTGTCATTATGTATGTGCAAACCGTCCGTGTCTTTAAGGATTAATAGCTCGGCTAATTACCGACAATTTGTTTCGAAAATTATTATTAGGAATGTTTTTATATTTCTGCTACGATAGGTACCTCTAGTAATCCTCAATACCTTTACCGAATGCCCGCAAATCTGAATTTGTGTGTAACAGAATATAGCGCTTTTCTGAAAAAATATGTGACCTAGGGTAATCGCTATAGTTTTCCTGGAAGATTTAAATTAACATCTACTCCTTCTACTTTTTTCATAATTTTAGTTTCAGTAGATTCAAAATAGAGAGGTGGTAGGTTGTATTTTTGCACTACATTTTTGATAATACGTCTGAAAGTATAATACCTAAAATTATAAGAATAGACGTTTTGAGTTCAGAGTTACGAAAGCTTTCACACGATACCCCACACGATAATGAAAGAAAAGATTTTTTTTTTCAAGTAACAGAATTAGCCCCTCTACATTTTCCCTAAATATATTTGTCAATGTTTAATAATCTGTAAAGATGTGTGTCAGTAGTCTTTATTACCTCCCTCAATTTTAACATTTCATATTCCATAGTTTATGATTAGGATTTAGGATTAAGTTTATGATTAGGATATGATTCTGTACAGACAGGATAGAAGTGATCTTATGATGATTCGTTTATACTTTTTAAATACGGAATCCTAAAAAGAGAAAAGAGTGCATTCGTGTGCACTGTGTTCGAATCCGCCATTTGCGGTATAGCAAATATGCACGTTACCTCCACGCAACCAAACCCTCGTTCCTAAAGGTAAACTAATAGGTATTTAAAACGTATGCTGAATATTGATCCCTAGTTTCTCGAAAAATAAGGCCTATTTGAATAAAACCTTTCAACAGAATAATTAAGTGTATGATCCCTACAATATACTTTAAAACTATCATAATCTGTGCATACATTACTCGTTTCCTGTTTGGTGGTCCCCTTGTAAGTAATGAATCGACCGTCGAAACGCATGCGATAGGACGAAGGAGAATTTCGCTTTTCAACTTGCCGTATTTTAGGTTGGCGCGCGTAAGCATTTGGCGAAGGTCCTAAACATCGTCAATTCGTGTGTCTCACTTTTTCTAGGATTTTGCCGTAAAAGCTTTTAAATAAAAATTTTAAGGAAAAATTTTATTAAAAATATTCCGAAAGGTAATTTTTTCTGAATAATAATGAAGACATATTAACTCTCTTTACACGGATACAGACAGCAGAAAAATTCTAAAGCAACGCCTTTTTTTTTTTTTTTTTTTTTTTTTTTTTTGCTTTAAAAATGAAGACACTTTTGAAGTTAAAATTTTAGTGGTTTTCGCAAATATAAAAATAAAAATTTCCTAGAATACCAATAGATACGGTAGTTTTTAATATATACTGTTTTTTCTTCTTTTATTTGTATTGGGTGGAATCATCACTTTCTGTTCTCAGTATATATGCCTTATCGATCAATTGTAATAGAAATGTAACAAAAATTTAATACCATATCATTTTTTATGGATAATTACATGCCGTAGCTATTAGTTTAAAACGTGAGTAATGAGTAGAAAATCATTAATTTACAAAACTAAGGCTAGTAAATTTTCCTTAAAAGTAATAAACACAGAAACAAACGTATGACTGACATCTAATACCCTGAGCAAGAATCGAACACACGATCACATGGAAATAGGTTTCACTTTCTTGCGGTTTAGTCTATGACGCCAGTTTAAAATTGATTTCCCGCTTTGTTTAGCGGGCGAAAAGCATCCTTTAAAATGCTTATTGCGCATGCTCTGTTCAGCCGAAATCGTTCTCACGGAATATAATTTGTTTTCAAAATATGGAAAAACTTGGCTTTGCATCCACCAGAAGCGTCTTTTCATACACTTACATAATTATTTTATTTGGAATACAAGAAGGTTTCTTCAATATATTTCATGTTCACTTCTCAATTCTAGTGTTATAAAATTAATCTTATGCACATTTCAGATAATTATTGGAAATTAATTTGGGAAAATTTTTCTTGTCAAAATGTTAAATCTGGCGAAAAGTATACACTGATGTTCAAAAATTAAGCACGAGATGGTTTTTTGAAAATATCGTCGTGCACAAGATTTCCGCACTAACCGAAATCATACACATTAATATAAGATCTCCAAGATGTGAAAATAGGGGACAAGTTATCAAAATTACTTAAACAATCCGTTCTGTTTATCTGCTTCGTCCTTAATTTTTGCACACCAGTGTAATTATACGCAGAAAATTGTAAACCACCGATAATCATTTAAAAAACATACGCCTTGAACTAGATTAAAATCATTTTATAAAAATTCAATGACATTTATGTCATAAATCTGATTCAAATTCTATTTTTACAAATATAAAAAAGTGTAAGAAGGAAAGTAAAAACATTTATATCGAAATATGAGAAAAAAACGAACCTGGAAACACTTTACGTCAATTACTTTCGTTATCATTTTGTAACATAAAGCTGAGCGTTATTCTAAGAAAACGTGAAGTGGCTTACAATACTTATTTTATGTAAGAAATAAGAATAATCTCTGTCAAGTTTCTTTTTAAGAAACTGAAGAAATTTTTACATCTAAAGAAACGAAATATGACGAAATGAAAAACAATTACTAGGTGACAACTATCTGAGAATAATAAATGAGCTACTTATTAGGATTTAAGCATACAAAGAAAGGAAAAAATCAAACTAAATCCAAAACTATGAGAGTGTTGCGATACATTTAGTAAAATAATTTATTTTACTTACAAAGCGCGTGTATCTATAAAAGTATAAAACATTGTTTTATTTATTTCTTTTTTTTAAGTTTTGAAACCACACTCAAAATTATCACACAATTAATTCGAAGCACCATTTTAAAAGTAATTTTTGTTGCTTATTTTCATGGCTAATCTTTAGTATATTTTTATATATTGTATTTATTTATACTATTTATTTTCTTTGCATCTAACATTATTTTCTACGTGCTTTTAATTTTAAATGATCTATGCAACACATTTTAATAGGTTTTTATTCAAGAAATTTAGATATATCTTTAATATTTGATTATAATTTTAATGTATATATATATATTTATTGAAATACCATGGTGCCAATCGCTTTCACTAGAAGTATTCCAAGCACATTTTTTTTTCTTACTTTTGATTCTTTAATATATTTGTTCTTTCTAATAACGTAGAAATATCAAATAAAACACTTATTTTATCTATTTCAAATGCCGCAAAAACTAAAATAAAATAGCAATTTCCGCACGTATGGAATAACATGCCGCTCACGAAATACTTGTAAATGAATAACATTATTTGTTGAAAATTTCGTATCTAATGCAATTCCAATTTATCTTTCCTGAATCCATAAGATATATGAATAGTTCGAAGGCACAAACTCTAGAATAAAATATTTCCAGCTATAATTTTATATTATCCAGTATGCGTAATTTGTATGTAACATGAATATTCATTAAATTTTTAATATCGAAAGTATGGTTCTTTATTTAACAATAATTTGCAGTTCAATTAAGAGGTTACATTCAATAAATCCATTTATACTGAAGACAACGTTTTAACGGTCTTCATTTATTTAAATATACGAATTTTTTTTAATGTGTTAAGCCAGTTCGTCAGTCAACTCAAATGACCTTGATAATGTTAAACTTGGCACCTGGAATCTGTTCACGTATTTAAAATACCACCTCTGTAAACCTGCAGCTCAAGTGCATCTTAGTTTTTTTTTTTTTTTTTTTTTTTTTTTTTTTTTTTTTTTTTTTGTACACTACTTAACAATACCGGTGACAAAATACACCTTTTAGAGTTTTGATTTACGGTTATTTTATTTGTACTTTTTTTTATTAAAACAATCGCATATCTTTTTTAATGCTTTTAACCCATTCGGGGTCGTGAGTGCATGTATGTACTTTCAAAACGTACACGCAGAATATGTTTTTGCTACCAGTAATATAAAAAAATAATATTTGTCTTATTTAATTTGAGCATTTTCGTGAATTTTGAAATTCAAGTGGATCTCTTTTTAAAAAGTGGTGCTAAAGGATTAAAATTTGTGTGTTATTGATGACGTTCCTGAAAGGATTAATATTTGTTTTTATATTTACTAGCTTTAAAAATTGGAAGCAAATTAAACATAAATCAAAACTTTTAGACAGGGAGGCTGCTACACAGATAATCACCTTATCGAGTTAACGCTAAAACTTACAGAATTAAACAGAATTCGATTAGCATAACAAAATACAACTGGTCTGCTAAGATGGTGGAAACCACCTGCAGAACTGATTTCAGGAAATGCATTTTGTGTTATGGTATGCATGTTTTAATTTAACAAAATTATGCATATTGCCTCATACTGCTACAAAATATTTAATTAAATATAAAAGCGTAATTTGTTTTCCTTATAAATATGTACAACTGATTCATTTCGAAATATTACGTCAGCAGATTTGTTTTTAAAATGTATTTAGACAAAAATATAATGGCATAAACATGGGGTGAACGACTGAAAACCAAATAAATAGAAACCAATTTAGAACAATGAAATTCAGCTTTTGCCAAGCTAAGTTCATTAAAATATGCAATTGAGGAAGAACGTATTTATGAAATTTTCTCCTATTAGGCATAACTGGAAGAAATATTCCAAGAAAAGACAGATATGCATGCTTGTCAGTACAATTTCCTTAATATTACCTTTTGATTTCCGTGTGAATATATTTTATGAAAGTCTCAAAAAGTCACGTATATGAATTTAGAATATCTTTGATAAAAATATGCTAAAAGCTAGGTAAAATTGTATTCGCTAAACAAAAATGTCCGTGATCAATAAAATAAATTATACTGAAAACCAGATTTTCAGTGATGAAGAATTTTAATACGTTTTATTTACTTTATTTTATTTTAATTATTTGCATTCCAAATATGTTATTACAATACGTACCATAAGTACCGGGTGTCCCAAAAAGGACTGACTGATTTTAAAATTCAATAACTTGCAAACGGTGACAGATATTTAAAAAATTCTTGCAGGAGGGTTATGCATAAGGTCAAAAGTTTTTTTACAGTGATTTTCAATTTTAGTTTGAATTACAAACAATAGATGGCGCTGCGATCAATAGACGCTGAATTCAGGCTAGATTTTTGGTACTTCGAGGCCCGGATAATACATTTCCATCTCCTTTTACAGCATGGAACAAGAGAAAGGACCAGAAATCGAGCCTGTATTTAGCGACTATTGCTTACAGCGCCATCTATTGTTTGTAATTCGAACTAAAATCGAAAATCACTGTAATAAAACTTTTGACCTTATGCATAACCCTCCTGCAAGAATTTTTTAAATATCTGTCACCGTTTGCAAGTTATTGAATTTTAAAATCAGTCAGTCCTTTTTGGGACACCCGGTATGTTATTACCATCCTTCCCTTTCATTATATGCTTACATTAACCGTACACTTATTTTAAATGAACGCAGATAATTAATCGACAAATATTGTCCCATAGCAGTTATCGTATTGTAAACATTTCATTTAAAGTATAAATCTTTAGCTCATGTAATTTAAAATAAATAAAACTTATTTTTTAATTATGTATTACATACATTTAAAGTTCACGTATTTTACTATACCATTTAAATAATTTCATTTAACTCACTCACTTCATTTTTGCGCAGTTATTAATTATGTACATGGTAACACCCCAAAGAGAACATTTAAATAAAATGTACAGTCGTGGAAAAAAAGTAAACACCCCCTACTAGCTCCTCAACAAATCATCGTAGACCAACGTTACTGGTATCGAGCGATTGGAAATAAAGTCTACTTTTAAATGATGTGTATAAAATTTTCTTAGGGGTTATCTACATATTAAAACGAATACAAACTTCATTTTTTTCAGTGGCAATACCCAATTTTAACGAGATATTTCAAATCTTCGGTTCAAACTATGCCTAGACACCAAATTTGAAGTCATTTGAATGATAGGTTTTTGAATTATAAACATTCAAAATTTAGTGCTTCTAATGTTAAATTACATTTTCATATTTTTATTTATATCTCCTGAAATTATGCTCCTAATGTGCTATTTTTTTGTAGCAAAAATACTAATATACCCAAACATAAATACGCTGAATTTGCAATTTTATAATTTTGTGATATGAATTATGAAATAAATATTCGAAAAAATTATGAATTGCAACCTACAATTTTTTTTTATGGATTTAGATTTATTAAGTCCTTCTTTATGGAAAACCAAAATTTCACATTTTTCTTCCAAGTAGTTCTCAAATTATGCTTAAAAACGGCAAATTATGGTTTAAGGGGCCGTCTATGATGGAAGAAAGTAGACATTTTGAAATTTATTCTGTTGTACTGTAATCTAACAGTCTTCATTGACTCCTTGAGTGGCGCTTAAAGTGCCTTGATCAAGAAAAGAGCTCTCTCGGTTAACAATCGTGTATGAAACTTCAATTTGGATACAGCCCTTAAAATGCGCTCGTTTTAAAATAATTAATTTCTAGGAAACTTATCGTACGAATTGCATAAATATTTGTTTGTAGGCTAATTGAAGGGTCTAGAGTTCATTTATGCTGTCAGAATTGTGTACTGCTATTGAAAAAAAAACAAAGTTTGGGTTCGTTTTAATATGCAGTTGGCCCCCTAAGCAAATTTTATATACATCATTTAAAAGTAGACTTTATTTACAATCGTTCGGTACCGGTAACTTTCTTCTACGATAATTTGTTGAAGAGTTAGTAGGGGGTGTTTACTTTTTTTCCCCACGAATGTACCTCTCCGTTATCCCGTACACCACTTTCTTCAAAAAACAACTATAGAACTATAGGATTCAATGTCAAAAATCAACGATCGTGGCGTCACATTCACTTGACGTCTGATTCGTTACACGTGTTTGTCATGTATCAAGTGATTTTTAATTCGACGTGTATGTTTTGCGTCGTAAGATTATTTATGTCGTTCTAGGTGGCTTTAGAAACAAAGTATAATAAAATACATTTTTTTCTTTTATTTAAACAGATATTATTATTATTATTAATATTATTATTATTATTATGAAATGCTGAAATATCATAAATGTCTTTATTTGAATATTTAGACAAACAAACGAACCAAGCATGCAGGATATTGTAAGAATATTTCGTAATCATAAGCCATATTATATCAAAGATTCTTTCTCCTGTTATCAGATCAAGTTTCTTTTTCTCTGGTTAGTGAAAACTTGTTGATTGAAGTTCTCATAAGATTATTTAGGATGTTCCAGCGTTTTAGATTTTTCATTACACATTGAAAAATTTCATTATTTTTATGATTTTATTCTAGTGAAATTTATTTCATGAATGTCTCAAAAAGCCAAGTATATGAATCTGTGACTATCTTTAATAAAGAAGTGTTAAAAAGCAGGTAAAACTGTTTTCTATAAGCAACAACAACAACAAACAACAAAAATCCGTGATAAAAATATATACTGACGAACGTCTTTTCAGTTAT
The DNA here is from genome assembly GCA_963932465.1 of Maratus speciosus. Taxonomy (NCBI): domain Eukaryota; kingdom Metazoa; phylum Arthropoda; class Arachnida; order Araneae; family Salticidae; genus Maratus; species Maratus speciosus. The sequence goes on from OZ010789.1 coordinate 82,589,941, forward strand.
GGTTAAGATTACTACATTTTATTTTTTTCATTTTAATTACCTGGATTATTTTTTCCCAGACGTACATACATCCTTCCGTTACATTACATACTTATATTAACTGCACATTTATATAAACTGAACGCAGGTAATAAATAGACAAATATCGTTTCCATTGCCATCATCGTATTGTATACATTTCATTTAAAATATAAATCCTTTCCTCAAGTGATTTGAAATACAGAACTTTTATTTTAAAAATATATATTACATACATTACATACATTTAAATTGCACGTTTTGTAATCATATCATTTAACTCACTCTGTTATTTTTTACGCACTTAATAATTGTGTACTTTATAACACACCAAAGTGAGCATTTAAAGAAAAGGTACTTCTCCATTATCTCGTCCACCATTTTCTATTAATAAAAACTATGGCTAAACTGTAAGATTTAATGTCGAAAATGCATGATCTTGTTGTCACATTCACTTGATGTCTGAGGCGTTACACGTGTTTGTTATATATCAAGTGATTTTTTAATTCGTCGTTTATCTTTTGCTTCGTAAGATTATTTATGTCATTCTAGGTGGTTTTTGAAACTACTTTTAATAAAATTCATTTTTTATTTTATTTAAACACAGCATTTAAAAATTTTAATGAAATGCTGAAATAGCGTAAATGTCATTATTGAAATATTTACACAATCAAGCAAAACAAGCATGCATGATATTCAAAGAAAATCTCGCAATCATTTGTTGCATTGTATTAAAGATTCTTTTCCCTGTTGTTGGATCAAGTTTCTTTTTATCCGGTTAGTGTAAGCTTGTTGAATGAGATTCTCGTAAGATTATTTAGGACATTCCAGTGTTTTAAAATCTGCTTTTCATAAAATGCAGTTTTCTATTGTTTAAACATAGCATTTAAATTTTTAATGAAGTGCTTAAATAGCATAAATGTCATTATTTAAAATTTTAAACAAACAAACAAAACAAATATTCGGGTTAGTGTAAGAATATCGCGTAATCCATTCCTGTATTTTGTCAAATATTATTTTTCATGTTGTTGGATTAAGTTACTTTTTTGTCAGAAACTTTTTTGTGTTTCTCAATGATGGTTAAAAATAATACATTTTATGTTTTTTTTTAAACTATGATTTTAATTTTATGATAAGTTTGTTGGATGAAGTTCTCAAAAATTTTTAATAGTGATTTAATATTTACTACTTTAATTTAAATAACAATTACGTACTTAAACGGCAATAGTGTTAAAAGAGAAAAAAATTGTTGAAAATCGTTGCGATGCATAGTTACGTAGTATAGATCGGTTTCAACAGACGTTGCAAACATTCATCAGCCGAGAGAGATAATTAAGAAAAATAATGCAAATAAATAAATATCTATTTTTTTCTGTTTTCATTTATATTCTCTAAAATTTATGGTTTGAAATTATTTATAGTTTACACTTTAATAAATCAGGTTTTTGCGGTTTTCTTACATTTTTGTAAGATTACAATTGCAACATACTACCATTTCTTTATAGAGTGTTACAGTGGTGCTATTAGTTTGGCGACAGTTTTTTTCTTTTTTAAGTTAAATGATCCACGGGATAATGGAAAAGTACCAAAGAAAAATATTCCCCCATAAGTAACTATAAATATACTCTGCATTTCATGATTTTTTACGAATATCTCAAACCGGTTTCAAATAAGCATTGCCTCTATTTAAATTTAGGCATTCAAATTTATTTAAAAAAAACAAAAACAAATTAATACTTAAAACATAACATAAAATGGCGAAATTCGAAATTGAAAATTATAGTCTAAAACACATTTTTAGAATAAATCTCCATTTTACACAACACACTGTACTACAACTGTACACAAACTACCGCGTAGAAAAGTTATAATAATTTAATACTGAATATCATTTCTTTTATTTATTTCTAGGTAAACTTATTTTAGAACACATAAAATGTGATAAACTACTCGAAACTTTCAAACTTTAGCTCTTATCCGTAGTTAATGACTTCTGTTACGTAACTTTCCAGAACTTCTAATATATTACTCTTATTATCAAATATGCAGGTGCTTACATTCCGAAATGTATCAATGCGTGCATTATGAAGTCTAGTTTAGCCAAATATTCGAAAACATAAAAAATGTAAATTATTAATAGAGATAAAAATATCTTGAATATGGTTTCACTGCAAGCATAATCCTGATAAAGATTTAAATACTACGATAACTTTTTTCATGAAATATTCTAAAAAGCAAAATGTTTATGGAACAAATATATTCTGGGATTAACGTACAGAAATAAAAGATGTAAATGGAAGGAAAGAAATAAAGATTATTAACTTTTGATATCTTTGAAGCATGAAAAAATATTGTACAACTTTTAAAGTAAGTAACTTCCTAACTTCTTGGATGTTAAACACATTTTGTATACGACTGCGGTATAATAAAATAAAAACACATCAAATGTTTCACTTAAAAGTATAGGGTAACTCTGGGATAGATGGCCATAGAGGAGAGATGGCCAAAATGGGGATGGCCTAAATATTTCCAAAAACTTTCACATAGATTGCAACATCAATTTTTTCGTATGAAATAGTTCAACGTGTATATTTATTGCGACGTGCAGTTGTGTTTTTCGATTATAAAAAGTAAGTGTAATTTTAATGTTTATTAATTTTAAGGTTGAATATTTTTTTTTTTTTGACTTAAGTATCTGAATGTTTTGCAGTGCGTACGTTATATATATTTTTTACTATATGAACTTTTAAGGCACGTATATAATCTAATCTTTACTTCTAAGCCTAAAACAAAGACGTAGAATGGCTATTGATGCTTTAAATTGGGCGAACATCAGTCCTTCAATTGCAGGAGAGAGGGCCACATGAAATCGAGGAAAGATGTCTACCTTTAATCCATATTACAAAATTACACGAAGTGATGATTTTAACTAAATATAGTTAAATTTAAAATAAATGTATAACGTTTATGTTTATAAATATATTAATTGACTAGCTGAAGTACCCGGCATTGCCCGGGATTTATAGCACTATAAGAATGTCGGTTTAGAAAAATTAATTTAAAAATTTATCTTCGTACAGACAAATACTTGTCAACATATATTTTGTTTTCCTTCAAGACAGGAATTTTGGGCAAATATGCTCTAAAAAATTTATTGAAAGCATTAAAAATTTTTGCTTTTATAATAATTACTAGCAGCCTTCACCCGCTACGCTAGTCAGTTTCTCTAAACGGACCTTTAATCAAACGGACTATATCCGAGTATTTCATCTTGTGTTTTATAGCAATATGTGTATTCACCTCCAATGTTCTTCCGCATGGCTGAAAACAATATAAACGCCATTACGATTTAATATTTTCTAATGTGTCAGACAAAATTTGGACTGTTAAGGAGGAAATATTTTAGTTGATAATTTACAATAGCAGATGAAAAACTGTAGACCATATGTAGTACATTAAAATCGCATCTGAAAATATAGATAAAAATCCGTCCTATAGAACCTTTTGATAAAGCTAATCTTTCTACTCGGGTTCACCTGATTATAGAACATTGGTCTATAATTCTATAGCAAAGCAATGTAGAACGATATATACTATATACTAAAATCTTTTCTGAAAAATTATCTAACAAACAGTGCTAATTCAGACGAAATCAACTCAGTATAACCTTTTAAAAAGGCTAATCTTTCATAATAGGGTTTACTGATTAAAGAACTTTCGAACATAATTCTATAACTGAGCAATGGCAGAACACATAAAATGTGTTAGAGTTAGAACTTCTAAGCCTAAAACAAAGACGTAGAATGGCTATTGATGCTTTAAATTGGGCGAACATCAGTCCTTCAATTGCAGGAAAGAGGGCCACATGAAATCGAGGAAAGATGGCTACCTTTAACCCATATTACAAAATTATACAAAGTGATGATTTTAACTAAATGTAGTTAAATTTAAAATAAATATATAAAATTTATGTTTATAAATATATTAATTGATATAATTGTTTAAATTTTAATTAATATGAATATTTTAATAATAATAATAATATAAGAAGGCCAAACGATTTATTTGTTTCAGAAAATACTGAAAAACGTCAGAAACTTTCATAACAGAAACTGGTAAAGCTCATAAATACTCTAAATTAACGTATAAGCCTAAAATTAACGCGAAGAAAAAAAACACGACACTTCCAATAGTGAAGAAACCGAAATGCATTTAAAATTATCAGATTCTACAGATTCTGAGTAAATATATTTGGATTAGGATCACTATGTTGGTTGTGCAAAATAACAAAATATCACATGTAAAAGGATGTATGGATACAATGCGTAAGGTTCCTGAAGTGGTTCCATGAAACGTGTACAAATAATCAAGACGTTTGCCAAACATGTGGTAAGATTTTATGAAAAGTGAAGTATTGAAATTATACTTCAAATTTTGTTTATTCTAGTTTTATTCACCCATTATCCATCATACAACTGCATCTTTAGAAATTGCTATATGTTTTTCATGATTAACTATATAAAATATGTTATTTTTATGCTATTTAACTTCACTTTTTCTTTCTTGTATTGTACGGCCACTTTTCCTCTGCTTTAAGGCCATCTGCCATTTTAAGTTCAATCTTGTTTAACACTTTTTTTCAATATTTAATTATTTTTTGCATAAAATATTATGAATATATGTATAACAATTTTAAATAGGCATAAATATTTCTTGCATTTGCATTCTAAGAATTTTTATTTCAATCTTTAAAAAGTATGGCCATCTATCCTAGAGTTACCCTATAATATGAACTTTTAAATCTGTTTTATTTAAAAAGCGATTAAAATAATGAAAGAAATGTTTGAAGTTAAAAATCTACATTTTATTTAAAACTTCCTTAGTACTTTTAATCTTTTCCAAGATCTTCATTAAAGAATATCTTAATAATTAATTGATGTTTTTTTATACAAATACGTCACTTCGCTTTCAAACATGAAAGAGCCACATTGATATAATTGCATGTAATTGATATAATTGCATTTAATGTGAGATACATCACATTAAAATCGAAGTGACATATTTATATAACTAAACAACAAGTTATTAATATATTCTTTGATGAAGAGTTTGGAAAATCTTGAAAGTACTAAGAAGTTTTAAATAAAATGTAGATTTTTGACTTGTAACATCTCTTTCATTATTTTAATCGCCTTTTAAGTAAAACAGTGAACTTAAGTTCATATTATATATTTTATGTTTAAAACCAGGTGAAACATTATATTTCGTCTTATGATTTTGTTCATTTCACTTTTTTTTTTTTTTATTTGAGCATTTACCCAAATTTAAATTAAATTGTGTGTGTGTAGATTTGATATTAAATTTAGCCTTTTTGTCTGAAGAAATGTGATTACTAGAAAAAATCATCTTTTGCTACTATAGAAAAGAATAATATCACTTTCAAAATCATTGTGGGAACACTTTATAGAAATCTTTCAATAAGACAACTCAGCACATGATGACAAAACCATGTAAAATTATATACATACATTTAAAGCAATCAATTGAGCTTATAAAATGCTATCAAAATTCCAAATATATCTCAAGGTGTACAATTTTCCTAGTTACATTTTGTCAATAAGTCCAGAACAATAAATGTCTGTTTTTGTAATTGTTCAACTTTTAATTAACAAAAATCCTTCTGTTTTACAACATGAAAATTACTTTAAAGGGCAGTTTTACTAACACTAGTGAAACAGAAACATTATGTTCGTCTTTTAATTTGTAATTGCAACAAAAGGCATTTTATTAATTAAGCTATTGGTAAAAAGAATATATAAGAAACTAGAGATCAGGAATTCTGCTTTTTCAGAATTTAGTGTCGCCTGCGGCATTTCAATTACTTCATTTCTTCTGATGGACTGGTGGATTCTATTATTATGAAACAGCCATTATAAATGAAGCGTTAAGTGAAGATGAAAGAGCAGCCGTAAAAAGTTATAACTCATGTTTTCTGGTCAGAATGGGTGGGGGGGGGGGATGGCCATACATTTTTTTCCAAAACATTTATGGTCATCCCCCCCCCCCCATTCTGACTGAAAGTCAGAGTTCTAACTTTTTACGGCTGCTCTTTCATCTTCATCTAACTCTTCATTTATAATGGCTGTTTCATAATAATAGAAGCCACCAGTCCATCAGAAGAAAATAACTTGGTTAAGTGGGACAAAACATATTTCAATTTTAAGACTTAAAGCAGACGTTTTATTTTATGTAAAATGACATCATTCGCTTCCGCTTAAGAATTCTAGATGTACGATCAACTCTTAAACATCTACAGTAAAGCATACATAGTACATCACTATCGCGAAATAATGCACAAATTCAGCAAAAAGAAGCCGTCATTCAAGAAAAAAAAAAAAAAAAAAAAAAAAAAAAACGGCTATCTAATGTTTCATAGATACTTAAAATTAAATATAGTTTATAATAGCTCCGTTGTTTTAACAGAAGTCATTCGTTTACATTTTTTTTTCAAAATAGAACGTATTTTAATTACATTTTCTTTCGGTTATTATGAGAAAATGTCAACAAAAATATATAATTACTATTTTAGAACTATTTTTCCTTTACTTTCTACAGAAATGGAGTACTTCCGTTGCCAATATTAAGCAAATGGCTCTAAAAACTACAAAAAAATTAATATTTCAAAAATAAATGGAGATACAGCTTTCAAACAAAATGCATTTAAAAGAACTTTTTTTTTTCAATAGGACGGTATAAAAATTTAAAATGTGCAATGCTTACAAGTTTTTAAAAAATGCTATGAGTATTTAATCGTACTGCTTTGTTTTACGGCTGGCTTCTGTTAGGTAACGTTATTTTTTGGAATACACAAAATAAGCTGGGAGAAAGAAATAACATACCATACCGGGGGCTAATAAAAGAAAAATCCGCTTTCAGTTAAACTGGTATGTTTTTATGGAACTAGAAAACTTATAGAAATTTCAATTTATATTTTATTATTACGCTTTTGATATGTTTTGTTTCGCGTCTTTTCCCAAAACTTTAACCATTACTTTCGTTCAAATGCGCAATCTTAGTGCTTTTCATGTAACATTAAAGATTTTAAAAGTATATAATTTTGAATCTAGTCTTATTATTAAGACCGTTCTCAAATTCAAACAAACTCCCTTCTGAAGTTTATCTTCCTTCAAAAAGGCACTATTTTTATATAAATTCATATTGCAATATGATAACAAATTCAATGTTTATTATATTCAGATAATTAGAAATAGCCGACCATTCTACTTTTTTCCATAAAACTATACATTATTTCTAAAAATAGCTTAAAATCAATTTTCAAGGCAAAACAATCTGCGGTAGATAGTGATCTGAGAACGACCGATTATAAATGTATTTGCAAAATATTTATTTAAAAATGGAAATGTCATTTGATTTCATATCATTTCAATAACCATGACTGCAAATGTGATAATTTATTTTATAAATATGTGTCCGTGAAAGTTTCAGAAAGTTTTACAACGTTCAGCGTAGAAATATGTCTTTTTGAGAAAAACCCTAAATGGAACTTATAATTTACACATGCATGTGCATAAAAATTCAATTAAGGATATATTTATTATATATGTTTTATTTTTTCTACACACACGCACATATCGGGTAAATCAAGGGTTGTTTCGTCCCCGGGTTAGTTGCCCTATTCACTGTATTTCAGATATTGGACGTGCGGCGGAGCTAGAGATGTTTTACTACTCTCACTTGTTATATAAAATCGTGTTTGATAAAGTTACAGTGATTTAATTCCTGAAATAAACGTTATAACGGTAAAAGAAAGATAACTTTGGCTTTTGTTGAGTGCTTTCAAGAACAGCGAATAAGACAAAGAAAAGTTGAAGTCGAAATGTAATGTACTGACTAAAGATTTTTCATCAACTATTTAGTGAATATTGTTGAAACCTATATCAATAATGTAATGTGTAAGTATAGATTACAACTATATATTTCATATTTCCAGAGTTACTGGCTGGGTACCTATCTCGGATTATAAGGATATTTGGCCCACCTTGCATCCGTGATACATGACTCATATGGAATTCGGGACAAGACGACTCATTTGTAATTATCTAATAACTTTGATGCGTGAGAATATTTGTTTACTTTTGCAGGATTGTCGATAAAAGAAATTCTGTTTTTATTTCTTCTTTTGGTTGATTATGGGACTTCCCAAGGATAATTTCATAACATGTATGGGCGAGATGTTAATAGTGATAAACTCTCTATTTAAGCAATTTATTTATTTAATTTCAGGACGTTTGTTCAAAAAGTTGCAGTTCCCTCATATTTTTAAACTAAAGATATTTAAGTATTATGGATTGATAGCTGTGTTTAGAAAACTTTAGTGCATACATGCCGAACGTTCCTTCTCTTTATAACATAATATATTAAGCATCACTAAAATAAAATCTAAATACAAAATGGAAATCTAAAATTTCTTAAGTATATTATTATCACAGCTCAATATTCTTATCGATTATTACAGGAGCATCGTGTTAGAGATATAATCACTTTTTATGTTTATTCTATGCTTAGTCATATATTTAAATAATATTTCTTGTATTGTTGACAATTTTTTTGCTCCTTCTCCTTTTAACCTTCCGTAGAAATAAAAAAAATATTTCAAATTCATTCATTATAAAACATACAAATCTAAGACATTTAGTTTGAGAATTTTAATTCGTTTCCGGAATTAATTATTAGAGTCCGTAGATACGATGGTAGGCTGAGAAGAAATGCACACATGCTTGTAGAGCACTAACAAAAATAAATAGCAAGACCGGACAAAATGTAAATTAAAGTACAATTCTTAAGCTTCAAATTCATATAGTTATTTTTCAACATAGTCACCGCTATGGCTAACAAATTTCTCCTAACGTGTAACAAGTTTTTTTCATTCCCTCACAGAAACTTTGTTCTGACTTTTCACGAATTCAGGACTTCAGAACTGCTTTCACCTCATCGTCCGAGGTGTAATGATTACCTCGAGGTCTCTCTTGGGTAGAGGAAAAAATAAAAATCGCAATGCGCAAGATCGGGGAAGTGAAAAGGGTGTAGTATAGGTTCAAACTTCAGGTATCGCAGAGCCTCTGCAGTTGCGGATTTTATGGTATCCCAGTTGTTCAATAAAGACGACACGTTCCTTGGCTATTCCAACGTGGTTTGTGATACGCTTTTGATTAAATCGCCGGTCATTTTGAATCAAGTGGTCGACGAGTTTGCAATGTTTATCGTCTAGGCAGTGATCTAACGTCCGCTGCCTTTTTTTCATCATCAATTGTGGCTTTCACAGACTCGCAATCAAAAGATTTTCCCGCTGATCGATTTACAATGGACTTATCAACAGCATCGTCACCATAAACATCCTTTAAACGATGATTAATCTCAGCTAGAGTCACGTTTTCAGAGTTAAAATTCGATAAAAGCACGCTGTTTAATTTGCGTTGACATAGTACTAGAACAGGTCTCCGTACTTCCGCTTCTCAAAACACACTGGATGAACTCAATGACTTCAAATCGGCACATGCTTATAGACGGTAAATGGTACTTCCACGTGCCACAGTGCGTGCTTCTGAAGGTCATTTCGTTCAGGATATACATGCATGTGCGCATTACTTATCAGCCTACCCTCGTAGAGTAAAAGATAGATGTGTTTAGAAAATTTTAATGCGCAAATCTAAACACAAATACATAAATCTAAAATTTCTTAAGTATATCCTTATCGCAGCAATATTCGCGAGTATTATTACAGAGGCATTATATCAGAGATATACTCTATTTTTATGCATATTTTATGCTTAGTCATGCATTTAAATAATATTTATTGCATTGTTGACAAGTTTTCTGCTCCTTCCCTTTTAACCTTCCGTAGAATACAAGAAAAAAATCAAATTTATTCATTATGAAACTAACAAATCTAAGACATTTAATTTGACATTTAATTCGTTTCCGGTATTATTTTTTAGAATTGATAGATAGAATAAAAAAGGGGGGTGGTGGTAATCTCTCTAAGTTTAGACTAAAAATGTTTAGCCTTTGTTAGAATAATCCAATCAGCTTCAAATTGTGTATATCTGCTTATTGGGGAAGGCGTTTCAAAAATTAGTTTTTATAGTTGGTGCATCAAATAGAAGAAGTGTGGAGGGGTTAACCTTTTTAATTTAGATTAACCTCTAATTTCTGTTAGCAGTCTCACAACCGTTTTCTTTTTTACATTTTTATTGTTCAACATCTAATTTCGATTTTAACTACATATATTAATGCGATTTTGTCTTGTTTGGAGCAAAGTACTATCACTAGAGACTTTGAATAGGTAAAATTTAATTATAATAGTATTGTACAAAAGTTTAGTACAAAAACAATATCATGTGAGATCATCTAGACTTTTATTCATTTTTCAATGGCGCGATCTCATAGACAGCTCATTGTTTTAATGTAACAATTTATGTCACCGCAGTTGAGGGTTAAACAACTTTGACCTTGCTTAGAATTATCTGATTGACTCCCGCTAAAATCGGGTTCTTGGGTTTTTTTCAACCAAGACATGATTTGGTAGACCGATTACGTATTAATATGCGAATCGAGTTTTAACTAATTCTGGAACTTCAACCATGAACTCGATGAGGTGATTGTCTGCGCTGCCGATTTCCGGACGATCATGGTTTCGATTCTTTTACGAGTGAGGTATATATTCCGATCAAATTATCTGTCTATAACCGTGAAATCAAGGATAAAATGCTAAAATCAATTATAAAGTCTTTTTTCTTAAATAAAAGTCCTGTTTTGTCTGGTATTTACATTACACTACTTGTTATATTGTATTCTACATAAAATTTGGAGCAGATAGGTTATATGTACACTGCATAATAATTACTATTACAAAAGAAAAAATAAGGTGCACTTAAGGACGAGCTATTATCCGCTACTTACGCTACAAATATATATTTTTTAATTCTGTTCTTTAAATAAATATTCTAATTTCTTCAAAACATTACTCTTAAAGTATTATTGCAAGAAGCGTTACGTATTTTATTTTGCTTTGTATAATAAATTCGTGTGATATTTCGTTATTTTGAATTAAAGTATGTATTATTCATTTATATTTTTCATGTTTATAAAAACCTAATTGCTATAGAAGATTTTATTTTACATAAAAAAAAAGTTTTGAATTATAGTTTTACGATTTTTATCGTGTCCATAAGCTGATAATGAATGCTATAAAATGATAGAAAAACTGAATAATAATACACAACAATCTTCGTTTTATAAAATAGAACACGCACGACATAAAACAGAGCATCTGAAACATGTATATACCTTTTCAAGTACTAAATATCAATATTATAAGAATAATGAAAATATTTTCATACTATTATTTGAATATCTTTTTTCATATATTTGCATAACATACTTGTTTATACATGAAAAACGGACATTTCAAAGTAACTAGTCATCAAATAGTTAATTCTCCTGAAATAAATGTCGGGCTGACATTAAACGTATATAATTACCGAGATAAGAGAGTTATTTTCCGAAATGCATCACTAAATATTTATTTATTCATGAGAAAGATCCATTTATAGAGAAATTTATGAATCAGATCATTAAATATTCATAAAAATGATTCAAGAAATGCATCTGTTAGGAAACTGTCGTGTATGAATTATTCTTGTTTTTAGATATGTATGCGGTTCTGAATCTTTGCTTATTATGTGATAATGATTATCTATCACAGCCATGCTCAAACGTTTTCCTTGAAGGTCGAAAAAATACGCTTGCTACATTATTTGGCCTGCAACGAACCATACTTATATTAATAATGTAAAGAATATATAGATTAAAATATAAACATAATAAATGTAGTAAAACAAAGCGTAATAAAAATTAATATACTTAGTTATATAAGAAGTATAAATTATAATAACAAAATAATACAGAATTTCGAAATTTTAAAGATAAAAAAGAGCGGATTTTCTGTAATAAATTAGTAAATCATTGTTCAGTATAAAAACATTTTGCCTTTTTAAAATATAAAAATATATAGTTAAAATTTCATTTTAATTTAAATATTTGATTCTTATGTAATTCTTAAATATTAAAGACATGGAGTTTGTTTTTGTTCTCATTTGTTACCACATTGAGGTTATAACATGTTTTATTGATACAACTTGCAATGTGCTGAGATGCCAATTTTTCTCTTTATTTATAAGATAGTAATTATTAAAAGCATTATAGAAGTCTTGATATCGTTGCATAGATGTTATTGTTCAAGTTCAAACACTTTAAAGTAATTATATAATTTAAAATTACACTTTCTTAGTAATGTCAGTTGTGTAACTCAGGAGGGACATGATGACATTACTTTTTTACTACTTTTCTAGTCGATCACTAACAACAATAAACTAAAATGTAATGTTTTCCGAACAAAATGAAAAATCATGCATTAAACGTTTAAGTATAAAACAATATACACGACGTTGGAGTTCTAATAGAACTACATAAAAAATCACTTTTGAGTAAGCGAATGTCATTTTATTCAGGTCAAATTAACACAATTTGAAATTAATTATAATCAAGAGAAAAAAAAATTATAGAATATAATTTAAAAAAAGAAACGACTGTAATTCTGAGAGTAAATATATACCAGCTTTTATCATCAGGTGATCAATATCAGAGAATAGTTAAGCAATGAACTAAAACAGTTTGTGCAGTTCTTCAACGCAGTAATGTAAATATCGAACAGAAGAGTTAAAGCCCGAGCAATGAAACCGACAATGGGTCAGAAACACTTTTCGAATACTGTAAAAAAATATCTATAAACTTACTAAAGATTTTCTATGAAACTGGAATGAATAAAACTTTTTTTCGTAACGGCAACAACAAAAATTCAGGTTACAGATAGAAGTTAGCACTGTAAATCAAAAACTCCGTAAGGTTACTAATAATTTTTTAGGTAACTGCAACCCAAGTTACAGATAAAATTTAATAATATTACTGTCATTTTAGTAGATTCTTTTGCAAAGCTACAGATTTCTGTCGCTTTACAAAAGCTAGTTTTTTAGAGTTACATATTTTTTTGTATAGTGTACCGATAAAATTTAAGTAAGCATACAAATTTCTACAACTCTACATCTGTAGAATTACATACATATATATATATATTATAGTGAAACGTTCATTCCTCTCCTATTCGATATTTACAATACTAAAGTGAAAATCTCCTTGCATGAGGATTTAAATTCGTTGCGTTAACTACTCTCTATTAATGATTATCTGACGATAAGAGCTGTCGAAACAATACTCGTGTATTTTAACACACTACCAGAAGAAAAAGATTTATTTCAAATTATTTTTTCATCTTCAGTTATTTATTAATACCCGAAAAATATTTCTTTCACATTAAAATAAATGAAACAGTACAGAAGGTCTAAAATACTTTTTATATGCATCTCAAAATTCTATAATAATTCATTAATGGTTATTTATTTTGCACCGAACATACATAGCTGGCGTGCCGCACGAGACTCGAGAGCGGCGTTGTTGAGTATGTCTGACTTATAAAGACGGAAGAGAAGGAACAGTTTCTCTGAAATTTTATCAATTTGATTCTCATATTGGCGTTTTACAGAAAACGATGGAGGAATATTCCGTTCTGAAATTTTATTTAAGGAAGGCGTTGAACCTCAATCCTATTTTGAGATTTTTATTTTTAATATAATTAATATATGTACCATGTTAATGTATTCAATTAATATATGTATCATATGTCAATTAATTATGTATCATATTCTGTTTACTTCATAATTTTTATGAACTCTTATTTTAGGCCTATCATAGCATTTCTTTTAACTAAAAAAATAGTAATTTAAAAACCAAGATATAACACCTTTGTTGTCCCTTGGCCGTAGATGAAAGTACACAGCCGCTACACATATAACTTATTACCAAGCGTCCCCATTCAATTTAACGTAAATAATCGTTACATTTTTCTTTTTTTCAAAAATCACGGCTTTTCCAGAAATATCTTTACGACATAGGTAAACGTGACTCCCCTCTTTGTGTATGTAGTCTCCCCTCCACCTCACTTCACTATGTATTGGATTGACCTCTAACAACATATTATCAAACATATTATTAAAAAAACATAGAGCAATGGCGATTCCGGATTGGATTGATTATATTAGTTTAAGTCCTGTTCTCATGAACATGATACCAACACTAATGAGATTTAAAGAGAAAATGAAATCATTTTTAGAAATAATTATCCATACCTCGCGGACACTTCTTCAGACGATGATTTATGATTATTTTTTTGTTATCTTCTTTGTTTCCATTGTAAATAGTTTTCAAATATATTCATTAAACATTATTATTATTAATTTTATTATTATTGCTATTATAGTTATTACAAGTAGTGTTTTTGTTATTAATATTTTGTACTTCTTATTTTTCGTCATGTTTTGAACCAGGCAGATATATTGAGAATCTTACCGGGTTTTTTTTTTTTTTTTTAATTTTGTATAGCATAAATATAAACATTGAACATTTCTTTTTAACTGCTGCTGTTTCTGTGTGTGTTTATAGAATTAGTAGATTAACACGAGATGTAAATAAAACTATATTGAGAATTGACATGTTACAATTTCTTGCATGTGCACAGGAAAGAGCGCTTGCAGTTTACAAGGACGCTTGTAGTTTACAAGGACCGGGGATTTTGTTAACCGGCTGCGAAAATTGCGAAATCACAGCTAGAAAGATGAGCTGTTGCGTACAGTGTGAATGCTCGAGTTCAACTGCCTCTTCAAATGTACAATCACTCAAACCAGGAAGTGTCCTTGATTCCTTGATCAACAACCATAACTCACAATAATTATTTTTAAACAACTGAGGAGATGAAAGTATCTTGATATGATAAACAAAATTGGATATAACACCATTTCAGATGATTCATGGTAATTGCTAATTGCTAAAGAGATAATATCAATAAGGGTTTTCTTAAATACAAGTTATAACAATAAATCACTCTAAAGTGATTTTAGTTGAAGTAAATGGGTTCTCATAAATCTAAATTGATAAAATGTATGTTCACTGAACATGCTCACCCCCTATCAGGGCTTTAGTCCTGATACTGAGGGAGTAATGCTAACTTCTGCACCGGGCGTTTGAAGAATGAAGACCCACGTTGCACAGTCACCACTCTGTTGAGTCCATCACTGCCTGGGTGGACCTCCGTAATACGACCCAACGGCCAAGTTCCAGGCGGTTGATTTGCGTCCGTTAATAACACTACCTGGCCCACCTCGATGTTAGGCGTGGCGATCTTCCACTTAGCTCTGGGTTGCAGCGAGGCCAAGTATTCTCTGGTCCAACGTTTGGAGAAGCCGGCTTTCATGTCTTGGAGCAGCTTCCATCGTTTCTTTAGATTGGTTGTAGTGGTTGCTGGCTCATCGGGCATAGAATGCAAACCATCCCCTGTAAGAAAATGTGAGGGATTGAGAACATTTATTGAGTCAGTATCATTATCGTTTAACTGTATAAGCAGCCGCGAGTTGAGCAAGGCTTCTATCTGCGTGAGTAACGTGGTTAACTCTTCGAAAGTGAGCAATGTCTCTCCTATGACTCGCTTGATGTGATACTTTGTTGATTTTATCGCAGCCTCCCAAATCCCGCCAAAATGAGGGGCAGAAGGAGGGATGAAATGCCATTTTAGAGAGTTTTCAGCTTGATAGTGGGACATTATTTCATTATCTGTAAATTAACGCCACAATTTATAAATTTTGAACAACTTTCTGGATGCACCGACAAAATTGGTGCCATTGTCGCTGTAAAGATGCCGTGGGGTGCCTCACTTTGCACTAAAACGTCGAAGGGCGGCGATAAATGCCTCAGCTGTCATATCACCCACAGCTTCAATATGCACCGCTTTTGTAGCCAAACAAATAAACAAAGCTATATAGCCCTTAGTTGTTTTTGCACCCCGACCCTTACTAAATTTAATAGATATAGGGCCTGCGAAATCAACACCTCTGGAGAAAAATGGACGTTCCAGGGTTACTCGATGCTGTGGCAAATTCCCCATTAGTTGGGGGGTTGTAATGGACCTTTTATATCTGTAGCATTTTAAACATCTATTGATGCATTTGTTAATGATCTTTTTTCCACCAACTATCCAATAAGATTGTCTGATGATGTGGGATAGCAGTGAAGGCCCAGCATGTAAATGGGCAATGTGTTGTTGCTGTATTAATAACTCAGCCATTTTATGGTGTGAGGGCAAGATTAAAGGATGTTTGTGGTTGAAGGATAATTGTGAATTTTGTAAGCGTTCTCCCACCCGTAACAGACCCTTATCATCAATAAACGGGTGGAGGGATTGTAACGTACTTTTCTTTGGTAAAACTTTCTGTTCTTGGATACATTTAAATTCTTCCTGAAAGTAAGAATTCTGAATCCAACGAACAATATTCTCTTCAGCAGCTTTTGTTTCTTTGTAAGTAAGATGTGGTGAAGAAATTTCTGTTTTGTTAGACTTCTTGCATTTTTTGATAAATCTTTGGCAATGTGCCAAAATGCGAATAATTTTTGCAAGTGAAGAGTGCTTTTGAAACAAATTATCAAATAGATCATTTGATGTGTGGGCGTGAAAGGAAAAAATTGGATCAGAACTTTGTTCGGCTTTGATTTGATCATCAAATTCCTCAACATTTTAGTCGTCTTTGGGCCAATTGGATGGGTCTAAAGTTAGCCAACTTTGCCCCTTCCACCACAAATCACAACCTGGAAGACATTTTGGATCAATACCGCGTGAAGCGATATCTGCGGGGTTCTTTTTGGATGGTACATTTCTCCAGTGCTTTGTAGGTAGAATTTCGTTAATTTGAGCTGTCCTATTCGCGACAAAAGTCTTCCATTTACGCGGATGTGCTGATAGCCAAGAAAGGACGACTTTGGAGTCCATCCAGGCGAAAATATCGAACTTGTAACTCTTTAATGTTTCCATGACGGAACGGAACAGCTTAGCTAGTAGGTTGTGCGCACCGCAAAGCTCTAATTTTGGCACTGAAATCTGTTTGATTGGAGCAACTTTAGTTTTAGAAACTAAGAGAAAAGAGTTTATTTTCCCCTTATAACTTTGTCGGCAATAAATGGCGGCAGCATATGCCAATGTTGAGGCATCAGAAAAACCGTATAATTCAAACGGGTTACCGGATGAAAGCGTGACACATCTAGGAACAGACAATTTATTTAGTCCGTTAAAGGAAATTTGAAATTGTAACAATTCGTCTGTAAGATGTTGCGGTATAACAGAGTCCCAGTCCCCTTTTGTAAGCCAAAGTTTCTGATAAAATACCTTTAAAATCACAGTACAGGGCGAAATTAGACCTAGCGGGTCGAAAATCCGTGCAGACTCAGCTAAAATGTGTCTCTTTGTAAGAGGTGGAGTGAGTGTTAATGCAGTTATGAAAATAAAACTATCTGATGAAGAGTTCCAGCTTAAGCCTAGAACTTTGGAGCTTTCGTTGTCACTAGGAATGATTTCAAAATTTGATTCAGTGCTAGAAGAATCTATAAATTCATTAAGAAATGCCTGTGAATTTGAATTCCACTTCCTCAAGTGGAAACCATGCGCGTCTAAACAATCTGTAATTTCTTTGCAAATTTCTATTGCTTCCCTAACAGTATTCGTACCGGATAATAAGTCATCCATGTACATAGCCTCTTCTAACATGCGCGAAATGCAAGGATTTTTTGTATAATCCTGAGCAATTTTTTTTTATACATCTAGTTGCCAGAAAAGATGCTGGCGCTAAGCCATATGTGACAGTTTTCAATTTGTAATTTTTTATTTCCTCATTAGGATTAGACCTCCAAACTATTTGCTGATAAATTTGATCCTCTTCGGCAACCAAAATCTGGCGGTACATTTTCTCTATATCCGCAGAAAAGACTATTTTCGGAAATCGAAAATTAAGTAAGATTTCGAAAATGTCCCGTTGTATCTTAGGGCCTACACCCAAAATAGAATTCAAGGAAACACCACTTGAAGTTTTGGATGAAGCGTCAAAAACTACCCTTAATTTAGTAGTGATACTAGAAGATTTAATAACCGCATGATGAGGAAGAAAGTAGTGTTTGTTTTCATAATTATTAATGTCATTTTGTGCAACTAATTCCATGTGATCTAATTCTTCATATTCGTACATAAACTCTTTGTACTGATTTTCAAATTCTGGTTTTTCTCTAAATATCTTTTCCATAGCAAGCAAGCGAGAAATTGCGGCAGGTTTAGAATTACCTAATTCTGATTTAGATTGAATAAATGTAACTTAACCACAAAACGACCCTCGGAATTAATTGAATAATTTTCCTGAAAATGTGATTCAACAAATTGCTCTTCAGGTGACAACATTTGAGTATTCTTATTAAATACTTCCTCTACTTCCCAAAAACGCTTTAACTCTTTATCAATATTAACTTCATAAATGTGTAAATTATGTATTGAATTTGGAGATGTACAAGAATGTGGCATTTTCCCTGATACCAGAAAGCCAAAAATTGAATTTTGAGCAATTAAATTGCTCTGAGTCCCTGTTACTTGACCAGGAAGCAAAATAGAAAAGAAATAATCAGATCCTAGAATAATGTCTATTTTACTTGGTGTCCCGAAATGTGGATCCGCTAAGTTTATATTCTTTAAATGCGAAAAATGCTTCTCATGTATTTTTTCCGCAGGTAACGGAGCAGTTAAATCATCTAAAATAAATGCCTTAACAGACAACTTGGTGTCTGCATTATAAATTGATGTAAGATCAAACATTACGAAACCCTTAGTTACTGCGATCTTTGAGTTAGACAGACCCTTTAATACATAGCATTTTTCCTTTTAATTCCTAACATTTTCATGCAGGATTCAGAAACAAATGTAGACTCTGATCCACTATCACACATGATTCTTAAAGTTTGCTTTTGACCCATGCAATCATTAATATATACACTAGCAGTGGGCAAAAGTGCGAAAGATGTTTGAACTGCATTTATGGAAGGAGAAATTTCCTTTTTATTCTCATCCGGAATCGAACCGGCCTCTGAATCAGGTTTGTTTTGCGGCTCTGTTTTTCATTTAAACGAGACGTTGATATTGCGTAATTTTGCAGCTTATTTTCGCATAAACTAGTATGATGTTTCAGCTTTCAATTATGACAAGAGTAAAAGGAATTGCATTGCGAGGTAGTGTGCTTGTCAGACAAGCAATTACTGCATAACTTGTTTTTCTTAACAAACTGTCTCCTATCCCTGATGATTAATTCTTTAAATTTAACACACTTGTAAAGTGAGTGATTAAATTTACACAATAAACATTTGCTAATGACACTGGAAAAAGATCTATTGACGTTATACTGTTTCTCTTGTTTATGCGAACCTTCATTTTCACTTTTAAACAATTCTAAAGTTGAACATCTATCATTTATAAACTGAATAAATTGATCAAAAGACGGAAAGTCTTCGCTTGAGGTCAATTTTGCCCATTCCTCCCTTGTTTTAGAATCAACCTTTTTGTAATAAAATATGAATTAGCCATAAGTCACGGCCAGATGCCTTTTTATCGATTAATTTAAGGCCGCTAATTACTTCATCTGATACATCTGCTAAACAGCGTAAGCTAAATGCATTTACTTGAGTAATGGGGGGAATGTCCAAGAATGTTTTAACTAAAGTGGAAACAATTTGTTTTTTCTTATCATATCTCGACAGCAATTTTTCCCACGCTTCTGAATAACTGTTTTCAGAAATAGGAATATGTTTTATAATAGAGGCTGGCTCTTCCCCTAGTAACCCTCTTAAATACTGAAACTTCTGTATATTAGTTATGCTGGCATTGTTATGAACTAATGATAAATATAAATCTTTAAATGACAGTCAGTTTTTAAAATCACCATTAAATTGCTCTATATTGAGCCTAGGCAATTTAAAATTGTTAGAAATAGTAGAACTAACAACTGGAATCTGATCATTTATCATTTGAGGTGCATGCACATTTACGGTAACTTTTTCAAGTTCCTTTTGCAGTTTGGATTTGGTTTCATAATATTTCTTTTCAAATTCCTCAATTTCAGATGCTTCAGTTGGTAACTGAGCATCATATTTATCAAAATCGGAATAAACTGTCTCTAATTTTTCTAATTTATTGTACAAGTCATTTTTTTGAAATATTTGGTCAGAGTTAATGAAGTTATTTATCCTTGTTAGAACAGATTTAGCTCTGCCACGTAAATTTATAGCTGCCTTTTTCAATTCTTCAGCAACCTTTTTTGCGGCTTCCAAGTCGGTATTCATTATTCAAATAATGATGTGAATAGCTTAAAAAACAAAAGCCAAACCGATAATAATAATAAGATAAAATGTACTTATCTGTAATAAATGTGATGCGAGGTGCTCCGTCGTCTGTTGCAATTCCACATAAAACTGGTGAAAACACTATTTAGAACACTGAAGTAATATATGATGAGTGTACATTAATCCAAGCTTGAAAAAGTATCCAAGATCTCGCAGCGGTGCCTCCAACTTTTATGTTTCTGTGTGTGTTTATAGAATTAGTAGATTAACACGAGATGTAAATAAAACTATATTGAGAATTGACATGTTACAATTTCTTGCATGTGCACAGGAAAGAGCGCTTGCAGTTTACAAGGACCGGGGATTTTGTTACCCGGCTGCGAAAATTGCGAAATCACAGCTAGAAAGATGAGCTGTTGCGTACAGTGTGAATGCTCGAGTTCAACTGCCTCTTCAAATGTACAATCACTCAAACCAGGAAGTGTCCTTGATTCCTTGATCAACAACCATAACTCACAATAATTATTTTTAAACAACTGAGGAGATGAAAGTATCTTGATATGATAAACAAAATTGGATATAACACCATTTCAGATGATTCATGGTAATTGCTAATTGCTAAAGAGATAATATCAATAAGGGTTTTCTTAAATAAAAGTTATAACATGAAGTAAATGGGCTCTCATAAATCTAAATTGATAAAATGTATGTTCACTGAACAGCTGTCAAAAGGATGAGCTAAAAAATGGGTTTCGGCCGTCCGTAGAAAAACACTCCATCAGGCTTGCAGCTTGGAGCTACGGTTCGGATTTCCCTTTCCCTTTCCCTGTACCATGGGCCATGCATCTTATTTCTATGAAAAATAAAAATAAAATTGACAAAAATTTTTTATGATGTATTTGAAATAAATTTCAGAAGTATATTTAATAACAGATTTGTCATAGATACCTATTTAAATTTGTTTTAAATTAATATAAAAGAGAAACCGTAAATTATAGGGTGGATGGGGCTAATTCGAAGCACAATAGATATCAATTGAATTCAAACTGTTGTATTACATTTTTATATATATTTTTACCCGACTGCAAAGAAGGGTTATGTGTTTCACGGGTATCTGTGTATGTGGATTTCTTTATAGCCTCGAAATATCCCAACGGCTGGATGGATTTTAATGAATGAGGTCTCTATCAATTCTTCTTAACGACTCGATGGTTATAGGCTAGGTTTTGTTTTTATAAATTCAAAATGACGGCCATAAAATACAAAATGCGGTAGAGACGAAAAAAATTACGCACCCTATTGAGTGGGATATCATTGGATAGATCTTTCAAAATAAGACAATGTTTCATTGATTATTTTACAGTCAGAAGCTCCGTTAAAATATTATATAACCTGGAAGATGTGTAAGTAGGATCTCTAGCTTTACTGCAACTCTAACCATCATAGACATCTATAGACCTAATCAAAACAGTGTTTATAGATAGGAACTAACAATTAAACACAACTTAAAAGTCATCAATACAAGCAAATAAATAATAGGTAAGTAATATAAACAAAAAATATTTAGAAAAAAATGTTTTAAGCCAATTCCTTCTTAGGCCAATAAGAGAATTTTTTTTCTCCCATTCTTTCCTATTGAGTGGCGCTTAAAATGCCTTAATCAAGAAGAGGGCTCTCTCGATCTTAAAATACCTTGATCAAGAAGAGGGCTCTCTCGATCTTAAAATACCTTGATCAAGAACAGGGCTCTCTCGATTATTGAAAATTAATTAAGTTTGTTTAATTAATGAATTAATGTGTGGAAAATACTAGATTAACATCAAGTGTCATCCACTACAAGTTCTAAAAAATTTATTTCAGCTTGATTGGATGAATACAAAGTATTTTATGAACGAATGAACATTTTACAAGATATATATAGTGAGAGTGTGAGCTGATAGTAGGAATTGAAAAAAAAATAGTTTCACATTGATGAGAAATAATTAGTTAGTTAACTTTTTACGCAGTCGGGATTTTTGTTTTTTTAAATTAAATTGTTTATATACATGTTTGTTTTATCACGATGCAAAATCAGCAAAAAACAAGTGCTTAAAAAAAGTAAGATTATTTTTCAAAAACTGACACTCAGGAAATATGTCTAAGGTATAACAGTATTGCTAGTTTCAGTGTATAAAGCTTGGTGATTTGAAAAATAATGACTTCTTACCATTTTGTAGTCAGGCTTAACATGGTTTGAAACTCATATTTTTAATGCACTAAAAATACTGTTTGAATTTAAATATAACTTTGAATTTAAAACAAATAATTGTTAATAACAAAATGTAATGAAAAGCTGCTGCTTTAAAAAAATAATTTTAAAAGATCAAATAATTTTTTAACAATTGTCTGCAACATGTGCTTAAATAGGCCAACTGCTAAGTGACGTCTAGTGGTGTATCTCAAAACAACGTTGATTACATTTATTCAAATCCAATAGATAGATCTAAGAACTTTGTAGGTCCAAGCGATATATATTTTCAATGTACAACAATTTCTACTACAGTGTTAAAAATCTCTAGCGTTTGCTGCATAGCCACTCCACCGCTTTTGTAGAAAACGGCTACTTGACTATACCATGGAGCATTCTCATTGGTCAGAATAGAGATAATCTCTAAAAGCGGTGGAGTGACTATGCAGCTAAAGCTGCAGATTTTTAACTGTGTACTATTCAAACGTTACATTATTTTAAATGAAATCGGTTATAACAAAATACGTATAGACAAAATAATTTTAATTGTCCTTCCAGCTTCTTTAAAGCTATTTCCACTGTGTTTAGTTGAGAAAGGTTTTCGATTTTTTTCAAAAGAAAACAATTGATCGTTTTTAATAACTTAGTAAAATAGGTATTTATGTGATAGAAACAAAGTTCTAAAACAAATAATACTCAAAACAAACCGTTGTCTCTGCAATTATGAGTAGTACCGTCTAATGTAATTATTACAACAAAAACTTGGATTAATATTATATTTAGTCTTATATGAATATCGACTTTTCTACAGAAGTGTAAATTGTATTAAATTTATACTTATGATTAGAATTTATATTCGCTATTTATTATGATTATTAGATTAATAGGACTTTCATTATGCGTTTGGTATTACTAAAACGTTTGCGCTTGATTACTTTTTTTGCAGTTATTGATATTTTACTAAAATATATATTAAAAAAAAAATGTGAAATAGAGTAAAATATTCTATAAATGTATAATCGATTGAAAACGGGGTATATAAGTTAGAGTCAATCAGAGTAAAGTCTAACAGTTGAAATACCTAGTTCTATTAAAAACAAGCAACATTTGCGGCATTTTCATGCTGACATTTATGCAGTTTCAGTGTTGGGAAATTTATTTTACCATTTTTGGATTTAATATTTGATACTTTCAAAATTCTCCAAAAATATGTTTAAATTATTGAAAATTCTTATATTATTCCGTGTAGTTGTATAATAAAGATTAATGTACCGTGGTGAAACTTTTGCAGGAATTTTTGATACTTGCTTTACGACTCCTGTTCTATTGTTGTAAAACCAGATGTACTACTTTGTATAAAAAGGGATAATCTAAAGCAATATTTGAAATACCGAATGCAAGGTTAGAAGAATAAACATTCAATAGTACAGTCGTGGAAAAAAAAAGTAAACACCCCCTACAAACTCCTCAACAAATTATCGTAGAAGAAAGTTAGTGGTACCGAACGATTGGAAATAAAGTCTACTTTTAAATGATGTATATAAAATTTGCTTAGGCGGCAATCTATATATTAAAACGAACTATAACATTGTTTTTTTCAATTGCAGTATACAATTCTGACAGCATAAATGAATTCTACACCCTTAATTGGCCTAAAAACAAATTTTTATGCAATTCATACCATAAGCTTCCAAGAAATTAATTATTTTAAAACAAGCAAATTTTAAGGGCTGTATCCAAATTGAAGTTCGGTACTCGATTGTTAACGAAGAAAGCCTCCTTCTTGATCAAGACACCATTCTAGCCGGTTAGATTACAGGACAGCAGAAGGAATTTCAAAATATCTACTCAAAATATCTACTATATTAGACGGCCCCTTAAACCACCATTTTGCCGCTTTTTAAGCATAATTTGAAAACTAATTGGAAGAAGAATGTGACATTTTGGATTTCCATAAAGCATGACTTAATAAATCTAAATCCATCATGAAAATTGTAGGTTGCAATTCATATTTTTTTCGAATATTATTTTCATAATTCATAATTCATATAATAAAATTATAAAAATTGCAAATTCAACGTATTTATGTTTGGGTATATTAGTATTATTGCTACACAGAAATTAGCTCATTAGGAGCATAATTTCAGGAGATATAAATAAAAATATGAAAATGTAATTTAACATTAGAAGTACTAAATTTTGAATCTTTATAATTCAAAAACTTATCATTCAAATGACTTGAAATTTGGTGTCTAGTCATATTTTGAACCGAAGATTTGAAATATCTCGTTAAATTTGTGTACTGCCATTGAAAAAAATGAAGTTTGGATTCGTTTTAATATGTAGATGCCCCCCTAAGCAAATTTTATATACATCATTTAAAAGTAGACTTTATTTCCAATCGTTCGGTACCTGTAACTTTTTTCTACAATAAGTTGTTGAGGAGTTAGTAGGGGTGGTTTACTTTTTTTTTTCCCACGACTGTACATGGACAAAAGTCTATTGATTTTTATAAAGATAATCAAGAGTTTAACTTTTCTGTTAAAATGCATATAAAGCACAAATAATTGTACAAAAATTACTTTCAGGTGCATAAATATAATCTAAAGATGTTTAAAATACAAATTAAAAATATCTTAAAAAACATTAAAAAAAAAAAAATACAACGTTTTCAACTATTACAAAGCCGTCATCTGTAGGATGTAAATGTTGGTACTACTTACTTTGCGTTTATTCAAGAAATTTCTAGAAGAAAAACACTGAAATTTTAATTTAAATGTTGTACGTGAGATGGGATGCCAGGTAAAGTTATTCAAATTTTCAACAAAACGAGCTTACCTCTATTATGCAGATAATATCTCCATTCTCCATGGATATCATATGATAGTGCATCGTTAAGCTGTATCTTCATTAGCAATTATTTCAATTGATTGTCTTATGATGTCTTCCTGGTAATTATTTGTACGAAAGATAGTTTTTGATTTATTAATTAAAGTAGATTTTAATAAATCCAAAATCCCTGCCGGCTCGGCCAACAGGCGCAGATTGATTTCAAAGTTAAGTACTAATTTCGCCAACAAAAACTAAATCATGATTA
This sequence comes from Maratus speciosus, assembly GCA_963932465.1. Taxonomy (NCBI): domain Eukaryota; kingdom Metazoa; phylum Arthropoda; class Arachnida; order Araneae; family Salticidae; genus Maratus; species Maratus speciosus. The sequence continues at coordinate 82,615,668 of OZ010789.1, forward strand.
GAGAAAACCTACATTTAACAATTTTATCTGACCGCTTTTGATGAGTTATTAATTTCATTTTTATAAGAGCTGGTTTTATCAGAATCATGTTAAAGCAGTATTCAAAAAATATCTTTCTATGCTCAACAACTCACACATTTTCAGATTCATTTTAGAAAAAAAAATGAAAATTGCTGACGCGATTTTTTAAGAGATTTATTAGCGACATATGTTTTATTTTTCGTTCCGTTAATTAGAACTTGATTTATATAAAATAATTTTCTCAGTAGGGCCGTATTTTTATTTTCCAACACAATCGCTTCGAGAAATTCGGTTCAAAAGACCTATTTTGACATCCTTTTTAAAAATTTATACATTCTCTATAAAAAAATCGACTGTTACGGCACATTAAATAGTTTCTAAATAAGAGAACCTTTCAAATGGATGCAAGCAAAAATGCTTGAAAACAAAAAGGAATTTAAAAATGAATCTGAAAATAAGCAATTTGGATTTAAGTACATCCTTAATACGATGTATTTTCTTCAACTTGTATGTATTTTTTTTTTCTGTAAGAATTGTTTATATCAAAAGCTTGTCAGTATGAAATTTGTAGATAATATTGAGAAATTGTATAATAATTGTATAATAATTGTATAATTTAACCGGATTGGATATCTTGTGAACTGACGAAGTTATGAATTTTTTTCTTCTTCAACCAATCGATTTTGATTAGTTTTAATTTATTTATTTATATATTTATTTTCTGTAAGAATTAGTCCTGTCAAAAACTTAACAGAAAATTTGTCTATATAAATTTTGTAGATAATATTAAGAAAATTTATAGAAAATGTAGTTGTATTTCATATCTTGAGAACTGACTGGATTTCATATCTTGAGAACTGACTGGATTTCATATCTTGAGAACTGACGAAGTTATGAATTTTTTTTTTTCTCCCAAAAACCCTATTTATTTCGCCCCTTGAGCCCAATTTTATTTTTATCAGAAATCTGACGTAATTTTTGGCACATTTTGTAGAAGTAATAATAACGTTAAACTGAGCCGATATGTATTATAATTAAGAAGTAATGGCGATTTAACGTTTTTCACAAAACCCCTCCGTATTTTCAGCCCCTTGGTCCGATTTTGCACATTAATGAACTTGACCGAGATTTTATGACCCTTGATTTTATGTATCAGTTTGGAAAAGGTTTGTGCAGCATTATGGAAGTTACCGCGTTTGTAAAAAAGTAATATATATATGTGTGTGTGTGTGTTTGTGTGTGTATAACCAAATAAACATTACCGACCACCAACAAAAACTGTGAAATTTTGAATAAAATTACATTAACAAATACAGTTCTCGCCAACACACTTAACATAGATTCAAAAATGTAGTAAACAACAGCTGAAATTGAATAACAGAAATGGAATAATGGAAATTTGTAGAACTTAGACTATATAGATTGATAGATACACTGCTAAAAAAATTAGGGGAGCAAGCAAAAATGTGAAGAGAACAGTGCAAGACAGCCATGTATGGGCATAAAATGGATAGTACACATGTATGAAAGCGCAATACAGAAAAAAAAGACACACAAAAATTATAAGGGAGCTTTTGTTCTTTGAAAAGGTGAAAAGAACATGAAAAGATGGTTTAGAGCAACAATTTGGTTTCATGTAAATGGCACAAAAAAGTATTCTTTAGAAATGTTGCAAGATTTTTAATATGACGTGTGGTCTCCTCGAACACGAAAGACTGCTGAACACCTGTTTTCCATGGATGCGATGAGGTTATCGATAAGATATTGGGGAATACTATTCCACTGCTCAAGAATTGCAATCTCAAAGTCTCGGACAGTAAAAGGAGGCATCGGTCTCGCAGCAATGCGTCGTCTGAGAATGTTCCAAACATGCTCGATCAGATTTAGGTCTGGAGAGCATGCTGGTCATTCCATACGCTGCATTGTTTTAGCTTCAAGTATGTTTAACACAAGACGAACTGTATGAAGTCTGGCATTATCATGCATGAAAAAGAAGAAATCACTAATTGCTGCAAAAAAATAGGACGTGAGGTCTCAGTATCTCGTCTGTATAACCTCGGACCGTCAAAGTGCCATTCCGAATGGTATGCAGGCCCGTGCGTCCACCTATGCTGATTCCATCCAATAGCATCAACCCACCCCTTCTGTAATGCGATCTTTCACGAACGAATGTGGAGTTATATTGAATGCCTCTTTCTCTCCATGCTAAAACACATCAGATGTCACATCCAGACTGAATCGGGACTCATCTGTAAACAGATTTTGACTCCAACAACGTTGCCTCCAAACTCGATGTTCAGTTGCCAACCTTCTCTGGGCCGCACAGTGCCTTGAGGTAAACGGAATACAGATCATTGGCTTATGTGCATAGAGACCACCCTGATAAAACCTATTTTGGACTGTTTGGCTGGACACCCTTCATCCTGTGGCCAAGAACAACTGTGTTTGCAGCTGAGTAGCATTGTCCGCTTGGTCTCAACGAGCTGTTAACAGGATATATCGGTCATCAGTTTCTGTGTTAGCACATTTTCGACTTTGCACTTGTCGATGACTACCAATCAATGTGTCTTGGAATCGAATCCAAAGCATTTCATAGACACTTCTTGCGACTCCAACAGCGTCCACTACACTTCTTTGTGTTTCCCGATATTCATCTGTTCCGATAACACGCCAAGCCATGGATTGCCGTAATTCATGTTGTTGTTTCATTCTCAAGCCACCTTTTCTCAAAACACAAGCTGAACAATTGGATTTTACAACTGAGCCAGTGAAACAGACGTTTCTGGAAAATTCCGATTTCTACACTTATCTACTTTTTCTAGTTTTTGAAGTCATAAACTTTAATTTACATGCGAAGTTTTCTTTATCTGTTTTCTACAACATTTTAAATTATGCATTTAAATAATATTTTATTTTACGTTACTTATCGGTGTAAATATTTGCGTAATTTCGTTAAAACCATGTGCTCCCCTAATTGTTTTGAGCAGTGTAGATAGACAGATAAATAGACAGATAGGTAGATGGATAGATAGATATATATAAAATATTTTTACTGTGGGTGGTTTTGTGTTCTAGGCGTCATGATCGGTGTAGATCTGCAAAAAGTTTTCTTAAATTCCAACATAGGAGAGATCCCTATAGGTTATCCCAAAAATTATTTTCCGTACCAAGAAGCCATCATAAGAGAATCAATTTAAATAATTGCTAATAAAGATACAGTTTGTAGCGATGCACTATCATACGATATCCATGGAGTATGGAGATATTTGTTCCATAATAGATGAAAGCTCGTCTTGTTGAAAATTTGAATACTTTATCTGGCATCTCGTCTGACATACGAGATTTAAATATAAATTATAATGTTTTTATTCTGGACAATTCTCGAATCAGCGCAAAGAAAATAATAACAACATTTAAGTCCTACTGATGACGGCTTTGTAATGGTTGAAAACAGTCTAGGTTTTTCTGATGTATTTTAAGATTTTTTAAATTTGTATTTTAAATATCGTTATATTATATTTATGCACCTGAAAGTAATCTTTGTACAATTATTTGTGCTTTTATATGTATTCTAATTTTTTAACAGAAGGTGAACATAACACTAGAATTTTAATTTTAATTTATTCTTTTCTATTATTCCTCAAGCTGTAGGGAATATAATTATCATTTTATCTTTAAATAAAAAAATCTTATTATTGAAATAATATTATTTTAGTACCTTAGTTAAAGTTATAAACTATAATGTTCCTGCAGGAAAAAAAAGAAAGAAAAAAAGCTTTTTTCATTTCGAGCAAAAGCAACATTGACACGTGGTTTCACCTGTGGTTTTTACCCCCCCCCCCCCATTGTATCAATTTGACACATGATTAGTATGAATTAAATAAGATAATGAATAAATGTTTACTTTTTAACCCATTAGTGCCTGAATTTTTATTTACTCAATATTGTGCATAATTGTAATAAATTATTTAAAATAAATGTAAAAAAAAATTCCATTTGAAAAAATATTTATTTAACATATAAAAATCTAAATGTTCCAACGGTAGGGGTTTGCTCAGTTACTTTTCATGCATTCAATCTATGTTTTATGTCATTTATTTTGTTACAAAAAGGTTATATCATTCGGGTTATTATTTGAATATATATATTTTTTTTATTACTATAAAAGGGATGGGAGCTCGGCTCAAGAACCACTTCCTCCCCACTCTTAGCCATTGGCATAATATAAATTTATAACATACCGTTACGTTTTGTACTAATTTAGTATTCGACATCTTGTGGTTACTAATATATATATACACACTATATAAGTAATTGTTAATTACTAATATGTAAATATTTTTTAATAATAAATTAATAATAACAGTTTCTCTGTTATTTCCTCCGTTCCTGCCTATGCATTAGATGTCAGTTTTATGCCATTTATTTTGTTACAAAATGAATGTTTATCACTCGGGTTATTATTTGGCTATAGAAATTTATTTGTTATTACTATGAAGACTGCACTGTAAAAAAAAAAAAAAAAAAAAAGGTAACGTTCCATTTAAAATCCAGGAACGTTTCGTCTTTTCTCAGGTTTTCAGAATAATTTAGCTCTTTCCTGTGAAATTCTGGTTTTCTTATCTGAAACGTTCCTGAACAAAAGGTGGAAACAGCAAAACGCTGCGGCCGCCATTTTTTTTTTTTTTTTTTTTTTTTTTTTTTTTTTTGCTATAATCCATTGCTCGCGCGCGAGTGTCGAAAACGAATTCCTTAAATGAATGTAAAAAAATCAATATGGAATGCAAATACATCAATAGACGACATAATCCTTTACGTCTCTATTGTCAAGACAATTCAGATGAAAATACAATACCTCTGTGACATCGCTAAGAGATTATCTCTCGTACTTGTATGTGGAATGTTTAACGAGCAGACCGTGTAAAAAAATACACCCATTATTTGAATCTCCATTAACCAGGGGACCATCAAACATGATTCTCACCGATTTTGATTAATTTAAAGTATGTTTTAGAGTTCTTATCTCTAATTATTCTTGTGAAAGTATTTCTTCAAATGGGGCTTAAATTTTCAGAAATTAGATGCCGAGGTTTAGCATACGTTTCAAATACCCATTAGTTTGCAGCTCTCAACGTGTCTTTCGTGGTGTGGACGCAGAAAGATCGCACGCCACCCGTACGGCCCGAGTTCGATGCTACCTCTTGACTTTTTTTTTTCTTTTTTAATTAATTTTATATTTTAACACTTTATTACAATTTGATTTAAATTTGATATATATTTGACACTTTGAATTGCTGCAAATTTGAATTTTTTTTTCGGAAAAAATATACAATTACGTTTAGGTTTTTTTTTTCATGAAAATTTATATGCATTTTATCTAACTGATAAACTAACATAATTACTGACGAAAATCCAAAATATTTTAAGTCTAGATTTTTTTTTCTAATTATTATTTACATTTATATATTTTTATATTTTAAGCAAAGTTCAGAAACAATATATCATATATATTGTCATATATATTGTTTACTTTATTGAATTTTAACTGAAAATTTATTTTTTCGTGTAAATTATAAATAATAATTTTGATGTCAATTTCAAAATATTTTTTTTCATTCTAACAAATAATGATAATAAAGCGAAAATTGTCAACTGGAAATGTAAAAATCGTCTGCGGATCCCGCATGCTGTGAAATGTCAGTAATGTTTTCCTGTCAACAGAAATATTCCTGGTATTTCGCAGGAAACTTACTGGCATTTCTGTAGAAAGTTTTTAACATATACAGTAAAGTTCCAGTCATTTTCAAGAAATGTTTCTTGGAAATAATGGGCAACTCAGCTGCCCATTTTTTCCCAGGAACGTTGCGGAATTTTTTTTACAGTGTGGGCTCGACCCAAGAACACTCGACACAAGAACCCATCCCCACTGTGACATAGTAAAAATTTATATAGTAAAAATTTATGTAGTAAAAATTTATATATTAAAATTTTTCATTAATCAAGAATTACTAATAGAGTATATATATACCGATATAAGTCGGATCTGTAACTTTCGAATGCAAATTCAGCAAAAAATCGAAATCTCGCATATAAGTCGACATCTAAATATTTACTTCAATTTTGCGCAAAATCAAACCAAAGATTTATCTTACTAGTGCGAAAAAGTGGTAAATAAACAAAAACAAATCATTATTAGTAAACATATTAGTAACCGCAGTATGTCAAATACTAAACTAGTACCAAAGATAACGGTATGATATAAATTTTTACTAAGCCAATAGGCGGTGGGGAGGGTGTCTTGTTGTTAAGCCGAGCAGAGCCCAGCCGAAGCTCCCCCTTATAGCAATAACAAAGAAATTTCTATATCCATATAATAATGCGAATGATATGTAACCATTTTGTAGAAAAATAAATGGCATAAAACATAGATTTAATGCGTAGACAGCAACGGAGAAAACCCCTATCATTTCGTGCCTAGCGTACCAAAAATAGGACGGTATATAAATGTTTATATTCGAACAAAAATGGAAAGATCTGAAAAATAAATAAAAAAAATACATATTCTAAAATAATGTTTTTTTCTTATAAATAATACGGATTATGAAATAATTAATAAAAAAAAATAAAAGAAAAAGCTTTTCTTACGCGCCATTTTATTTAAAGAAATTCCAAGTTTGTGCTACAACAAACATTTATTTCACCCTTTTATAATTAAAAATGCTCTGCCATAAAAGTTTATCTGTAAATAATAAAAACAAATACTAAGGATATATTTTACAAAGTTTTGAAAGGATATTTTAATCCAATTTGTAATGGGATAGTTTTTTAAGAAAGCGTCCCAAAATTAGGACGCCAGGCAAAAAACAGGTTAATATTACCACCCATAGTAGTAACGTAAAATATTTGTTGAGTTTAGCACATTGATTATTTTCAGTAGCATTTTCATTTTTTTTTCTCTTATATACTTTATTATCAATATTGATATTCCATGATTTTATTATTATTATTATTTTTTTTTACCATGATAAAAATTTAAAAAGTTATTTTACATTCAACCTGTATTAAAATGAAATATACAAATTGTCCTTATGAAAATAAATTTCCACTGCTATATATGTTTAAACATAAAGAAACATAGTACTCAAAATTACATATCATCAAATATGACACCGTAAACCGTGTTTTATTTGTATAAAAACAAATTCATAACTGGAAATGAATTGTATGTCTTAAAAAATATATAATATTTTAAAATTCTTCTATTACCATAAATATTTAAAAGACAACGCGATTGATAAAAATTAGAAATTTAAAGCAATCAACTAAATCTGCACATATATAAATATATATTTCTTTAAATTTCTATTTTATCTATATAATTTCTTGTTTTGTATTATTTCCATCGTCAAATTATGTATGATTAATATAAAAACACACACATTTTGATTCCCTAAATGAGTGTGAAGTAGCCATAATAAGATTTAACATACAGAGAATACAACATCTGAGTTTTGAAAAAAATAAATTTATTAGAAATCCTTATATATATATACACAAATTTTCATTATAGATTTGAATGTTATTTTGAAACACAACCTTTTTAATTTTAAAGCATAGAAATATTTATATAAATAATTATTAATGGAGCGATGTGCTGACTTATTTACTCTATATAGTGACTTCATTACATCATGTAATTCTCATTCAAATAATCTTTCGTAAATAGTCTTAAATCAGCATAAGAATATTTACTCCATTCACATTACTTTCTATTGGAATCAAATTAAAAATTGAAAGTTATTAGTTCTGACTTTTTTCTGCTTGAATTCACAATTTTATGAAACGTGTTCCAAGGCTCTGAAAATAATGAAACAAAGCATTCGTGGCTGATGTTTCAATTTGTATATTATAACGGCTGAAAGACTTTTTAGTTCTGGAGGAGAAAATGCAACGAAATTGATAATTTAAATTAGAATGAATTTGGTAAATCGTACTTTGGAATTTTATACAAAATTACCTTATTTTATTTATAATAGAATTTAAAAAAGTAAATTACGTAATATATTTCCTTAATGCAAATTATTTGTCGAATTTGATATTTAACTATGTTTATTTCACGAATGCGGAGCTTAACACGTTAAGCGCCACGTCAGTCACCGGTGACTAACACTGAACTTCCCGTTTAGAACGCGTCATTCACCAATGACTGACGGTCAAAAATATGATATAAAACTAATGATATATATATACAGGGTGTCCGGTCTCAACGGTGTCCAATGGCTAATTCCTAAACCGTTAGTCATAGACATATAGTTCCAATTACAAAAGTGTTTCAAATCAGGTAAAGAAACATTTTAAAAGCGATTTGGGTCAATAAAAACATTTCTTAAAAAATTTCGAAATTTAAATTTTTATACGGTCCCCCGGTCCTATAAGTTATATTTAGTAAAATTTTCCTTTTACACTGACAAGTAACACAAAAAAAGTCCCGTTGTTCTACGATTAAAATTGACCGAGTAATAGCTGTTTAATGTTGAAGCTTATTTTTTGCTGCAAATTGGGGGTCATTCACAAATTTAGTCGAAATATAATTTCGTCAAATATATTAAAAAATGTTTGAGAGTAAAATTAACATTGCAGTACAAATATGAAATCTTTAGTCATTCTGACATATTAATGCAAAATATACAATTTTTAATAAACATTTAAGAAGAATGAAAAAAAAAAAACAGATTTTTTTGTTAAATAAAATGATTCTAAATTAACAGCCTCAATTCTTTACAAAATGATGCGTATTTTAAAATATTATTAGATTGCACTAGCCTGCACATAGCCTGGGTTATTTCATGTTTTTTAACTTTTGATAATTGATTCTTATGTATTCTGTACCGTTGAACTCGAAATTGACCTTCATTTTTAACCATCACGTCAGGATTTTTCGCAAATTGTAAATTTCAAAGTTAAAAAGTTCAAAGTTAAAATTTAATCTCCTCCCCCATCTCATCGCACCACCCAGCAGTCAGAATCCCAAGATAAGCAAAATATATCGAATAAATTATTGAATAAAATAAAATAAAATAAAAGTTTTTCATATGTTTTATAGTATGAGATTTTCGTTATATTTTAACTTACAGATTTGCAAAAAAATTCTAACGTGATGGTTAAAAATGAAGGTCATTTTCAGATTCAGTGCTAAAAAGTACGTAAAAATCAATTATCAAAAGTTAAAAAACACAACCATCTCCTCTACTTTATAGTATCCGATTTTTGTTATTCTTTAAATTCGACAATTTATGATTTGCGAAATATCCTACATTATGGTTAAAAATTAAGGTAATTTTCGGATTCAGTGCTAAAAAATACATAAAAGTTAAAAAACCCGACAATCTCAGTCTTATATTATCTAATCTAAACCTTCTTCTTAAACTTCTTGGCGGTGATCTATGCGAATTTTTTTGTGTTATCCTGTAAAATAAGTATAAATGATAACCACCGAAAATCATAATAATATTAGATTATTATCGTATTTGCGCCAGTATGTAAAATGTAATTTCGATCGGATATTTGAAAGTGGGTTAAAGTTCGAGTACAAATTTTTAACTGGAAAAACATACATAAGATCGTTAAAGTTACATAAAAACTTATAAAAATAACATAATTTTGTTAAAAGAAATCATAAAGGAAAGTCTCAAATCCTGACAAAATAAAACATATGGTATTTCAGCCAATCTGAAACTTAATAAATGTTAACTTAATCGCAATACTTGTACGATTTTTTTCAAAGCGCAGATACACATGAAATAAGATCTTCGAATAATTTAAGCATTTGGTATGTGACCCCTCAAAGCCAAATCGAACTCATTTGTTTTCAGAGCAGAAAAGTGGCGCATAAGTCATGCATTTTTAAAGTTTCATAACTCACTCAATTTTAGTGGTATATGAATGGGACTTTTTTTGTCTTACTTGTCAGTGTAATAGGAAAATTTTGCTAAATATAACTTATAGGACCGGGGACCATATAAAAATTTAAATTTCGTAATTTTTTAAGAAATGTTTTTATTGAGACAATTCGCTTTTAAAACATTTCTTTACCTGATTTAAAGCATTTTTCTAATTGGAACTATATGTCTATGACTAACGGTTTAGGAATTAGCCATTGGACACCTTTGAGACCGGACACCCTGTATATTGTTTTAAGTAATTGCGGAAATTTTTTTCTTAAATTTACTTACCTTTTATTTATTACAGGATTATACATTCTAAAAAAAAATACTTAAAACATTGTAAATTTTTCAGCTTCAGTGTCAGTCACCGTACTACTCAACGTGTTAAAGTTTAAATCACCTGAGATTTATAAAGCAATTAAGTAATTTTCCTTCTGAATAATTGAAGTATGATTTAAAAAAAAAAATACAACGTAAATTCCATATTTTCAATAAAATATATTTTAATTAATCTAGATTAATTAAAATATAGCAATTGTTTTTAATTTACTTCTAACACATAGTTATTTTGCGAATCTGATATGAAAATAAAATGTTATATGTAAGATAGATTTTAAAGTTTACAATTTTAAGGTTTTTTAAACAGAATTTTTTAATATTCCAATAAGCAAATGAAACTTAGATAACAATGACAACATTCTAAAACTAATACAAAGGATTCTTCATTTACGGAAATATAACATGACCAGGAACGAAAATATAAAATAGCATATTCAGAGCTACCCATGATTCTTAAAGCGTTCGTTATCTTTAGAAACTTTAGAAAAAATATAATTTCGACATTTGAATAAGCGTTTGTGAAAACAAGTTTTCTTTTTCGATTTAAGGAAACATTTTTGAGTAGTTTTTTTCTGTGTATTAACCATTTTTTTCTCACTGGCGTATGGTATTTTAGAATGTTATTCATTCACAAGTAAACATTGATAGATTTAATTTAACAACGAGTGTTTAATATGAATTGAATATTCAGATTCATAAAAAACTGCACAATAAAAAAAGACAAATCTTTCTTAAAATACGAAAATGTTGTACAACCGTAAGAATGACCATATACAACAACCTCTTCCGATTTACTAACGATTCCGAAAAACGTACTTTATCTTTAGAAACCCCAGAAATCAATCTATTCTATATAAATAAATAAACATTTATGAAAAAATATCCTGAGACTGATTTTAGGTAAAATATAATTTTATATAGTGTATGAATCAGATCTGTGAAAGCGTAATATCCTTTTTCACTGCTATCCTCTTCAATTACACATTTTATATGCGTAATTGAAATTGTACATATAACAGTAACAGAATATTGTTAAGTTCAATGTTAAATTTAATGCTCTTAACTTAGCATGTTTGACTCCAAAACATGTTTGTTGAACCTGAACATGTTTCTTAATAATGGATGCCATCCGAAAAAATCTATAGTCCACAGCACGAAAACTGTTTAATGCACAATAAACAGTACTCTGAAACGTTTCTGAAAACGAGTGAAAGCAAAAGAAACTTTATTTTTATAAATACTTCTTTAACCTTTACCTACTGACGGTACTTATAAGTACCATTAAAATAAATTGTTATAAAATTCATTTAATACATCGATTAGTTGTAATACAGTTTAGAATGAGTTATAGATACATTAATTTATCTCGTTCCAAAAGCATTATGGGTTACACAAAACAAAAATACTTTTAAAAGGATGATTTCTTCCGCCTTTACATCTTTTCAGCTTTCTTGGCGTTGGTGTGTGTGTGTGTGTGTGGGGGGGGGGATATTTCAATTCGAAAATATTTCTATATTTTTTACTGTAAGAACATTATATTTTTGGATTTCCTAATTCTACACAATACTAAGAAAAATATTTAAAATAAAATATATGAGTGAGGTTAAAAATATTGCACAAAATCCCTATAAATTTAAATTTAATTAATCCTTCTAAAATCCTTCTAAAATGTATTAAATGATTATGTAAATCTTCTAATGCTGTTTAAACAATTCACGGAAAATGCTTTAGAAGATAAAATTTTCATGAATTCATAATTCAGTACATAAAGTATTAAATCTCTAAAATATATTGGTTTCTGAGGTTTGGAAAGATAAAGAGCGCTGTTAGCAATAGCTAACTCGGAAAAGGGTGTTGCATATTTTTGTTAGTGCTTATTATAATCTGTTGAATTCTTTTCGTTTCCGCGTTTAGTACAAACTGATTTTTATCCGAAACTGTTGTAATTGTAATTCAATAATTAGAAGAAAGAAGAAATGCAAGTTCCGGAAAATCTTTAGCAGCTGTGCAAAGGTATTGCTAAGAATTTGAAGTGTATTCTATATCTTAATCTTGAAAATGCATATAAACGGAGGAACTTTCTAATTTTATAATAAATGAAATGTCTAGATATAAATTTAACTGTCTTAATAAACTTAAATTAACCTCAAAGTTGCATGATTTTGTATTTTTAAATCAATTTTGTTTGAATTTATTTGTTTTAAATGCAAAAATAAAGAGTGATTTAGAAGATTTTTGGATTTGAGTAACAGGTTTTCACCTTTCGTTACAAAATGTTATTTTTTCCAAAATATTAATAAAATTCATTGACAACTCTTCGCAATTCATACTGAGCACCCGGGTGACACCATGCCATAATTCACTCTTATCGTCCCGTAGGAAGAGAATCGGCACGGCAAGTCAAGGCACACGTACAAGACCTGTTCTTCTCATGTATCGCTTTTTTGGAATAAACGTAAACTAAGCTATTCCAACCTTGATGGTTTTTTTTTTATCCCTTTATTATGATGGTACTTAAAAGTACCATAAAAATAATTTGTTACAAAATTCAATTAATACATCGATTAGTTGTAATACAGTTTAGAATGAGTTATAGGTATATTACTTTATCTTGTTCCAAAAGCATTATTGGTTACACAAAACAAAATTATTTTTAAAAGGAAGATTAATTTTGCCTTTGCATCTTTACAGTTTTCTTGGCGTTGGGGAGGAGGGGGAATTTTTTTACACCGGAAATATTTCTATATTTCTATTGTAAAAACATTATATTTGTACATTTCCTAATACTACAAAATACTAAGAATATTTGAAATAAACCATTTAAGTGTGGTTATAAATATTGCATAAAATCCCTAAAACAACAAATTTAATTAATCGTTCTAAATCCGTCAATCCTTCTAAAATCGTTCTAAAATTTATTAAATAATTATGGAAGTCTTCTAATGTAGTTAAAACAATTCACGAAAAATGCTTTGGAAGATTAAAATTTTTATGAATTCATAATTCAGTACATAAAGTGTTAAAAAGTTGAAAAATTTCATTCTTATTATTATGAACTAAAAATGGTGTTTCTTTCATCTCGAATTTTAAGAAATCAGTAAAATAAAAGAATGAGAAAAGCTCATTTTTATGAAAAAAAAAATAAGAAATTTTATTTTCATCGCAACAACTTATTTTTGACGTGTGTCACTCCTTTAAAATTCCGTTGCAGTTCTCACCATTTCATGTTTACTGAAAACTTCATCACGTTCAAAATACTTCCCTAAGCATATCAAATAAGTAAATATTCAGCCAACTGTTAAATTTTCCATCATATCGAATAAGAATAAACAAGTTTAAAGAATTTTTTTCAAACAGCTCTGTATCACGTTTCAAGATAGAAATGCCAATTTCTTCTGGAGGAATTCTTCATGCATACAAATTTAGTCAAAACGACAAACTGATAAAATTATTATTTTTCCTGACTATCCATCTTGTTAGACAATGTTTTTACGAACAAAGAGACATTAATAGCTATATTAAAGCAGAAATATACAACGTGTTAAAAGGCACAGATAAATTTTAAATGTAACCAGAATTATGCTTTTGAGCTAAAAAAGGCAAAAATATGTATGTCAATGTATCTCGATGAAAACAAAAATATCAAATAGAACCCTTTTTTGGGCAGATATAAATTAATGTTTGTGAATTTGAGGTTAGAAATTTTAAACTTTGACCTCTTGTAACTCGACAAAGGGAAAACAAAAATATATAAACCATTGGCACAGATGTCATATACGCCCGATATTGGCGCGATTTTTCTTCTGACGCAAATGTCATATACGCATGGGCTATTTAACTGGCGCCAAAGTGTCGTTATTTTGCTTGATATGGTAACCCGGATGTTGTTGATTATGCTGTTGATGTTTTCGCCAAATTGTCGCCGGTATTTTATATATTATAAAATATTATATGACATCTGTGCCAAACCATTTACTTTTACGATCTGATTTGATCCATGGTACACACATAAAGTTTTAAAAGTACAGTTTATACGGCGGTTTATGCGATTATGAGGGAGTAGACAAAAATTGCGTATTAAGGGGGATCGCATATTAAGCGGGATCACATATGAAGCAAGATCGCATATTAAGCGGGACGCTTATTAAACAGGATATCGTATTAAAAGTAATTTTTATAATGTTACATAAAGTGGACTTATTTACACATCTAATTGTCTAAATGAAGCATAGAGCTTTCATTTATATGTTTATGGTCGAAACTTTTCTTTTACATACATTTGGATTAAAGTTTAAGTGTATTCAACTTTAACAACTCGTTTTTTTTTATAGAACCGACGGTGATTTATTTTGAAAATGTTCTGGTGTCAGCGAACGACAAAGAATTTAATAAAAATTAGTCTCTTGGGACGTGTCCCAACTTGTAGTCAAATGCTTAAATCTAGAACGGCCAATGATTTAAACTCAAGCCATAAAAAAAAACCCTTTACGCCGGAATTTTTATGTAACAATATAATTAGTTAAATTATTAAAATTCTTTTATTGTGGTATATATTAGATTTATTTTATTAGGTAGTTTTTTGTTCAAAATCCAGGTATATTGAATTAAACATGTTCAAAATAATCGCTATGACCGTTCTAATATTATATACCCAGCCATAATCAATAATCATATAGTCAGATAATTTATGGTATTTTTCTTCTGCTTGTAAAGAACAGATTTTTGTTCTCAATTTTACTGTTATGTGATGTTTCTGTATTTTAACTCATAACCCTTTGATTAGGAGGGAGGACTGCCAAATATTTTTATGTTGAACATGACCGCAATTTACAAAAAAAAAAAAAAAAAAAAAAAAAAAAAAAAAAAAAAAAAAAATGTCTGTTTGATTTTTCTAAACCATATACTAGTGTAAGTGGAAGGCAGAGATTGCTTTTTAAAAGTTGGTACGAATAGATTCATCTTAGACATACATGTCCCAAACTTGAATCAAATGATTAACACTAGAACAGCTGAGAATATTAACTCAGATCATGTAAAAATACTTTATACAAGAGATTTTATTTAATTGTACTTATTCCCAACATATATCTTTCAATAAACCAAATTGTACATATTGATAGAATAGTTGACTCGCGTCAGTGACTATGTTCCTCTGAAAATCATCGTCATCAGCATTAACTGAATCCAAATCAGTTGAGTCTTCATATGTGATTTATAAATGCGGGTCATACATTTATAAACAGTGTGGAACAAGTGATAATATGGCGAGGAATAAGATACAGAAATAACTTGTTTTTGGAGTTCTGAGCACTAATATCACACGGGCAAAAAGTCAATCATCAGTGTGGTGTTTAAGATCCCACCAGATTAGTAGAATACCAAATCTGAATGTTTAATTTAAAGCTTATAGAAGGTTATTAAAATTTACAGGCGAGTTCTACAGTGTATAGTCCATGGTCTATCCTGATTCCCAATTTTCCATATAATAACAAGAAGCCGATTGTAAAATCGTTTGATATAATGGATGTCCAGTTGTTGCGCAACACATAATTTTTGTGACTTTTAAATTCAGATTTAAAAATTGCATTTAGAAGGGATAAAAGTAACAAAAGACATTTGTCATTCTAGACATATGTTATAATAAATATTTAAGGGGACATACAACCCTTAAAATCTTTAAAAAATCGATTTAAAAAAAAATCAGTTAACAGCTAATGCTTTTCAGAACAGTTTGCCACAAACTGCGTCAAAACACTCGTAAAATTGCGCTCGTTATAAAAAAAAATTAAGTTAGCTTTGGTCTGTTTCAAGCGAAATATTTATGTTTGAATTGATTTTTCTCAAAATCGATATTTATTTTACTTGCGCGCACGAAAGCTCAAATATAGACAAGATAATAATTTGAAACTTTATATTTATCTGTACTACATCGTTTTCTTCAAATTGAACTAAAATCTAAGAAATTTAACAAAAAGTATTGAATGTATGGGTATTCGAGTAACAAATATTATCTTAATTTTCATGTTTTTAATTTGAAAAAAAAGAATTTTTTTCTTTATTCATTAGATTTTAGTCCATTTTATTTTTGTATTATTCTTAAACTTATATTAAAAGTTTCAAAGTTCTAGAGGGTATAGATATATTTAAATCATGCGCTCAAGCTATATACATTATCACTAATTTTTTAAAAAACATACATTAAGGAATAAATATTATCAATCAGTTATATAGTGTTTAATGCAAATTATATATTATATTGCTTGGAGAACATATAGTATTAACAAAAAAAAAAAAAAAAAAAAAAAAAAAAAAAAAAAAAAAAAAAAAAAAACCAAAAAAAACCTGCGGTGATTGGTGCAAAGTGAGTGCATGGTGTGACTTTAAAAATTGTCTCCGAAATCAAATTTTTCTTTTGTTTAAAGGGTCTTAAGACCCCTTAAAAAATTGTTCTCAATTTTTTTTAAATATCATAAAGTCGGTCTAGTACATCTATGTGGAAAACACAAGTTGATGAAAAATATAGCTCTATATTAGTCTGTGGACATTTTTTGATAGTTTCCGTCATTTGGAATTCATTTGGAGTTCACATCATTTTTTTTTCTGAAAACTTCATCACGTTCAAGATGCACCCCTAAATATTTCAAAGAAATAAATTCTCAGCCAACTGTTAAATTGTCTATCCCCCCTCCGAAAAAGTAATAAATAAACAAGTTTCGCGACTTTATACAAAAAGTTTGGTTTCACGTAGCCAGATAGAAATGCCAATTTTATTCTTGTACTTCATAACGCATACAAATTTACATTAAACGAAAAACTTTTCTGAATTATTATTTGTACTCTCCATATTTTTGTTACGTAAAATTATGTTAACGATTTGAGTAAAATGCACAAGGTGTTTTAGAAATGACTTCCTAATTAAAAAACATCAGTATTTCAGTTACTAAAACAGATGAAAATATTAAACAAGCTATATAATTGTCAGAGAGCTTATAAATTTAATAAACTTTGATTTTAAAATATCTAGTTTGTATAGAAAACGGAATTTAGATGTTTTTAAAGGCTTTCTTGTTGTTTCTGCCAACAGGTGGTAGTGATACCGGCATAAAATATTGCCCGTATAGGATCAGGGACTATCACTCCTGATTCGCAACCAATAACTTCTGTAATCGGTTTATTATTTCCTGAGATTCCATAGAAATCGTAATTTAGGACTTTTTAGAATGCTTTTCGCTACTTCCCTTCGCTTCACCCCTTTATAATTTCGAATTTATTTTCGACTGTTCTTACAGGGCATTTATATTTTATAAGTAATTACCGTGCTATATTTAAAGTTTCTAGCCTCTTCAGTACCGCAGAAATTGCAATTTAGAAAGTTTTTTGCTTCTGTAACCCTCTAGGGGTTGTGGCACCGACATGAAATACAGCTTATGTTTGAGTAGGTTCTAGCACCATCAATTTGCAACCATTATGTTTGAAATAGGTTTCGTATTTCATACGATTGCATAAAAATCGTAATTTAGAAAGCTTATAGAACACTTTTCACTCACTTCATCCTTTTAAATTTGGAATTTTCTTTCGTTAATTCTTAGATAGCATTTGCACCTTTGAAGTAAATACTATTCCAAATTTAAAATGTTAGACCCCCTCAGTAACACAAAAATGCAATTTAGAAATGTTTTTTGCTCCTGAAACCCCCAGGTGCTAGTGACAACAACGTAAAATAAGGCTATGCTGGAGCGGGGTCTCTCACCATAAATTTGAAAGCATTACTTCTGAAATCGGTTTATATTTCCTGAGACTGCGTAGAAAGAGCTATTTAGAACGTTTTTAGAACTCTTTTCGTTCATTTTCACCCCTTTTAAACTTCAAATTTTTAAGGAACTCTTCTCAGAGAACATTTACATCTCATAAGTAATTGTCATGCCAAATTTCAAGTTACTAGCCCCTTCAATATCACAAAAACCACACTTTGGAACGTTTTTTTAAAATGCAGCCGCAAGGTGGTAGTGACGCCGACATGAAATAGATCTTATATGAGAGCAAGGGCTGTCATCATCAATTTTTAACCATTACTTTTGAAATCGGTTGCGTACTTTCTGAGATTGGGTAGAAATCGCAATTTAGAACGTTTATCGTCCATTTTCACCCCTTTTAAATTTCGAATTATTTAGGAAATGTTCGTAGAGATCATCTATATCTTATAAGTATCTACCATGCCTAGTTCAAGTTGCTAGCCCCTAAAGTATTGCAAAAATGCAATTTAGATTGTTTTTTGTTTCTTCACCCCCTTTGGGGTAGTGGCGCCGACATGAAATACAGCCTATGTTGGAGCAAAGGCTGTCATCATCAATTTCCAACCATTACTTTTGAAATAGGTTGGGTAACTTCCGAGATTGCGTAGAAATTGCCATTTAGCACGTTTTTTTAGAACTGTTGCCGCGCATTTCACGCCTTTTAAATTTCGATTTTTTTAATAAATGTTCTTGGAGATCATTTATATCTAATAAGTAACTACCATGCCAAATTCCATGTATCTAGGCCTTTCAGTAACACATAAATCGCAATTTCGAACGTTGTTTTTGCTCCTGCACCCCCTTTAGGGGTAGTGGCACCGACATAAAATGTAGCCTATGTTGGAGCAAGTGTTGTCACCATCATTTTGACACGATTATTTTTAAAATCAATTTAGTACTTCTTGAAATTACGTAAAAATCACCATTTAGAACGTTTTTTAGGACGCTTTTTACACATTTTCACCCCTTTTAAATTTCGAATCTTTTAAGAAATGTTCTTAGAGATCATTTATATCTAATAAGTAACTACCATACCAAATTCCTTGTATCTGGGAACTTCAGTAACACAAAAATCGCAATTTCGAACGTTTTTGTGCTCTTGCACCCTCTTTAGGGGGTAGTGGTACCGACATAAAATGTAGCCTATTGTGAAGCAAGGGTTGTCACCATCATTTTGACACATTATTTTTGAAATCGGTTTGGTATTTCCTGAGATTGTGCAGGAACCACCATTTAGAACGTTTTTTAGAACGCTTTTTATGCATTTTCACCCCTTTTAAATTCCGATTTTTTTAAGAACTGTTTTAGAGTTCATTAGTATCTTATATGTAACTACTATTCCAAATTTCATGTTTCTAGACCCTTCAGTCACACAAAAATCGCATTTTTAGACCGTTTTTTGCTCCTGCACCCCCTTTTGACCAGTGGCACGGACATAAAATATAGCCTATGTCCTAAGTTGGACTAACACCATCATTTTGATACCATTATTTTAGGAATCGGTTCGGTAGTTCCAGAGCTTACCTTCTACAAACAAACAATTTTTACCTCTTTATAATATGAGTATAGAAGTGTATATATATATATATATATATATATATTATTGCTGTATACAAAACATTATCCTTCTGATAAACCAACTTGTTTATCAAATGTTACTTCAGAAATTAAAGATAAATGCATTATTTTCATCATTATTATTATTTTTTTTACAGTAAATGATTTTTTATATTATACATTTACGGAGTGCTTTTTTGAAGCATCATATACGGATATACATTAACAGAAACATAAATGTATAAAGATAATTCGATAGCTATTCGGCTTTATTTGCATCTGTGTATTTTATTACTTTACATATTTTATGTTTTAAATATTGCTTAGATAAATATCTAGTTGTACTTTAAATTTAATAACCGTCATTTAATTTAAATTCTTTCTCCATAGATTTGCTTACATTGTAGGTCTTATAAATTTATTTAACTGCTTCAATTTCTAAAATTTTTAGAACATATATTTAAACTTTTATGGATTTGTTTCAGGACACTATCAAAGTATCATGAAATAGTACATTACCTAATTCAGGTATGTGGTAAAGGAATGATCATTACGTGTCAATATTCTTCAAAATATCTTACTTACTTCTTTTTTTCTTGTTGAAGACATCTCACACATTTCACAAAAGTATTTTTTCAAATATTTTTTTTAAGTTATTATCAATATTATGTATCACGTTTCATAAATTAGGCATTTGATTACATCTATGAACAATATTTAGTCTAGATTAATATTATACAGTAAAATATTATAAAATTAAAAAGCAGTTCCTCTCTGTCCCAATCATCCTCTTAGCAGGGATGAATGGGACACACATATTTTTCTCCCTGTGTTCAATATTACCTTTTTAAAATTTATAATTATAAACTTATATGTAATTATATTTGTAATATATGATCTTACATAATGACTATTATATCTCAGCGTTGCAAATCACTTCTTTTTCAACAGTTTTATATTGTAATGCAAACTTCGACTGTCTATCTATTCTTTTTTACCACTTACGGGACATTTTAGATATGAAATGAAGGAGAAAAATGCTTTTGAAATACGACATAGCTAAATTTTTCATTCACATCTTATTAATTAATATTAATTAAATGTTTCGTAGATGTCATGCACAAATGAAATTATGTTAGGGGAAGTGCGAGTGGGGATTTATGTAAGCTCAAGTTCAAAATTCAATATAATTTCCCCCATTTGATCAATAAACATATACTATTTTAAACAATTTTATGTATTTTGCTAAAGTTTGAATAACAATTTTTTGATAAGCTGTTTAACCTTCATTACAATACAATAATTAGGATTCATCATAATTTTTAGAAATAAACAACTTATATACTAAGAGTATAGTTTAATACTAATAATTAACATAAATTATTAATTTGCAAACACATATAATATTTTAGTTAATAAATAAATGGTTCAAAGATATATAGGGAGGAATGAGACTGTCCCATATATCCCCATTTGAAATTGTCCCAATCATCCCTATGATACATAGATTCAATTGGCCGCCATTTTGCCTCAGAAATTATTTTGTCACATTGGTTAATATTAATTCATATCAATCACCAATATTGAACCTTCAAATAAATAACTACAACATATCTTATTTGATTATATTGTATAAATTATTTGGCAACTTCAAATGTAAAAAAAAAAATGTTACTTTTAAGCAGAGTTTCGGAAAATGGAACTTTTCAAAAAAAAATGAAAGTTGCAATGTGGTTTTTGGTAGTTCCATATATGAGAATACAAAGCAATTAAAAAAAAGTTCAATGCTTGAAATATTGAGAATGTCCCATCCTTCCTTTGTCCCATTCATCCCCCCAGCCCCATTATATTAAAGATTTTATATGAAAAATGTGTTGTTAATTTGTTTATTGTATTCACGCATGTATGCTGCAATAACACCATGTAAGAATAAAATATTATACAAATGTTCTTTTATTTATGAACATAATTTAATTGGCAGATTTTCTACGATTGAAAGAACACATTTATCTCTATAAGCAATATGATATTATTGATAAATAGTTTTGTAGAAAATTTATGACGTCTTCAGCAGCAGTAGAAATAAATATTTTTTTAAGATAACTGCAGATAATTTAAAGAAAACGTAGTTAGCTACAATTGCAACTACATCTTTTTAAAAGTAGTGACCAGAAACTACTTTCGGAAAGTTATCTCTACCTCGCTAATTTCAGATTTTGTCGAAAAATTTAGTCTACACACTAAAATGGGAAACTGAATTCAGTATTCATTAATGCACTAGTCCCTCATTAAAACCTTTCTGCCCGGATACAATTAAATAAGTGCCATATAGTATAAAATAATGATAATTAAGAAAGATAACATCAAGAATCATCCGTGTGTTTTTGCAAAATGTTTGCGGATGCGTATATCGGAGATTTATTGGCAAAATTAAAAGCAATCAATATGGATGATATGTTACATAAAAAAGCAGTTTATTTACAGATAATTTTTACTTTTTTTTATCTTCAGTAGAAGAAAGTATTGAAATCGAAATTTTTCGACGTCGGGTTTTCGACTTACTTATAGGTTTTAGGGGTCAGATATCACAAAAAACATGTTCATACAAAATGTCTATATGTCCATCTGTCCGCCTGTCTGTGTGTCGCTATTGTACCATCAAAAAGTGTAAGAAGTTATGCATAGAATTGAACCAAACTTTCTTGTAGATTTTTGGCTATAGCCAGCAGGTCCTCCTAGAAATTTTTAATATTTCACAGAAGGAGGCCCTGTAATAGCCATTTTTGTGCCATTTTCATTAGTGTACCATCGAAAAGTGTATGAAATTATGTATAGAATTGAACCAATTTCTTTTGTATGTTTTTGGCTATGGCCAGCATGTCCTCCTTCAATTTGTAAACATTCCACCTGTAGGGGGCTCTGTAATAGCAACTGTTGTATAATTTTCTAATTTTCTTCCTGTTTCTACTGTACATAGGCGGCTCCTGAAGCCGCGGGATCTTTACATCCTGCTATGCTGCTATTCACAAATAGCTGATGTACAACAAAATAACGAAATCTATTGTTTAAAAAAAATATATTAGGATCAAGGTTGAAAAAACATAGAACTCAGAATGAGCTCAGAGTGGAATGACAAGTTCATCTAGAGATAAAATAACTAAAATTAAAAACAGTTTACTAAAAGGGTGCATAAAAATTTATTAAAATATCCCGTTACAAAATGAACTGGTCTTTAAACCTAAAAACCATTGATATTAAAAATCATAATGAAACAGAAAAAAGATGATTCCTGAGATCTTTCGGCCACAAACGCGATCA
Source organism: Maratus speciosus (assembly GCA_963932465.1). Classification (NCBI taxonomy): domain Eukaryota; kingdom Metazoa; phylum Arthropoda; class Arachnida; order Araneae; family Salticidae; genus Maratus; species Maratus speciosus. The sequence continues at coordinate 82,638,640 of OZ010789.1, forward strand.
TTTTAAAAGGATACTTTCACTGGAAGGTCACATTCACTGAGCTATTTATACATCAGTCTGGGAAAAAAGGATCAGTCTATTATTTGTTGGGGGTGTCTATGAAGATGTTTCGTTCCGATGCTGAAGTGTTAGGTATTTTTAAAATATTAAACCAAATATGAGGTATATCATAGGATAAGGCATCGTTACACACACTATTTTCTTTTCTTAAAACTCCAATGATTCCCTAATTCTGAAAGCATAATAATCTGATGTAGGTATAATAAATTTTGCGTTCTCGAAATCTATTTTTAAATATTGACGTTGATTTAATCTGGAAAGTGCTGTAAACGGCCTGTTAAACTTGATATCTCTCATATGAAAATGATCGCGTTTGCGGTCGAAAGATCTCAGGAATCATCTTTTTTTCTGTTTCATTATGAATTTTAACATCAATAGTTTTTAGGTTTAAAGACCAGTTCATTTTGTAACGGAATATTACTATAAATTTTGATGCAGCTTTTTAGTAAACAGTTTTTAATTTTTAATTTTAGTTATGATTAAGGTTAACTAGTTTTTACTCCGATTAATTGGCTGAAGTAGGAATTTAAGATAAAATAAAAGTTGGTATAGTATTGAATTAATAATTTTAAAGTATTAACATTTGTAAATACTTTTTGAAATATTAAGGTGTATTAGATAGAAGAATATTTTGGGATTGGCACATCAAACTACTTTTCGGTAGACATGAAAATAAAGCTATTCATCAGAGCGACTTATATAAAGAGGGGCTGCTAATGTATATATTATTTTACCTGTAAATGTCAATCGTAACTCTATGTCGAATTAATCCTCCAGCCATGGGTTACGTCTTCATTTTCTTGGATAAAACCGCGGGATATTTTTAAATTTTAAAATTCAGATTGTTTGATTTCCACCACTTTTTTTTGAAGTAGAAATATTAACTTTATTTAATTATAGATAAAAGAAAGCGAGAATAAGGCAAATTATACGCTATTAAATAAATGGTGGGAATCAAGAAATCTGAATTTTTAAAAAAATAAACAACTGGAAGACGAAAATAGCGCGTCCCACAGAATTGTATAGAATATGTGAAATGTGATATGAGCGTTTCCCGCGACTGGAGGATTAAGCCGCATTGCGTTGCTAAACTCTGTAGCAGAGATTCGAAGCTGACATTCGCAACTTGTTTCGCCAATAACATTTTACAGAAAAGAAGAAAGTTACGATCACATAACTTGAAGAATGGCACATTTTATTCCCTGGAGATGCGTTAAAGGTATCGTCGGTGCTCGCTACACACTACTGATTTTTTGTGTTGCGCTCAAGTTACACTATATATTTTTTAAAAATGTAATGAGTTATACCTTAAAATACTAGAGAATCTAGCGACTACTAAGCTTTCTTATAGTTACTTGCACCGCGCTGCTTTCGACTGTTGGTCTTGTATTAACAGTGAGTATTCAAATTCAGTAATGTGTAACTATCACTTACCTAATGTTGTGTAAAAGAATTTGCATACACTGACGTCTGTGGGCTGTAAATTTTGAAAACGAGTTTCAGTTGTTTCAAGAATTTTTTAGAAGAATTAAATTTTAGCATACTTTGATGTTTGTAAAATGTAGGGACCCTATAGCAGGGTATCGTAATTTTTTTTTCTATAACTATACCGATCTTTGCCATTAAATGTTTAAATTGTGTTTTGAAGCTTTTTCTTCATTTTCAGAATTGTGTATTTAGATATCCTATCTTCATCTACTTAAATATGGATCTTCGTACAGTTTTTTGATAGTGATTGAAGTGTCTGTAAATAGTGCCTTGCATCGTCTTTATTTCTTCTTTTCGTTAAAACATTAAGCCCAAACAATATTCAGCATTATTTATGTATCAAAATATATATATTTATGTTTTATGAATCTCTTGCATTGATGTCAAGCTTAAAGATAACGAGACCTGCCAGTGAAGCATTAAATATTCATTTGCGTACTAATCATTAATTATCAACAAATCTAATCATAATATTTAAATATATTTGCTTTGTCCAAAATCATTGACTGTCAAGTATACCATCCCATATGTGACATGATTTTAAACATGAGGTGACAGTGATGCAAGACATTTGTTATACAAACGCGTTTAAACTTATTTAGTTTAATTTAAATAGAGAGTAATGAAAAATCAATAATAAAGATATAACTAATAATGTAGGAGATGTCAAAGATTGTTTTATCATGATTATCTTTAGAATGAAGTGAAAATTAGCCTTTAAAATTTTAACATTTTAATATTGAATGAAAAAATCATATTTTTCAGATTGTAAGACACTGTGATTGAAATAGTCTGTTCACAAAAAAACTTTATTAATATTTTAGTACCGTTAGTATGTTACACATTAGGGTGGAGCGAAAAAGAAATAATTTTTTTTTATCAAAAACGGGTAGGTGCCAACATTTGTCTTTATACTAGTACATCATCTGCGTGCAATATTACCGCTGAAACAAATTGGCTTGAGTCTGCGCTTTTGGTCCAAATGTCGACATTTTCGGAAAAATTTGACATCTTTTCAAAAAAATTAAAAAAATTCTAAAGAGATGGTTATTATTTAACAGTGTTATTTAAACCTTTATTATTAATGACTTAACATGTCTAAACGATAAAACGATATCTTTGTTCTGCATAACTGGAGTAAAACTGACAACTTTTGGTAAAAAAAATGCGTTGCCACTCTGTTGTGTCATACAACTAATTGTTGTTTAGAATACAGCTCTTACCTTGTTGCTTCAATAAACTACCCAGGAGGTACCACGTGGAGGTGACTGCATTTCATGTCACATCAGTACAACCCTACAATCTGAACAGAATGTTTTATTGATACATTGAGTTGTGATTTGTTTTTATCAAAGAGTGGCATAAGTTTTCTATGTATCAACCTATAGTACATCTCTTCTTTGTATTCACAGAATTTGGATGCTACTGCTGTAATCTCCTTCACGTATTTTTCTACTGCTTGAATAAGAGAAGGCAAACAGTGTAATGCAGTGCGGATGATATTAATGTAATCTATTCAGCCGTCTATTATCTTCACCATGATTGCACCCGATAAATGCATATTGATTAGGGGTTCTGTTACCACAACATCTTTCCAGTGAATTAGATTTATATAATTATCCGCTTCAAAGTGGATTGTCGACATTTCAGATTTGTGTATGCCATCATTTACTCTCATCTTTCAACTATTATGTGCTGAGCAAGTAGCTGTTTAATGTGATGTCGATCGTTAGAGAATATTGAAATCAGAATTTCCTCCGCGTATGCAAATCAACCATTGCCCTAAATAATCTTTTTTTAGTATTTGTTTTATTCCGTTTTGTGTGTTGTTTAGAAGCCGAGTAATTTCCCATGAGTTTTAGGTAGCTTTCTTTACAAAAAAGCTACCTATTGCAGCCGTTCGGAGGAAAGCGATATCAAAAAATTTTGGTATATTTTCATCGATCATGACCCCCAGACCCCGAAACCACCCTCCGTTCAAAATTGATATATATATATATATATATATATATATATATATATATATCTGACCTATGTCACACTGTAACTCCCGTAATTATGAACCGATTTCGATGTAATTCGGTGTGTACATAGTACAAACCAATGTCTCGACCGAGTTTGTTGGCCAGCTTCATCCGCCATTTTGTTTCAAAATGGCGGCCATTTAAAATTTTTAAAAAAATTTAAAACTTGAAATGTGGTACCAAAAAATTAAAAATGGAAAAATATTTTTTTCTTATGTATTTGACCTTTATACAAAGATTCCGGAGCAGTTTTTGTTTCGTCTATATCTTAAAAAATGGCTGAGTTACAGCATTTTGAATTTCTAGCGTGGCTGACATTTTGAAACGTCCTGAATTTTGTCACGCGATAAAAGGCGTATTTATGAACCGATTTGGATGTAATTCGGTGTGTACATAGTACATACCAATCTCTCGACCGAGTTCGTTGGCCAGCTTCATCCGCCATTTTGTTTCAAAATGGCGGCCATTTAAAATTTTTTAAAAAATTTTAAATTTGAAATGTGGTACCAAAAAATTGAAAATGGAAAAATATTTTTTTTTTATGTATTTGGCCTTTATACAAAGATTTCGGAGCAGTTTTTGTTTCGTCTATATCTTAAAAAATGGCTGAGTTATAGCATTTTGAATTTCTAGCGTGGCTGACATTTTGAAACGTCCTGAATTTTGTTACGCGATAAAAGGCGTATTTATGAACCGATTTGGATGTAACTTCGTTTATACATAGTGCATACCAATGTCTCGACCGGGTTCGTTGGCCAGCTTCACCCGCCATCTTGTTTAAAAATGGCGGCCATTTAAATTTTTAAGAAAAATTTAAATTTGAAATGTGGTACGAAAAATTGAAAATTGAAAAAATATTTTCTTCTTATGTGTTTGACCTTGATAAAAAGATTCGGGAGCAGTTTTTGTTTCGTCTATATCTTAAGAAATGGCTGAGTTATAGCATTTTGAATTTCTAGCGCGGCTGACATTTTGAAACGTCCTGATATTTCTCACGTAATAACAGGCGTATTTATGAACCGACTTGGATGTACCTTGGTGTGTACATAGTACATACAAATATCTCGACCGAGTTCGTTGGCCAGCTTCATCCTCCATCTTGTTTCAAAATGGCGGCCATTTAAAAAAATTTAAATGAGATACCAAAAAATTGGAAAATGAAAAAGATTTTTTTTTGTATGTGTTTGACCTTAATACAAAGATTCCGGAACAGTTTTTTTTTTCGTCTATATCTAAAAAAAAATGGCTGAGTAATAGCATTTTGAATTTCTCTTGTGGCTGACATTTTAAAACGACCTGATTTTTGTCACGCGATAACAGGCGTATTTATGAACCTATTTGGATGTAACTTAGTCTGTACATAGTACATACCAATGTCTCGACCGAGTTCGTTGGCCAGCTTCATTCACCATCTTGTTTCAAAAGGGTTGCCATTTAAAAAAATTTAAATTCAAAATGAGGTATTAAAAAATTGGAAAATGAAAAAGATTTTTTTTATGTGTTTGGCCTTGATACAAAGATTCCGGAGCAGTTTTTGTTTCTGAAAATTTGTTCTTTTGTTGATATCTTAAAAAATGGTTGATTTATAACACTTTGAATTTCTAGCATGGCTAACATTTTGAAACGATCTTGTATTTGTCACGCGATAACACACGTATTCGCCTATTTCGATGTAAGAAGGCATGTGGATAGTATACATCAACACCTCGACCAAGTTCGCTGGCCAGATTCATCAGCCATCTTGTTTCAAAATGGCGGCCATTAAATTAAAATATATATATATATTTAAAGTGAGGTGCAAAAAAATTAGAAATTGAAAAACGTTTCTTTCTTAAGTATTTGATCTTGATATAAGGATTCAGGAGCATTTTTTGTTTGTCTTTACCTTAAAAAATGGCTCAGATATAGCAGTTTCAATTTCTATTGTGGGTGACATTTTGAAAAATCTGATTTTTTGCATGCGACAGCACTCCTATATATTAACCGATTCCGATGTGAGGGAGCATGTGCACAGCAATTACTAAGGTCTCGACCAAGTTCACTGCTTAGCCTCATCCACCATGTTGTCTTAAAATGACAGGCACTTTAAGAAATTGCCGAATTTGGCAGCCAAATATAAGTTACTTTAAAGAAAAGCAGCTTGGATAAAGCTGACTAATTTCGCGAAATTCTCATTCATTATATTGATAAAAATTAGTATTGAATCTCCTATATTCGGTTTCCACTAAATTGAGCTTCGTGTGTTTCATGATATAAGTTGGCTTTTTTTAAATAAGGATTATGAAAGCTACCTCTTCCTCCCGGCACTGGCCGGAAGGACTTTTTAGATCCCTTCCTTAGCTGTGGATTACAATTGATTGTAAACTATCCTGGGGCCAAACTTGGATTCCATAGTACTTTTTGAGGGAACGCAGAGACTCTGATGGTCAGTGAGTGAACATTTAAAGGCGGATAATTCTGTTCGTCGTTGTCATCCATTCTGCGAGGTACATGTTTAGAATGGAACATTACAATTGATCATATGCCATCTCGAAGTCCAGTGAATTTAATTTGCATCATTTATTAGACAAGATCGTTGGTAAAAATTAGTTTCTAATCCACAGGGATTCACCGGGTCAATAGGAAAATCTTTGTCCAAGTGCCATTCCCTTCTTATTTCAATTTTTTTTGATACCATAGAGGGTAATTTTCAAACATTATTTCCTGAAATCGAGAAAAGGGTACGTAGCACATACCAGAAATACCTGCTGGACATTTTCAACGTTATTTCATCAAGATATTACTCAGAAGAACTAGCGAATAGGAACCCAATAAACCTATCTTACGTCAAATGGCTCACAAAGGCGAATAAAATTTTTCGCTTTCATATAAGCACTGATTGACCATCAGAGTCTGTAGGTTCACTTACAAAGTATGTAATCCAAGTTTATGCATGAAGATAGTTTACACCAAATGTATTCCACATCTAAAAAATTACCTAAAAACTTATGGGAAACTGCTCGGCTACTAAACATCACAGAAAACGGCAAAAAACAAATACAAAAAAGATAATTTAGGACAATGGTTGCTTTTCACATCGAGAGAAAATTCTTATTACAATGCTGTCTGACGATCGTTATCACATGAAACAACAAGCTTATCAGCACATAAAAAATGCAATATATAGAGTAAATGATGGCATACTCAAAGATGAAATACCTAAATGTTGTAATAATGATGTAGGAACAGAACTCTCAATCACTATGCAGCAACTGGATGCAATTTCGGTGAAGATACTAGACGGCTGAATAGATTCAAATAATCACACTGCATAACTCTGCTTACCTTATCGTATAATATGATAATGAATGTCACAGCAGCATCATCCAACGTCTGTGGATACAAAGTATCGACTAGGTTGATACATAGAAAACTTATGCCAGTCTTTGATAAAAAATCACAATTCAATGTATAAGTAAAACATTGTGCTCAGATGGAAGGGTGGTCGAGCTATGCACTGTTATGTCATGAAATGCAGCCAACTCCACGTGGCACCTCCTGTGTAGTTTTGAAAGCAACTACGTAAGACCTGTATTCTAAACAACAATTATTATTATGATACAACAGAGTGGCAATGCCTTTTTATACCAACAGTTGTCAATTTTGCTCCAGTTATACAGAACAAATATATTATTTTATCATTTAAATATGTTAAGTAATTAATAATAAAGGTTTAAATAACACTTTTAAGTATTAACGATCTCTATAGAATTTTTTTAAATTTTTTTGAAAAAATGTCAAATTTTACCCAAACTTTTGACATTTGAACCAAAAGCGCAGACTCAAGACTTTTTTTTTCAGCGGTAATATTGCACGTAGGTGATGTACTAATATAAAGGCAACTTTTGGCACCTACCCGTTTTTGATTTAAAAAAAATAATTTTTTTCGCTCCACCCAATTTACACATGAATTTAAGAGCGTATGTTAACCTCGGACGAAGTTATGTTGTAAAGTACCATTCAAACAACTGTTAATATATTTATTTTCTTACATATTATTCCCTTATAAATTTTAATACTTCTTGTGAACTTTAACAATAGATGGCAAAAACTTTTTATTTTTCACTCATTTAAATTAACTTTGTCCATGTAGGGAACGATGGAATTTTATAATATTTTTTTTAGACATTTCCTGTTACGGCAGATTATACAGAAATTTTGTACAAAATTTTTGTTGTTTCCGATGGCAATGAAATATTTTTAAAACTTAACTACAAATTAAAAGATTAATCATAAGGCATTTTCACGTTTGCCGGCTGCTATTAATAAATCACCAAATATTCACTATGGTTACAACTATATACAAGATACAACAACAATGATGTTAAATACGTCGAACCTCGATCGCTAGAATATACCACTTTACTCATAAACTGGATCAATGGAACATTTGAAACATTAAAAAGTAAAAAAAAAATATATATAAATAAAAAGTTAAAAAAAAAAGTGTAATAATTATTTTTAAAAATATGCTTTTATTTTAATGCTAGTTGAAGAATGTGTGTTTAAAAAATGTCTCTTGAAGAATTCCTCTTCTTTGGTGTATTTAAAAGCGTTAAAATCCATAATTCGATTTATTATTTATTGCATTGTATAACTTATCCAAAATTTAAATTATTGTGAAATCTAGTTAATACCTCATACTCATAACCCTTTAAGACCCGGAACATTTTCATATTTAAATATTACATTCTTCTAGTTATTAACTCTATACTGACCCTAATGACATTTAAAAAAATAATTTAAAAATGTTTCGTCACCCCCTGGAGCGTGGAGAGTACCCGCACGAACGTGCGGGTTGGGCTTTTTCTGAGAAAGCCACACCCGCACGATCGTACGGGTTGAGCTTTTCCTGTGAAAGCATTACTTATAAGATGATTTGGGAAGTATTGGCTGAAATACTGCAATGGAAATCCTTACTTGCGCTAAAAGCCTAAAAAAGAAGAAAAAAAGTTAATATTCGAGATGTACTTATCGACTTCAAAAAATTCATATTTTAATTAATTTAAAAATGTTTGCCATATTTTTAAAGCTTTTTTTTATAATATCGGTTTTATTTTTTTCTATAAGTCTATAACTTTTTTAAATTAAAGACATACCTACGATTGCGTGAAATCTAGGATGGGTACAGAAATGAACTTCTTAACATCCTACTTGTATTCTTTTTTATTTTTATTTTTTCATTCTATTTGGTTTGGATGTAGAACTTTGAGTAATCAGTTCAGAAGACTTTGATGAGGAAGAATGATCCAAAATTCTCATTTCATTAGAAATATTAGTAAATGTTTCTTCATCGAGCTCATCTGAACTTGACTATCATTCTAATAAATCTGTTTCAACTGTTTTGTCCGCAACTTCGTCATCATCCGAGAGATCACTAAATTCGGAGTCTGATTTATTCATCAATTGCAATATTTCTTCTTGTGTGAGAATTCTTTTTGGTTTAGACATCTGAAAAAAGTGTTTTATTTTGCTTTGTTAAAAGTTAACAAAGTATTCCATAAAAAATAATAGAATGTATTAGAACATTTTATTAATTGAAAAGAAAAAAATAAATAAAAATTAATTGAAAAACAAAAAAAAGAAATAAATAATTCATCCATGACAACACACAAGAAAATAATATGGCATTAATTATATAATAACATACTTTATTTTTATTCTGGCGGTCAGCAAAATTATTGAAACAGATATCAAGATGAATATTCAGAAAGCTCATACCTTTACTGTAGCACTGACTAACGTAACGCCCAAGTCGCACGACCGTGCGGGTAACGAAATATTGAGTCCTACCAGCAACATAAATAGTGTATAATTAATGTTTTTTTTTTTTTTTTTTTTTTACTATATTACACTTATTTAGACATTAAAGCAAAAATATTAATCTAAGCAATTAGAAATCTACTGATAATTACCTTTTTACGACAGATAAAATGATGAGCTGTATCCGTTGTACTATTGTTGTAAACAAAGTATTGTTGTATCGTTTAAATATGTTAAGTCATTAATAATAAAGGTTTAAATAACACTTTTAAATATTAACGATCTCTACAGATTTTTTTTCATTTGTTACCGTATTGTTGTAAACAAAGCTAGTCATGCCGGCTAAAAGTAAAACATGTACTACAACCGTCATCTGTTGATAAAAAATTATACTTTATTATCTTTGCAAACCAGAACAATCGTCCGATTCGGTTTTTTATTACATATGACTGTTTCAGAAGCAAAAATTTACATGAATGTCTAACCCGCATGATCGTGCGGGTTGGGTCTTAAAGGGATATACCTCATACCTCATACTCAAAAAAAGGTGAAACCAAAGGTTCAAAACTTCATCAATACTATTACTTCGTGCATCGAAACCAGATATGCACTTTCTTTCTGGGAGTCCAATAAATTTCAAAACTGACTTAATACTATTACTTCCTTTAAAAATTTGTGCTTTCTATCTATAGTCACCGTTCTTTTTAAAGGGGATAAAGACATTTCAGAAGTTATAAATAAAAATGTAATTTAACATTAGAAGCACTAAATTTTGAATGTTTACAATTGAAAAACTTACATTCAAATGACTTGAACTTTGGTTTGTAGGCATAGTCTGAACAAAAGTTTTGGTATTGTCATTAAAAAAAAAAAAAAAAGTTATGGTTCGATTAAATATGTAGATGCCCCCCTAAGCAAGTTTTATATACGTCATTTAAAAGTAAACTTTATTTCCAATCGTTCGGTACCAGTAACTTTCGTCTACGATAATTTGTTGAGGAGTAAGTAGGTGGTGTTTACATTTTGTTCCACGACTGTACGTTTATAATTATATCCTCAAATGGAACAAATCATTTGAATGTAAAACATATAAGCATAATAAAACAGACATTATAACTCATCATGTCCAAATTGGAAAACATGAAAGATGAAAAGTTTCTAAAAGAATACTAAAAGGCTTTGTAAAACACTGTACAATATAGGGTTGGGATAACTGTATATACTAGAAAAGTGTAAATGGATATACCATGAAAGTTCAAAGAGATATGGAACCTAAATAATATCAAATATAGCTCTTCTGTGTAACTCATTTTTTAATATTACCCTAATCTGTTTATGGTGAACCTAATTCGATACTGACAATAAAAGCAGTGCATATGACATTTCATAAAACTAAATTCAGCGTAGTAATAACCTTTCTTTCTACAGTGTAGCTAAAATAAAACCTTTGTTCAAAGTTTAAATTTGGCATTATGCTAAGCGCGCTACGAAAGGAGTTCGCGAAGTTGCAATGCCGCCTTGGTTAGTGCGGCATTTTTTCATATAGGTTCTTAATTAACTTTTAAAGTCATTCGAAGCGTATTGAGAGATCTACTCAATGCAAACTAGTTGCGAATCCCATAGTATTTATGTGATTCATTCTAATTAAATTAGTCTGTTTTTACCAATTTGACGTTTATTTCTTTTATAATGCTACTGAACATTACATTACACGTATATATCATTAAAATTGTTAATTAGGCTTTAAAAGCCGATGGTACATAGAGTACGCCGCTCTTGTCATTATATATGTCCAAACCGTCCGTATCTTTAAGGCTAATTACTGACGAAAAATATTTATCGAAAATAGTTATCATTTTTGAATTAATTCATTTAAATTTTTTCGAAAATAATTATCACAATGCTTTTATACTTCTGCTACTATATGTATCTAAGCGCTGCTCAACACTTTTGTTGAATACCCGTAAATCGAAATTTGTGTGTAACGGGAAAATGCAATTTTCTCAAAAACTACGCGACCTAGGATAATCGCTATAAATTTCATGTAAGGTTTAAATTAACTCCTACTACCTCTATTTTTTCATAATTTTAGTTTCTGTAGATTCGGAATTAGATGTGGGGAACATATTTCCGCGCTACATTTTCAACGGTATCTTTGCAAATATAATACATAAAATTAAAAGAAATGTATTTTTGAGTTGGTCGATACGAAAGCTTTCACACGATACCCCACACATTATACAAAGAAAAAAGTTTTTTTTTTTTTCAAGTAACTTAATTACCCCTCTACATTTTTACTAAATATATTTATGAATGTTTAACCATCTGAAAATATGTGGGTCAATAGACTTTATTACTTCCCCCAATTTGAACTTTCAACGTTCCATAGTTTACGAGTAAAATGGATGTGACACACAGACACAGGAGTGATATTATAATGGTTTAGTTTACACTTTTTAAGTATGCAACCCTAATAAATGAACTCAAAATCAAAATATTGAAAAAAGTATGATTCCTACAGAAGCAATAAAAAGTCAAAAGTGCTTTAGATTCTAAAAATTGATCTAAGTTTTCATCCTTTCTTGTTATATAATAAACTACAAAGATGGTCTACCATACGTTAAAATCCCCACTAAAATTGGATGAAAACATGTAACACAGGAATTGAGTAACTTTTAAGAGTGCCCGGGAGGTCCAAATTTCTATTTATTTATATTTAGGCGTGTTTTAATGATTTTTTTCATTCAGTATATCTGTATACAAAGATTGCATTTCAGATAAAAGAAAATTTTAAAACATTCAACTTTTATTTTGAAGAATATAAAAATTAAAAATTTTGAAGTTTCTTAAGGGGACGGTGGAGCTTAAAATCCTTAAAAATATTTTTTTTTATTTTTGTAAATTTCAACTTAAATATTATTCAAGGGTACATTACATACATTATGGCATGCATTTATCACAAAAAAATTTAAAAAAAAAAATATTTTTGAGAAAAAAATTCAATTTTACGCGTCATCTTAGAAATCTTCGAAATGCCCCATGCGTCTTCCATATCAATGAAAATCCCCAATATTTTTTATAAAAGTTTTGTTTATATATATAAATAAAATAGAGCATTGAATTTTATATATTTGAATTTAAAGGTTAAAAAAAAAAAAAAAAAAAAAATCAAAATTTCAAAATTTTTTCGAAAAAAATTCAAAAATTTTCAATTTTTTTTTTTAACCTGTTAATTTAATTACATAAAATTCAATGCTCTATTTTATTTATATATATAAACAAAACTTTTATAAAAAATATTGGGGATTTTCATTGATATGGAAGACGCATGGGGCATTTCGAAGATTTCTAACACGACGCGTAAAATTCCATTTTTTTTTCAAAAATATTTTTTTTTTATTTTTTTTTTGTGATGAATGCATGCCATAATGTATATAATGTTCCCTTGAATAATATTTAAGTGGAAATTTACAAAAATAAAAATAAAAATATTTTTAAGGGTTTTAAGCTCCACCGTCCCCTTAAATTTTGATAAATCCGAAAACCGCTTGTCCCATTTCATTACTTTTTGCACTATTCTATTCAGAGGAGATGTTTTGTTACTTTGTGTTCAGAATAATATAAATAAATTTATTACAAAATTCATAATAAATTAAAACTTTAATAAAGGAGGACTTTTAAAAACGGTTTTAACTTTGAAAAAAAAAAAAAAAAAAAACTTTCAGATAAAATTAAACACCCAGACGATAAATAATTAAAAACATAACACAAAATGTCTCTACAAAATTTCATAGATATACATTGCAAGAATATGTAGATATGGGAACGTCCATTCGTTACACTTGTGACAATTCGAGCAATTTTTCTTAAATACTTGCAATTATTTCATTATAAAATATATTTCATATAAAAATTGATATAACCAATTAAATATCACTGTGTTCTACTCTCGTAATATATATCTAATTGGCAACAAAATCCATTTTATTTGTTTATATATTAAATCAAAATTTTCTTACTCTTGTGGCACACAAGAGTAACAAAATTTTGATTTATTTTATAGACAAGCAAAATGCTTTTTATTTCAAATTAGATATATTTTAAATGAGTGGAGCACAATAGTATTTCACTGGTTATATAACTTTTTATCTTAATTATATTTTACAATAAAATAATTGGAAGTATTTGTAAAAAACCGCTCGAATGGTCACAAGAGTAACAGTGGACGTTCCCATATATATTTCTATACAAAACAAAATATGACAAAATTCATTCTGAAATAAATGGATTTAAAGTTTCAGTTACGGGGAGGAAAGATCTGTCATCACAACATAAAAACTTTTATATAGATGCTGGTGTAATAATTATAGAAATATGCGGTTTTCTTTATTTAATTTATTTATCTTTGTAGTAATTTATTACAAAAATAAATAAATAAATGTAAATAATGCTTTTTTGAGAATTCTGAATTGAAACCTTTGCTGGAACTATAACTGAGATCTTGCATGATGCAATACAATTATGCCCCAAATGCATGAATGCAATAACTTGAATACCAATTGTATATATTGAAGATGATCTCTAAAAAAGGAACGGCTCATGTGAATAGATCGATTATTTTTCCTTTCTGGCAAACGTAACTGATGAAAAAAAGCGACAAAAAGTGAAGACATACATATTTGAGTGAGAAAAGTTCATTCTGGTTCTACTATATAGTAAGATAAATTACAAAAATGAAAACTAAAGATCTAGAATTTTTCCAATAATGGTAACTATAAATTATAGGGAATTGATGTAAATATATAACTATCAGATTAAATAAAATTTTATCAAACACATGAACGCAAAAAAATGGCGGTGATGCTATAAGGATTCCGAAAATGTCGATAGTAGAATTGTTAAATACAATAAATCAAAAAGAGAAAATAGTTAATTCTATAGAAAAAGTTAAAGTGACATGATGAATAGATGTGTTTTTATACACAAAATTTGATTACATATTAATCTATTTACTTTTTTTTTAATTAGTGGTTCCTTTGTAATATGAATAATGTTAAATATTATAATTATTACTATTTTAATAATATTTTGATAACGTGTATGCATCAGAAGCATAATATTACAGTCGTTGATGTTTCAAATATATCTCATCAAATAATAAGTGATACGAAAAGAATTACAGTCGAATGTTTCCGAATTATCGAACATATTTTCAATATAACTATTGAAACAAGAGGCATTTGTTTGTAGAAGTACATTTTATTCGATAATATTACAATGCTCTCGTTTGTACAGACAATTTTCGATTGTGATATTAAATATTTATAAATCAGGTTCTAGAAAATTCTCTTACGCAATGACATTATTTCGCATCGTTTGTAATAGTTCCATTGTTGTGTTTCCAGGAATAACATATTAATATGAATTAACTGAAATGGAGTTAAAACAGTTTTATTTTATGATTAAGATTATCATTGTTATATTTAAGCTTTTCACAGAATGGTAGAAACTCTCTAACTTTTACATTATGTTTTTTTTTTTCAAATTCAGTTCTTATAATTATACAGTACTTCATATCAAAAACATATGTGTTGTTGTTATTTGAAATTTATATTGCTGATTTTTATAATTCTTATTTTGTATCAGAAAACTAATTTATTTTTTTAAATTTTCATATTCATTAAAGAAAGACTCATTTTCACATAAGGATTATTGGTTTGCGATATATAGTCTTTATATCTATTATACAGAGTGTCCAAAATTTATCTTTACAACTTTAATCCTCCGTAAAACTTAAACGAAATTAGATATGCTTTTTGTATAAAGTTCTGGTTATTGTAAAATATGTTTATTGTATAATGAAAAGCAAGTTCCAAAGTCTTATGTGATGCTAGAAGAGCACCACACGAGCACTTTTGATTGCACGAACAACGTGGTGATGGTATTCAACCTCCTACCATTATCTTTTGAGCATGTCCAGAGGAATTGAAGTGATAGTAGCAATAATCCCGTGCATCAGCTCATCCAAATTTCTAACCTCTGTGTGGAACACACTATCTTTAATGAGCTCTACAAGAACATGTCTAGGGGCTTAAATCGGGGGAATGTGGAGGCCAAAGAATTGGACCACCCAGTCCAATTCACTTATCAGTTAGGTTTGCATCAAGAAACTCGGGGCCACAATGTAACCTGCGCAGATGTGCACCATCCTTTTGGAAGATGATACTCGGTTGAAACTCCTAAAACTGGTGTTCCTCAGAAATTGAAGCGGTGATACCAGTAATCTCGTGCTTCAGCTCATCAAACACCCTAACCTGTGTGCGGAACACACTATCTTTAAGTAACCCCACAGGAAAATGTCTAGGGGCTTAAATCGGGTGAACGTGGAGGCCAAAGAATTGGACCACACAGTCGAATTCACTTATCAGTTAAGTTTGCATCAAGAAACTCGCGGCCGCAATGTAATCTGCGCTGATATGCACTATCCTGCTGGAAGTTGATGTTAGGTTGCAGCTCCTATAACTGGGGATCCGCAGGAATTGTAGCGATGATAGCAGTAATCACGTGCTTCAGCTCATCCAACAATCTAAACGGTGTGCGAAACATACTATCTTTAAATAACCCCACAGGAAACTGTCTACGGTCATAAATCCACTTAACGTGCGGGCAAAAAAATGGACCACCCCGTCAGTTCCTTATCAGTTAAGTTTGCATGAAGATACTCACGGCCACAATGTAACCTGCGCGCAGGTACAACATCTTGCTGGAAGATGACTTAAGGTTGCAACTCCTAAATCTGGGCGCAACAAACTCACTAACCACACGCTGGATCTTTTTCTGCGGGCATCAACTGTTATGGATCTTACAGGGATTCTTACCTGAAAGAAAAAACATCCCTTCAATTGCAAATAAAATTTTATGAGTTTCTAATGTACACACTACTATCTTCTTTCGTTTATGGAGAATCAAGTTTGGAAAAATAATATTGGGACACCCTGTATAATTGTTTATATTTGTAATTATTTGCTTATACTGGTGATGAAATTTTCAGTTAAAATTGTTTTTTTAGAATATATATGATTAAAAAAAAAGAAAACTGACATGTCTTTTACATTTTCTCTAAAAATGTAAGTAATCAGATTTTTTTAAGAAGAGCTTTAGAATATTTTTCAATGCTTCTCTAAGTAACGTTTTTAACACAGGGGAAGCCAAATCTGTATAAATATCTTAATATGTTTTGAATTTGTAAACATTTTTGAATCTGAGAGGTATATTTTATTATTGCTTGTTCAATAAAGTTATCTAAATCCTTGGTATTTATTTATTTTTGTAACATATGCTTTATTATATAAAAGATGTCTAAATCCAATTCTCCCAGTTATTATATTACAGACAGCTTAAATATCTAACAAATCTTTAATCAATGTCAACTATCCAAACATTAAATATACATGTTTCCTGTCATTATATGCTTCATGTTTATTGTCAAAAAATGTTCCGTATATATGCATACTTAAAGAAATACTCAAACTGAATACTATTACAAAAATCACAAAAACGCAAAAAATTGCCAGGATGATGTGTAATTTATCTGTTTCTGGTTTTGTTGTTGTTTTTTGAAATGTCAAACTACATATCATTAATATAAAGAAGCAGACATTTTTCGTGACTAACGATAGTAAGGAAGACGCATTGAGCATATACCTGGAAGGAGTGTAGTATTTCAAAATACTTATGTTTAAAACTTATGAAAAAAAAATATCTTTAAAGTGTCATTTAACCGATTTTTAAGGTATAAAATGCTAATGTTCCTTAGTCTAGAAAATGGAAGACGTATATAATGTAATTAAATCTATGAAACATACCTTTATGCTTTTTGTAACGCTACGTTCTTTTTTTGTTACAAAGAAGTTCATTTAAAAAGTCTTCGAAATGTAAGGGATAATGAGATTGTTTTTAATTCGTTCTATTTTTCTGCATAATCTATTTTAAGTTCAATAGACTTTATGCAATGATGATCCAAAGCCATTATGTCATCACGAAAGTGCGATTCTTGGTGTTCTCAAAAATAATCGTAGAAAGCTGATTTTATTTCTTTGTCTCTAGAAAAT
Source organism: Maratus speciosus (assembly GCA_963932465.1). Classification (NCBI taxonomy): domain Eukaryota; kingdom Metazoa; phylum Arthropoda; class Arachnida; order Araneae; family Salticidae; genus Maratus; species Maratus speciosus. Next base: position 82,656,125 of record OZ010789.1, read on the forward strand.
CTTTCTCCATCGTAAACATTTTTAGTCGCGAGAATAATTGGAAGTCCGAAGGAGGCAAATATGGCGAATAAGGTAAATACTACAATAGATAGTACTACAGTTCATTCAATTTTTACATTTCTAACGCACTTGTATGGGAACGTGCATTATTCTGGTAGAAATTAATGTCCTTACGCAAACCAGCTGATTTGTCATGGTTTCTATTTTATCGAAAGATTCTAGAAATCTAGCGTAATATACACCGTTTATTGTTTCGTCCTTGCAGAGACAGTCAAGTAACATTCCCTTAACATCTCAAAACACTGATACCACTGTCAGTGCATTCATACTGAAACCAAGTTTTATCTGTTGCAATAAATCGTAACATGAAATGTGTTTTATTTAATTAAACCACTTCACCGGCAGCCGGAAACAATGCTTTTACAAACCCGACATATATCGGGACAAACGTTGAAGTGATTAAAATGATAGGTATTTTCTCTGTACGTTATTATAATTTGTTAAAAAGGATATTTTTTTCCAACACGATATAATTTTTTTTTTCTTAGGTATAGGCATATAAGTCGAGACAGTGTTAATCGTAACTTAATTTTTCAAATCTGGGTTTTATCTGTAGACTTATATTAATTTAAATTACGATATTTTTACATTTCTGACAACCCTACAGCTTAGTGAACTGATATATAAGTTCGAGGCGATGAGCAAGTCCGATGGAATACATTTTATGCATCTTACTTTTAAACAACATTTGTACCATAATTTTTGAATAAAAAATTACTTTTTTTTTAATTTCAGACATTTTTAACATTTGTTAAAATTGCATTTATATATTTAAAAAATATATTTATTTGCAAATTCTCATGCGAATTCAACGTTAGAGAAACACAACCATTTGCCCCGAAACGGCCGAAGAATGATGCTTTACAAAATTGCACTTATTGGTAATATTTAAATATTTTCATAAGGATTTTGTGAAATATTGATATTTTTTTTCCCTTAGAGGTGAATTTCTTTAATTTACACATTTGTGTAAATTTTTATTTTAAAGCTTATAAATGATATTAATAATGTATTATTTAAAGATAAATTCTTCTTTAAATATAATTCATATTTCTGAGATATGAAGCGGAGACAAACTATTGAATTCAGTACTTTAATAGAATTAATCATATTATATGCTGAAAACAAAATTCTTCCAATTTCGATTTCTGAAATCATAATTTTATTGAATTTGCCTCTAGCTATAAATGTAATCAAATTTAAAAGTCGTAACTTGTGTTTGTGTTCTTAATTACCTTATCTGAATCAAAATTCAATAGCAAATAACACATAAATGAATCATGCCGATAAATGTCAGTTGTGACAAATTTATTGATCGCGCATTTTTCATGTGATAAAAAAAAATAACTTAGAGAAACAAAACATAAGATAAATGTTAAAGTCTGATTACTTTATTCCCGATAAAAGAAAAAACTACTCTGATATGACAATACCATAAGATTCATATATCTTATGTTTATTAATATTTCACGATTCGCTATCACTGTGACAAAATTAAATAACAAACCAATCACCCAATCGGTTTAAATGTTCAATCTGTTTAAATGTTCTAATATTTTGAGGAAGTGAAATGTCACTTGTGGCAGACTGCAGTAATATCTGCAGGATAGTAGAACATGGTGAAGACGCTTATTTTAATACGGGAACCCGCCAAACACGTAGTTCTCCAATCCCTTGAATATCGCTCATAAGGCTAATGCAAAAATTTCACGTTTAATAAGTGAACGGTTATTACGCGATCACACTTAATACACCATAAAATTTTGTACTTTTGAGGGGTAAAAATCACGCTTAACCCTTTATGTCTCAAATTTTGAATTCGTGAAAATTTCATCGTCTAAATCATTTTTTGGGAATTTTGAAACTACAGAGCCAGAAAAAAAAATCTTGACACTCATCCCCAACAGCAAGAGATATCGGCTAAATTTCAGCCTGTTATAAGAATTGTAGTTAAATGAACGGTAATCTAATACAGACATTAATCCGATGTTGTCTCGACAATTACTGACGATTCCTCTAGTTATAGGTCAAATGCTAATTTTGGTAGGAAGTCGAATTATATGAAATAAATTGATTGGCACATACTGCAAAAATAAAATCGGCAGATACTGTTAGACGATCAAAATTGAATCATTTTGCTGGCAGCGTATTATTTTGCATCGGTGCTAACTCTACCCTCGTAGTGAAATGTATCACGTGACATAAACACACCAATATCCTTCTAAATCTTTATCTCCTATCCTATCAAAATCCTCTTTTCACGTTTCAAGGACAGACTAGACCCAACTTTTAAACGAACAAACGAAGGGAATAGAAGTAAAAAAATCTTCTGAAGAATTGTTTCTTGGTGAGAATAAATTTCTTATGTACAAATCAGTAAACCTTAATCTGTTAAAAGTTTTCAGATTTACCACGATAACTGGAAAGGAGGTTGTAATCAAAATCTAAAAACTTTTAAAAAAATTCTAATTTTCTTTCTTTGGTTTCTCTTTTTTAGTTGCGTATAGTCATTCATACTTAAAAATATACTCTGATAGGTAGGACTTAAAATTACTAATAAATCAAATAAATTAAGTAAATGAAACTGATATATTTGTTGATATATCTCATATGTAAGACTTGCCGTTTTTTTAAATTAGATAAATATGAGAACTACAATCTATTTGCTCTAAATGCATGATTTTAATTATAAATTTAAAAACTCTGAGTAAATAAAGAAATTTCTTTAGAAATTATCTAAAATTTTTGGAATTAATAAAATGCGCTAGAACTGTAATAAAATGAAAGATGATTGATTGAAATGACACATAAAAAAATTGGGAAGTTTTGGGATTTTTTTTTATAAATGTTATGATTTAAATTGTCGTACAGGGAAGTAAATCATCTTTTTTGCTCCAGATAGTGAAAAGTTTACTTTTATGGTATATTTAAAAGTAGAAAAAATACTCAACAAAATATTCATTAAAATAATCATTTATATTTAGAAAAAAAATATTTTTTATACATAATCATAATATAATGAAAAGTGTTAAAGAATGTAATTTTTACAGTTGGGAAATAATGTTAAGTGGGAATAATTTCCATCATATTGCATAATTAATTTAAATATTTGTAAGTTCGTTTTTATTCAAATAATATATTTTTCTAAATGGTAATATTTTCCACTATCAAATGCAAGAATATTTACCTATCGCGGGTATAACTATTTAATACGTAAGAAATTTAGTATTGTTTAAAGTCTGAACATTGCTGTTAAACGATGGTACAATAAAAATTACAAATAATTACAATTACAGTTTAAATTACAATTATTCTTTTTTCTAAGATGCAAAAATATTTATACCTCAATAGTATTTGTAATAAGTAAGAGCGTAATCTTTACCTTAAAAATTAATTTATTTGCTTCTTACACTAGAAAATTCATTGAAATTTAAAATTTAATTGTAATAATTATAATTTTTATAATAAATGCGTTTAACAGCAATTTTTAAGCTTTAAACTAAAACAATTTATTTAGTGTTTCATTGGCTATGTAATTGACTTGTAAATAATTTTGCATTTTATTTGTAAAAAGTCCTTCCGGCCAGTACCGGGAGGATGAGGTAGCTTTCATATTCCTTATTTTAAAAAATCCAACTTATATTATTCAAACACACGAAGCTCAATTTAGTGTATACCGAATATAGGAGATTCAATACTAATTTTATCAAGACTATAGCATTATGAATTAGAATTTCGCGAAATTAGTCAGCTTTATCCAAGATGCTTTTATTTAAAGTAACTTATATTTGGCTGCCAAATTCGGCGATTTCTTAAAATGCCTGCCAATTTAAGACAACATGGTGGATGAGGCTAACAAGTGAACTTGGTATAGGCCTTAGTAATTGCTGTGCACATGCTCACTCACATCGGAATCGGTTGATATATACAAGTGCTGTCGCAATCAAAAAATCAGATTTTTAGGTAGCTTTCATTAAAAAAATCTACTTATTGCAGCCGTTCGGAGGAAAGCGATTTCAAAAAATTTTGGTATATTTTCATTGATCATGACCTCCCAAACCCCGAAACCACGTTCCGTTCAAAATTGATATATATATATATATGACGTTTGTCATACTGTAGCTCTCGTATTTATGAACCGATTTGGATGTAATTCGGTGTGTACATAGTACATACCAATGTCTCGACCGAGTTCGTTGGCCAGCTTCATCCGCCCTTTTGTTTCAAAATGGCGGCCATTTAAAATTTAAAAAAAAAAATTAAAATTTGAAATATGGTATCAAAATTTTGAAAATGGAAAAATATTTTTTTCTTATGTATTTGACCATTATACAAAGACTCCGGAGCAGTTTTTGTTTCGTCTATATCTTAAAAAATGGGTGAGTTATAGCATTTTGAATTTCTAGCATGGCTGACATTTTGAAACGTCCTGAATTTTGTCACGCGATAAAAGGCGTATTTATGAACATCGTTTATACATAGTACATACCAATGTCTCAACCGAGTTCGTTGGCCAGCTTCATCCGCCATCTTGTTTCAAAATGCGGCCATTTAAAGTTTTAAGAAAAATTTAAATTTGAAATGTGGTACCAAAAAACTGAAAATTGAAAAAATATTTTTTTCTTATATGTTTCACCTTGATAAAAATATTCGGGAGCAGTTTTTGTTTCGTCTATATCTTAAAAAATGGCTGAGTTATAGCATTTTGAATTTCTAGAGTAGCTGACATTTTGAAACGTCCTGATTTTTGTCATGTGATAACAGGCGTATTTATGAACCGATTTGGATGTACCTTTCCGTGTACATAGTACATACAAATATTTCGACCGAGTTCGTTGGCCAGCTTCATCCGCCATCTAGTTTCAAAATGGCGGCCATTTAAAAAAAATTAAAAAATTTAAAACTTAAAATGAGATACCAAAAAATTAGAAAATGAAAAAGATTTTTTTTTTTAATGTGTTTTACCTTAATACAAAGATTCCGGAACAGGTTTATTTTCGTCTATATCTAAAAAAATGGCTGAGTTATACCATTTTGAATTTCTATCGTGGCTGACATTTTAAAACGACCTGATTTTTGTCACGCGACAACACGCGTATTTATGAAGCGATGTGGATGTAACTTTGTCTGTCTCTGTACATAGTACGTACCAATGTCTCTACCGAGTTCGTTGGCCAGCTTCATTAGCCATCTTGCTTCAAAAGGGTTGCCATTTAAAACAATTAATTTAAGGTATTAAAAAATTGGAAAATGAAAAAGATTTTTTTATGTGTTTGGCCTTTATACAAAGATTCTGGAGCAGTTTTTGTTTCTGAAAATTTGTTCTTTTGTTTATATCTTAAAAATTGGTTGAATTATAGCACTTTGAATTTCTAGCATGGCTAACACTTTGAAACGATCTCGTATTTGTCATGCGATAACACACGTATTCGCCTATTTCGATGTAAGAAGGCATGTGGATAGTATACATCAATATCTCGACCAAGTTCGCTGGTCAGCTTCATCAGCAATCTTGTTTCAAAATGGCGGCCCTCAAATTAAAAACAATCATATTTAAAGTGAGGTGCAAAAAAATTAGAAATTGAAAAAGGTTTCTTTCTTAAGTATTTGACCTTGATATAAGGATTCAGGAGCATTTTTTGTTTGTCTTTATCTTAAAAAATGGCGCAGATATAGCAGTTTCAATTTCTAATGTGGGTGACATTTTGAAAAATCTGATTTTTTGCCTGCGACAGCACACGTATATATCAACCGATTCAGATGTGAGTGAGCAACTGCACAGCAATTACTACTAAGGTCTCGACCAAGTTCACTGGTTAGTCTCATCCACCATGTTGTCTTAAAATGGCAGGCACTTTAAGAAATCGCCAAATTTGGCAGCCAAATATAAGTTACCTTAAATAAAAGCAGCTTGGATAAAGCTGATTAATTTCGCGAAATTTTCATTCATAATGATTTAGTCTCTCTATTCTAAAAAAAAAAAAAAAAAAAAAAAAAAAAAAAAAATAACTACCGCTGTCACCGCCGCCGCCGGTTTTGAATTTTTTGTGACCGGAGGTCTTTCTTCGTTAATATTAAGAAAAATAATGCATACAAAAATATGAAAATCGGTAGTATTATACAGTTTTCAAATCGAAGAATTAATTTAAGAGATATTTAATGCTAAACTTGAACAAAATCGTTCCACTAAAAAAGTTTTATAGGAGCAAAAACTATACATCAGAATTTAATAATTTTTAGATCATTTTATACGTTATAATTTCCCGGTGTGCAGAATTCATTTAATTTTTTAATTTGACTCATTTTTCGAGGTTTCATTTGTATTTTGAATTCAAATTTTCAGCATTTCGAGAGATATTTTTTATTATTATAGAAAATTGTACTAATTTAACCTGTTGCCAACTGTATAAACAAAGGCAACAATAATGTTTGCCTCAAATTAAAACATTATTTACACGTGACTATTATAAACAGAAAAAATCATTTGGAATTAGAATTAAATAATTATGTACAAAAGGCATGACCTTATTAAAAATTACGTCATAAAAAGTATACACCTGAATTATAAAAGAGAAGGATATTGTAAAATAATAAATTCGTTACCATGCGTTAGAAGTCTTAAATAGGAGAAATTACGTCATATTTACGTCACATTACATTTATTACATAAAATGAACACAATATAATATTACAAAACAGATTAAATTTAGAAATTCCGCTGGACATTTATCAGATATTTTGAGAGGATCTTTTCAACTATTTTTGTTAGGAAAGCGCAAATAATATTTCATTTCTAACAAAAGTATTTTCACGTGTATATTTAAAAGAGAAATAATAGCTTGGTCAAAATTACGTTAGATTAAAAATGATTAATTTAAAATGTCTCATTTAAAAGAACTTTCTTTTCGCTTTGTTAAAAAATACCAGGAGACAAAGACTCCGTTTACTTAATTCCTTTTATATTAGCTAATTTTGAAATGTTGTTACACGTGTCTACGTCATCAAGTTATTTTTATTTCGACGTTTTATTTGTTTTTTTATTAATGTTGTACTAATTTATTTGTTCTTTCGTTATTTAAAATAAAAATTATGTCAATTTGTATAATTTGGCGATTTACATAATTCGGCGAAATTGGTCGACTGGATAATCAAGTAGTACCGTAGCGGATTTGGCGTTAAAATTCCCCAATCAAAGAGAAATGAATAGAAATCCGTTTATAGGGAGATCGCTAATGTTTTTTAAATTATAATTCAATCTTTCAAAATCTTTTTAAAGCCGATCAAATTAGCGTGCATTTAGAGTCTGCGGTGTCTGGACGGGGCTTGGCGAGCGTAGCTCGTAGGTGGCCGAGCCCCCTAGTATTGATAAAAATTAGTATTGAATCTCCTATATTCGGTTTTCTCTAAATTGAGCTTCGTGTTTTTGAATAATATAAGTTGGCTTTTTTAAAATAAGGAATATGAAAGCCCTCTTCCTCCCGGCACTGGCCGGAAGGACTTTTCAAAATGTCACCCACATTAGAAAATGAAACTGCTATATCTGACCATTTTAGGTAGCTTTCTTTACAAAAAAGCTACCTATTGCAGCCGTTCGGAGGAAAGCGATTTCAAAAAATTTTGGTATATTTTCATCGATCATGACCCCCAGACCCCGAAACCAACCTCCGTTCAAAATTGATATATATATATATATATATATATATATACCAATGTCTCGACCGAGTTCGTTGGCCAGCTTCATCCGCCCTTTTGTTTCAAAATGGCGGCCATTTAAAATTTTTTAAAAATTTTAAAACTTGAAATGTGGTACCAAAAAATTAAAAATGTAAAATATTTTTTTTTCTTATGTATTTGACCTTTATACAAAGATTCCGGAGCAGTTTTTGTTTCGTCTATATCTTAAAAAACGGCTGAGTTATAGCATTTTGAATTTCTAGGGTCGCTGACATTTTGAAACGTCCTGAATTTTGTCACGCGATAAAAAGCGTATTTATGAACCGATTTGGATGTAACTTCGTTTATACATAGTACATACCAATCTCTCGACCGAGTTCGTTGGCCAGCTTCATCCGCCATTTTGTTTCAAAATGGCGGCCATTTAAATTTTTTTTAATTAAAAATTTGAAATGTGGTACCAAAAAATTGAAAATGGAAAAATATTTTTTCTTATGTATTTGACCTTTATACAAAGATTTCGGAGCAGTTTTTGTTTCGTCTATATCTTAAAAAATGGGTGAGTTATAGCATTTTGAATTTCTAGCGTGGCTGACATTTTGAAACGTCCTGAACTTTTTCACGCGATAAAAGGCGTATTTATGAACCGATTTGGATGTAACTTCGTTTATACATAGTACATACCAATGTCTCGACCGGGTTCGTTGGCCAGCTTCATCCGCCGTTTTGTTTCAAAATGGCAGCCATTTAAAATTTGTAAAAAATTTTAAAACTTGAAATGTGGTACCAAAAAATTAAAAATGGAAAAATATTTTTTTCTTATGTATTTGACCTTTATACAAAGATTCCGGAGCAGTTTTTGTTTCGTCTATATCTTAAAAAATGGCTGGGTTATAGCATTTTGAATTTCTAGCGTGGCTGACATTTTGAAACGTCCTGATTTTTCTCACGTAATAACAGGCGTATTTATGAACCGACTTGGATGTACCTTGGTGTGTACATAGTACATACCAATGTCTCGACCGAGTTCGTTGGCCAACTTCATTCGCCATCTTGTTTCAAAAGGGTTGCCATTTAAAAAAATTAATTTTAAAATTCAAAATGAGGTATTAAAGAATTGGAAAATGAAAAAAGATTTTTTTATGTGTTTTGCCTTGATACAAAGATTCCGGAGCAGTTTTTGTTTCTGAAAATTTGTTCTTTTGTTTATATCTTAAAAAATGGTTGATTTATAGCACTTTGAATTTCTAGCATGGCTAACTTTTTGAAACGATCTTGTATTTGTCATGCGATAACACACGTATTCGCCTATTTCGATGTAAGAAGGCATGTGGATAGTATACATCAACACCTCAACCAAGTTCGCTGGCCAGATTCATCAGCCATCTTGTTTCAAAATGGCGACCATTAAATTAAAATATATATATATATTTAAAGTGAGGTGCAAAAAAAAATTAGAAATTGAAAAAGGTTTCTTTCTTAAGTATTTGACCTTGATATAAGGATTCAGGAGCATTTTTTGTTTGTCTTTACCTTAAAAAATGGCTCAGATATAGCAGTTTCAATTTCTATTGTGGGTGACATCTTGAAAAATCTGATTTTTTGCATGCGACAGCACTCCTATATATTAACCGATTCCGATGTGAGTGAGCATGTGCACAGCAATTACTAAGGTCTCGACCAAGTTCACTGCTTAGCCTCATCCACCATGTTGTCTTAAAATGACAGGCACTTTAAGAAATTGCCGAATTTGGCAGCCAAATATATGTTACTTTAAAGAAAAGCAGCTTGGATAAAGCTGACTAATTTCGCGAAATTCTCATTCATTATATTGATAAAAATTAGTATTGAATCTCCTATATTCGGTTTCCACTAAATTGAGCTTCGTGTGTTTGAATGATATAATTTGGCTATTTTTAAATAAGGATTATGAAAGCTACCTCTTCCTCCCGGCACTGGCCGGAAGGACTTTTTTAAGACAAAGACAAAAAAAAATGCTCCTGAATTTTTATATCAAGGTCAAATACTTAAGAAAGAAACCATTTAGGTAGCTTTCATTACAAAAAGCTACCTATTGCAGCCGTTCGGAGGAAAGCGATTTCAAAAAATTTTGGTATATTTTCATCGAACATGACCCCCAGACCCCGAAACCACCCTCCGTTCAAATTTGATATATATATATATATATGGATATATATATATATATATATATATATATATATATATATATATATATATATATATATATATATATATATATATTTCCATATATATATATATATATATATCTGACATATGTCACACTGTAACTCTCGTATTTATGAACCGATTTGGATGTAATTCGGTGTGTACATAGTACACACCAATGTCTCGACCGAGTTCGCTGGCCAGCTTCATCCGCCATTTTGTTTCAAAATGGCGGCCATTTAAATTTTTTTTTTAAATTTAAAATTTGAAATGTGGTACCAAAAATTTGAAAATGGAAAAATATTTTTTTCTTGTGTATTTGACCTTTATACAAAGACTCCAGAGCAGTTTTTGTTTCGTCTATATCTTAAAAAATGGCTGAGTTATAGCATTTTGAATTTCTAGCGTGGCTCACATTTTGAAACGTCCTGAATTTTGTCACGCGATAAAAGTCGTATTTATGAACCGATTTGGATGTAACTTCGTTTATACATAGTACATACCAATGTCTCGACCGAGTTCGTTGGCCAGCTTCATCCGCCATTTTGTTTCAAAATGGCGGTCATTTAAATTTTTTTTAAATTTAAATTTGAAATGTGGTACCAAAAAATTGAAAATGGAAAAATATTTTTTTCTTGTGTATTTGACCTTTATACAAAGACTCCGGAGCAGTTTTTGTTTCGTCTATATCTTAAAAAATGGCTGAGTTATAGCATTTTGAATTTCTAGCGTGGTTGACATTTTGAAACGTCCTGAATTTTGTCACGCGATAAAAGGCGTATTTATGAACCGATTTGGATGTAACTTCGTTTATACATAGTACATACAAATGTTTCGACCGAGTTCGTTGGCCAGCATCATCCGCCATTTTGTTTAAAAATGGCGGCCATTTAAATTTTTAAGAAAAATTTAAATATGAAATGTGGTACCAAAAAATTGAAAATTGAAAAAATATTTTTTCCTTATGTGTTTGACCTTGATAAAAAGATTCGGGAGCAGTTTTTGTTTCGTCTATATCTTAAAAAATGGCTGAGTTATAGCATTTTGAATTTCTAGCGTGGCTGACATTTTGAAGCGTCCTGATTTTTGTCACGTGATAACACATGTATTTATGAACCGATTTGGATGTAATTCGGTGTGTACATAGTACACACCAATCTCTCGTCCGAGTTCGTTGGCCAGCTTCATCCGCTATCTTGTTCCAAAATGGCGGCCATTTAAAAAAAATTCAAAAATTTAAAATTTAAAATGAGATACCAAAAAATTGGAAAACGAAAAAGATTTTCTTTGTATGTGTTTGACCTTAATACAGAGATTCCGGAACAGGTTTTGTTTCGTCTATATCTAAAAAAATGGCTGAGTTATAGCATTTTGAATTTCTATTGTGGCTGACATTTTAAAACGACCTGATTTTTGTCACGCGATAACAGTCGTATTTATGAACCAATTTGGATGTAACTTGGTCTGTACATAGTACATACCAATGTCGCAACCGAGTTCGTTGGCCAGTTTCATTCGCCATCTTGTTTCAAAAGGGTTGCCATTTAAAAAAAGTAATTTAAAATTTAAAATGAAGTATTAAAAAATTGGAAAAATGAAAAAAAAATTGTGTGTTTGGCCTTGATACAAAGATTCTGGAGCAGTTTTTGTTTCTGAAAATTTGTTATTTTGTTTATATCTTAAAAAATAGTTGAATTATAGCACTTTAAATTTCTAGCATGGCTAACACTTTGAAACGATCTTGTATTTGTCACGCGATAACACACGTATTCGCCTATTTCGATGGAAGAAGGCATGTGGAGAGTATACATCAATATCTCGACCAAGTTCGCTGGCCAGCTTCATCAGCCATCTTGTTTCAAAATGGCGGCCATTAAATTAAAAAAAATATATATTTAAAGTGAGGTGCAAAAAAATTAGAAATAGAAAAAGGTTTCTTTCTTAAGTATTTGACCTTGATATAAGCATTTACGAGCATTTTTTGTTTGTCTTTATCTTAAAAAATGGCTCAGATATAGCAGTTTCAATTTCTAATGTGGGTGACATTTTGAAAAATCTTATTTTTTGCTTGCGACAGCACTCGTATATATCAACCGATTTCGATGTGAGTGAGCATGTGCACAGCATTTACTAAGGTCTCGACCAAGTTCACTGGTTAGCCTCATCCACCATGTTGTCTTAAAATGGCAGGCACTTTAAGAAATCGCCGAATTTGGCAGCCAAATGTAATTTACTGTAAATAAAAGCAGCTTTGATAAAGCTGAATAATTTCGCGAAATTCTCATTCATAATGATTTAGTATTGATAAAAATTAGTATTGAATCTCCTATATTCGGTTTCCACTAAATTGAGCTTCGTGTGTTTGAATAATATAAGTTGGCTTTTTAAAATAAGGAAAATGAAAGCTACCTCTTCCTCCCGGCACTGGCCGGAAGGAATTTTTCAATTTCTAATTTTTTTGCACCTCACTTTAAATATAATACTTTTTTAATTTAATGGCGGCCATTTTGAAACAAGATGGCTGATGAAGCTGGCCAGCGAACTTGGTCGAGATATTGATGTATACTCTCCACATGACTTCTTAGAACGAAATAGGCGAATGCGTGTGTTATCGCGTGACAAATACAAGATCATTTCAAAATGTTAGCCATGCTAGAAATTTAAAGTGCTATAATTCAACATTTCTTAAAGATATAAACAAAAGAACAAATTTTCAGAAACAAAAACTGCTCCAGAATCTTTGTATCAAGGCCAAACACATAAAAAAAAATTTTTTTTCATTTTCCAATTTTTAATACCTCATTTTAAATTTTAAATTTAATTTTTTTTAATGGCGACCGTTTTGAAACAAGATAGCGAATGAAGCTGGCCAACGAACTCGGTGGAGACATTGGTATGCACTATGTACAGACGAAGTTACATCCAAATCGGTTCATAAATACGCCTGTTATCGTGTTATAAAAATCAGGTCGTTTTAAAATTTCAAACACAATAGAAATTCAAAATGTTATAACTCAGCCATTTTTTTAGATATAGACGAAACAAAAACTGTTCCGGAATCTTTGTATTAAGGTCAAATACATACAAAAAAAAAATCTTTTCCATTTTCCAATTTTTTGGTACCACATTTCAAATTTAAATTTTTCTTAAAAATTTAAATGGCCGCCATTTTTAAACAAGATGGCGGATGAAGCTGGCCAACGAACTCGGTCGAGACATTGGTATGTACTATGTATAAACGAAGTTACATCCAAATTGATTCATAAATACGCCTTTTATCGCATGATAAAATTCAGGACGTTTCAAAATGTCAGCCACGCTGGAAATTCAAAATGCTATAACTCAGCCATTTTTTAAGATATAGATGAAACAAAAACTGCTCCGGAATTTTTGTATAAAGGTCAAATACATAAGAAAAAAATATTTTTCCATTTTCAAATTTTGGAACCACTTTTCAAATTTAATTTTTTTTTTTTAAGTTTTAAATGGCCGCCATTTTGAAACAAAATGGCGGATGAAGCTGGCCAACGAACTCAGTCAAGACATTGGTATGTACTATGTACACACCGAATTACATCCAAATCGGTTCATAAATACGAGAGTTACAGTGTGACAAAAGTCAGATATATATATATATATATATATATATATATATATATATATATATATATATATAAATTTTGAACGGAGGGTGGTTTCTGGGTCTGGGGGTCATGATCGATGAAAATATACCAAAATTTTTTGAAATTGCTTTCCTCCGAATGGCTGCAATAGGTAGCTTTTTGTAATGAAAGCTACCTAAAATAATGCCAATTAGTAATATTTATTCTTTGAATTTAAACGAACTTTCTTACTTTTAAATACTATTTTTTCACCTACAAATGTGCTTGTAGGATATCAGTAAGTAATTGGCAAAATATGATATGATATTGGAATGTTCTCGGCAAAAGATTAGCTAGAGACCAAATGATCGTAAACTAATAGGCAAAAGCTTCAAAACTGATTTAATAATAATCGGGATGCGATGCTCATTATGTGCTTTGCCGGACGGACAAAAACACTTTCCCGCCATCCATATTGAAAGCGATCGTTCGGGCGAAACATGGTCATATTAGGGCATTCGGCGGAAACTCGGTCAGGAATTATTTGCTGCTTCGGAAGCCACAGTCTCAATGTTCAAAAGTTTTATTTTGTTTTTTCCTACTTTAAACAGCAGAGAGAGGAAGGCAGTTTCTATTGCGAGTTGGCCACTTGTTGTGGTGGTCCTTCAGATGGCTCAGTGTTCTTCTTTATTATTTTTAGTGCTGGTAGTGGTTTGAAAAGAGGGCTTTTTTAAAATTGTTCAATGACTCTCAGTTTTTTTGCTGGCATTGTACATTAGAAAATTCACACAATTATTTAATACACTGTAGAAGGATTTTGCCAATTAAAAATAATTAATTAAATTAAAATTTTTGCGGATTTTTTGCAAGATGTATAACTGCACTCTTAACTTTTATTTATTTTTTTAGTATTAAACAGAATTGAGAAATTTACAATTATAATGTTCTTACGTAGGAATCTATAATAATAAAGAAAGAAGTTTGTGTGTAAGTGAGTGTGTCGACGGTGTTCTTAAGAGACCACTACACGTAGAGCTACAAAATTTGGGGAAAAGTTACGTCTACATATGAAGTTTTGCACCTCGAAGCCCGATTTTCGATTTTTAAATTAGATTTTTTTTTATTTAGTTTTTTGTGTGATTTTCAGCGCTTTTTTATGTTTCGAGGCGATTTTTCCATATAAGTGAGAATAATATGGTTTCTTTCTTTTAAACCAATATAGTAAATTTTGTTCTCTTTTCAAAAAAGTTTATTCGGAATTCGTGCAGCAATTTTTGAATTTTTAGCAAATTTTTTATGCAATTATTGAACAGCATTTAATGCATTTCCATACCTATAAGGAGGTTACCGTAGAGGGACACAGTTCTGTCGCCAAATGCCGCCAAGTTTGTCGCTAACTTGGCGGTATATCGCCGAGCTTGGCCACCAAAATGAGTCGCCAAAAGTGATGCCAACTTTGCGATATCTCTAATATTTCGCCAAATTCCCATAGACTTCCATTGTAAACCAATATGGATTACTTGCTTACAGAAAATCAACAAATTGAGATATTTTAATGCAACAAAAACTAATATTTAAAAGAAAACGGTTTCTTTCTTTTAATCCAATATAGTAAATTTTGTTCTCTTTTTAAAAAAGTTTATCCGGAATTCATATAGCGATTTTTTAATGCGATTATTGAACAGCATGTAATGCATCTCCATACGTATAAGGGGGGGGGGGGGGGTTACCGTAGGGGGATCCAGTTCTGTCGCCAAATAACGCCAAGTTTGTCGCCAACTTAGCGATATATCGCCAAATTTGGCGATATCTCTAATATGTGGCCAAATTCCCATAGACTTAGGGTTAACTTGCTTTCAGAAAATCAACAAATTGAGATGCAACAAATTATTTGATTTGAATGCAACAAAAACTAATATTAACTTTAGGGATTATATTAATTATATTTAGGGGAATAAAGTAAATTATTACGAATAAAAGTAACATGATCTAATGCTTAGCATGATTTCCAAAACATAAATTTTAAGAGAGCCCACAGGTCAAAGGAATTAGATTTGAAACTTTTATCCAATTATAGTAAATTTTGACTTTCGTGATTTTTGAACTTTTTTGTGATTTTTAATGTGATTTTTACGTTTCTTCGCGATCCGCTGCAATTTTTTGACATTCCATTTTTGACCTAAAGTACATTCTGACCTCATTTCAATAAAGGTTATTCGGATTTCGTATAGCAATTTTCGAATTTTTCGGGAATTTTCTATGTTATTTTTAGTGTATTTTAGCGATTTGCTGCTATTTTTCCATATTAGTGAAAGGAATCAACTTGCAATCGTCGAACACAATATATATATATATTTTCTCTTTTTAAAATTTTTCGCGATATTTTATTGTGATTTTCAGAACTTTTTCGTAATTCCTGCTGTTTTTTGACGTACCCGGGCAACGCCGGGCAAGTTCGCTTGTACAGAAATATTTCCGAACTGAAACTTCTCCCTCCGCCCCAATCTTTTAACGGCAAGAGAGCTGAAAAGATGCAAAGCCAAAAGAAACCATCAATCTATACTAATAAAAGTACAAATCGCTCTGTCTGTCTGTCTGTCTGTGTGCGATGGCTAGCAAAATCTACGGCACGTATGAGGTTCAATTTTTTTTTAATAAGAGTCCAAGGCCTCTTCTAATGCACCATATCCTCAGAATTTTAATATTCTAATTATTAGCTGAGTAATTTATTAATATTCGGACATCACTCTCATCAAAAGTACGCCTTTCTTCCCTCAGATTACTTTCGGTTGGTTGGTTCATAAAGCATCGCTCATCAAAAATACGTTTCTTAGTTTCCGTTTGCTTTCGGTTGGTTGGTTGTATAAAGCTTTTGCAGAAATAATTAAGTAAACCGGGATACAATTAAATAAACTGATTTGAGTGCTTAATGTTTCATGTGTGACTGTTTTTTCAACTAAACATTAAATTTTAGCATGAAGGTAAAACACATGCTTTGAAAACATATTTAATAATAATGAGCGTTTAAGAGAAGGGATTAGTTTCAAAGGACGTCACAACCTAGCAACCCCTTTGACAACCTGGCAGGCTGTTTGTTTGCCACACTGTTTTCTGCTTTTTTTTCCTACTTTGATTGGTTGAGCGATAATATCTGCTAAAAAATCGGCGATTTTGGTTGGTTTACGGAAAGTTTGAGGTGCTTGTTTGATGCTGATTTATTTAGATAGCAAGAAATGTGTTTTTTAAACGTTAAATAAAAGATTAGAATACTCCTTACTGCAGGACATGAAATTTCAGTTCAAAAGGTGCTCGCCATACTAAAACTTTTGCTCGCCATTATTTTACATTCGTTCAGACAGCAACGTCGGTCCCCACACTTGCCCAGAAAATGAACTATTTATGGCAAACTGAATTTAAATTGTTCGTTGTTAGAAGGAGCTGTCTGTTAAATCAGGAATATTCTACATTCATGAGAAATATGAACATTTTTAAAGTGCTAACAGATGTAGCATGAAGAACTTTCTGGTGACCGAAATCATAAAAGAATGCAGAAACTGAAAAATCGAAACATATTTATTGCAAAACTAAAAAAATAATATTAACTCAAAATAAGTTTGCTATAAGGTTTCAATGTTACAGAAATTGTCACATACCACTAAAACATCATGTAAGAAAAAGTTTCTGTACTTTTAGAGCTTCATGTTTGTGTAGCGTTGCCTTTCAGTACTGAAATACAACTGGTCAATAACAGTTGTAGGGTCAAAATCTGTCAGGGTTGGTCCATTAATAGAAATTCTAAGTAAATCCACCAGTTTCTCAGTCTTCAGAGAGTTCCTGTATGGAGTCTTGAGTCTGTTGTGACAGCTGTAGCCTCTCGCACGAAGCTATGCTCACTGGTAGAACAGCACAAATTGTTAGAATCTGGAACGAATTGGGGAATCTTGCTGAGTACTTTTCACAGCAAAAACTTCTCCAGAATACCTTTCAATGTTAGTGAAGGGAACATAAACTTTAATTCTGCCCACTCTGCCAATACAATATCCACTTTTTTATTAAATAGACTTGGGTTCAAATGCATGGAGACTGTTTTATTTCTTCTAACCCAAATTCATTTTTTTCTTTGGGAGGCCAACCCAAAGCGTCAGAAACATGCAGATATGTTAACACATATGTATAGCAGATATGTTGACATAGATTACAGTCTTACTGTGATGTATATCTTTGCAAGTTTAATTAATCTCCATCTTAAAGTCTGAAACTCTCGCTCCCCATTTTTGAACATTTACCAACTGTACAACCTTAATTATCCTTGAGATGGATAGCTGGTCCTAAAACCTCTGTTCGTTTTGGTCCAACACTGGATTCGAGATCTGTCAGAACTGAGATACAATGTTCAATTTTTATTTCTAGATGAAATTAAAAGTTCCTTGATTAAATGACAAGAGTTCTTTTTTTGTAGAAATCCAATAGGAAGTACAGAACGCAAAGAAATTTGTAATCCTTCAATCTTTTCAGCAAACCCTTAGACTTTACTAGTATTATTGTCTTTTCTGTTGGCCCACTGTTCAAGATGGCTTGCAAAAGAGCTTTCACAGCACTTTCTTTGAAGAATAATTATCTAATAGCGTGAATATCGCTCAGTTTAAGAATTCTTTTTTCCAGAATTTGTGCTGTTTCTTTTAACACACGAGATCTTTTAGTCGAGACATAGTAAAATTTAAAAATACTCCTAACCACTGAATCAAATATTTTTAGATACTTCACCACATGCATTCAAAAACAGCCAACTGCAAATGGTGTACAAGGCAGTGAATGTTTATCAATTTAGCACAAATAGATTTCTTTTTCATAGCCAGTCCGATTTGTATACAATCATATTTGGAGCATCATCAATACCCAACCGTACAATATAACACCTATTTCTACATTTATTTTGACCTGTATTCTTATCTGTAAAATAACTGGATGAAGTAGAACTCGGCAGCTCTATTGCTTCTAAAATTTCCTTTTTGATATGATTATCTTTTGCATCCACGTATCGAACATACACATTTGCATGTTCAACATCTGATCTATCTGCGGTACCATCAACCAGAATGCTCATTTATGTACACTTTTTTAATTTTTCCACTAAATCTAACTTCATAGTTTCAGCAATAAAAATTCCTGTATTGTTTTTCATTGCCATACTTTGTTAAAATACCCACAATTCTCATCTAAGCACAAAAGATCTACAAGATCCGCATTGAGGCATGATATTCTGAGCGTATACAGTTTGATTTAAAATACAACATTTTAAAAGACAAAACTTACTCGCCAACCTTAAATATTTGCTCGCCATTGGCGAGCTGGCGAGCGGAAATTTCGCGCCCTGCCTTACTGGCTCTTTTACTGCTAGAAATTAGAAATTGGCAACAATAAGTCCCTGCATTCTAATGCTTTCTGCTGCTGTAGCGGGTAGCAACAGTTTTAATAGAATTTAAATTCTCATTTTTGATACTGATAATGATTTTCTTTCAGAAGTGTTTTTTTAAAGTCATTTTTAATCGCTTTTTTTAGTTGCTCTCTTTTATGTTTTAAATACAGAAAAATGTTCCGAATATATTGCCCGTCTACTGTACAGTGCCGCAGGCAGTGGGAACTCATGTCGGATGTTCGTACAGAACTTTTTGTACACTTAATTTATGAGTGTCTGTGTGGGGGGGGCGTTAATTTCACAAATTGGTTTATTTCTTTTATATGCTTATTTTAAATGGTAGTCACGTTACGTTTTATTGTACCCCCCCCCCCCCCCCACATCCATGTACCTACGTGTAGGTTGCTTGAAGAGGTTTCGTTTATATACGCTTTTGCTAAGAATAGAGTGCGCTCCCTGGTGGTGGAATGTAGAACTAACAGACCACGATTTCATTTAAAGTAGGGAATCTAACAAGGAGATCTGTTTGAAACTGCAAGATATTTATAACACATTAGAAAAAGTTTATATAAGAATGGCGCGTGAAATTTCAGGAAGGTGGAGGGAGGAGGAGTTTACCACTATTTCCGAATAGTAATTTCAACAAATATCTTAAATTCTTGCTGAAGACCGCCACCTCCTCGACTAACATATCTACTGATAGGTTATGTAAAGGAGCTTTTGTTAAGAATAGAGTGCGCTCCCTGGTGGTGGAATGTGGAAGCAACATAACGCGATTTTGTTAAAATTAGGAAATCTAGAAAGGCGATCTGTTTGAAACTTTAAGAGCGTTTATAACACAAAAGATAAAGTGTAAAAAAGAATGGTGCGTGAAATTCCAGGGTGCTCTATATTTCTTTTAAAAAAATAGCGTTTCTAACTTTTTATATGCCGTTTTTTGAGGGAGTCATGAGACATATGCTACTTATTAAAAGTTACAGACATTATATCTGCTTTGAAAAATACCTACTTTTATTTTGGAGAGTATATAAAAACCATAGGATAAAATTTTAATGGGAGTTCAAATTTAAACCAAAATTTTAAAAATACAGCATTTACAGATTTTAAACTTTAGCTTGTCTTCCTATATTTGTAGACTAATTAAGAGTATGTAAATTAAAAAAAAATGATTCAGAACTTTTTGTTCGAATTGGAAAAATATCGACTTTTAAAAAGAAAAAAAAAAACGCTTTTTTAATAGAGAATGAACGCGAATTCGTAAAATTTGGAAAACGAACTAACCGATCGACTTGAAATTTTCACGTAAGTTATAACAGCCCTTTGACCTCTGTTTCGTAGATTAATATTTGTATAGAAAATATTGCGCTCCCTGTCGGTTGGAGGTTGCACTACCCACTATTTTCGAATAGGAAATTAAGCAAATTTCTTAATTTATTATTTTAGTCAACGTCCTAATTTTAACACAATGTTTATCGAAGCAGCTAAATAGACCAGATTTACATCTCCTATAAAAATTTTGAAACGTTCGGAGGGGTTGAAATATTTTTACAAAACAAAATGTCTGAAAATGTTCACGAAACCAGTAAAAACCTCAGTCTTTTGTCGCAGTTCCGCTAACTTTCGGTACGCATAAACTCCCAAAATCAACTTACGGAAAATAGTATGTATCTTCAATTTAATATTTTTCTTGCGATTTTTTCATATTTAAAAATATAAATTTAGACAAAAGGGAATTAAAGATACAAAATCATACCAATTTGAGGTTCATTCATCATGGGCCCAGGCAACGCCGGGTGGGTCTGCTAGTTTAAAAATATTTTTGTTTTGTGTAACCAACAATGCCTTTGGTACTTGATAAAGTAACGAGTCTATAACTCATTGTAAACTGTATCACTACTAATCGATGTATTAAATGAATTTTATAACAAGATATTTTAATGGTACTTTAAAATACCATCGAAGCATAAGGGTCAATCCATTTCAAGTGGTCCAGCACTGGTTGCTCAACCATTTAAAAAAAAAAATTTGAAATTTTTTGTACAACACCCCTAACATGATGCAAGTTCAAAATGACTATTATTTTAATTTTATTAATTTTTGTTTGTGCATGGCGGCCATCTTTGTTTCATCGTCTGCAGCAATTTTCTCGCAGGAAGGGTTTACGGAATCTTAAATAATTCATCGTTTATTTCTCCAATTCAAGTGCGGTTTACAGCAATTTGTACAAAATATATTGTGCTAAAAATTTGGTAATAGAGTAGTTTCTGAAACTAAATGCTTATTGGTGAAATTTAGGCATAAACTTTCAGTTTTTTCCCAAAATTTGCCCGTTTACAAGAGGAAATTTTTCTAGCAAGGAAAACTGTCAACATGACATACTTTTTTTTACAAATATGCTGAAAGTACTTGTACTCACACGCCAAGTTCCAGATCAGGGACATTCTTTCTCTTCGCTAAAAAAATTCCCAAATTTTTCAAAAATGTCAAAAATCGCACTTTTGAGGCTTTGATATCTCTGGTGGGGCACGAGATAAAAATCTGAAATTCGGGTTGCTGAGAGTATTGCATGGTAGTGTTATGCACAAGAAATTTCAGGATGGAGATTTGACTACAAGCTGAGATATGGCAAGGGCAACATGTCAAAACAATACTGCCAAACTACTGTTTTGTTGTAGTCACAGCTAAGGATTTATCTCAGAGTGTCATTTAAATTTATTTTTTTATTATCTTTAAATATTAGTAACAGAAAATAAAGCCTTTCGCAAAGCTTAGAAATTAATTTAAAAAATAATTATCCCTAAGTCTTTGTATGGTTTCAGTAATTTTCCTTGTAATTTTAGCAAGTAAAAGAAATCTTGACACTTTTACATAAAGAAAAAAAATATTTTAATACAAGACCTAAGACAAAAACAGAATAGGGAAAGAGAAAAGCTGTTAATTTTGTCATACTTGTTGAGACATGATCAAACGTGAACACGTTCTTGCTTGTTGGTTTAAAAACCACAATTTTGATCTTTCTCAAAATTTTATTTGTAAGAACCAAGTCTTGTCATCTCTTAATAACTTGATTGAAGTTCTTGGCCCGGCTGGCTCATAGAAATAAACTTTGAAATCACTATATGCGAGTCTCACTTCATTAATAATTCCTAGCTTACTTCTTATGCAAAAATGTCATTTTTCTACAGTATGAATTTTGATAGGGCTCTGAAAATTACTTGAAGCTGATGCATGGTAATATCGTATAATGTTTGATTTACAGGAACATACTTATGGTAGGACCGTGTTTCAGAGACTGGCAAACAGCATTAAAATTGTGGTTTTTAAACCAACAAGCAGGAATGTGTTTTGACACGTTTGATCATGTCTCAACAAGTAGGTCAACATTAACCGCTTTTCTCTTTCCCTATTCCGTTTTTGTATCAGGTCTTGTATAAAAATATGATTTTTTTTTATGTAAAAGTGCTGATGTTTCTTTTAGTTACTAAAACTACAACAAAAATTACGGAAACCATAAAAAATGTATTACTTAGGGATAATTATTTTTTAAATTAATTTCTAAACATTGCAAAAGGCTTTATTTTCTGTTACTAATATTTAAAGATAATAAAAAAATAAATTTAAATGACACTCTGAGATAAATACTTAGCTGTGACTACAACAAAACAGTAGTTTGGCAGTATTGTTTTGGCATGTTGCCTTTGCCATATCTCAGCTTGTAGTCAAATCTCCATCCTGAAATTTCTTGTGCATAACACTACCATGCAATACTCTCAGCAACCCGAATTTCAGATTTTTATCTCGTGCCCCACCAGAGATATCAAAGCCTCAAAAGTGCGATTTTTGACATTTTTGAAAAATTTGGGAATTTTTTTAGCGAAGAGAAAGAATGTCCCATATCTGGAACTTGGCGTGTGAGTACAAGTACTTTCAGCCTATTTGTAAAAAAACGCATGTCATGTTGCCAGTTTTCCTTGCTAGAAAAATTTCCTCTTGTAATCGGGCACATTTTGTGAAAAAAACTGAAAGTTTATACCTAAATTTCACCAACAAGCATTTAATTCAGAAACCATTACCAAACTATTACCAAATTTTTAGCCCAATATATTATGTACAAATTGCTGTAAACCGCACTTGAATTGGAGAAATAAACGATGAATTATTTACGATTCCGTAAACCCTTCCTGCGAGAAAATTGCTGCAGACGATGAAACAAAGATGGCCGCCATGCACAAACAAAAATTAATAAAATTAAAATAATAGTCATTTTGAACTTCCATCATGTTAGGGTTGTTGTACAAAAAATTTCAGATTTTTTAAAAATGGTCGAGCAACGAATTAATGATTTTCTGGACCACTTGAAATGGATTAACCCTTCGACTGTCTTGGAAAAGGGCAAAATTGTAATGTCGTTTTCTCTGCATTTTATTTTAAATGCTAAAAAAAAATGATTCTTTGAACATTTTATGAAAAAACTTAATAACGAATATGAATGCAATCTTTGGAAGTATTAATCATTGTTCAATGTATCAAAAATACATTAAATCAATAGAATTATATTACTTTAAATATTGCTTGTATTACAGTGAAGCCTGGATCTTAGTGAACGTATTAACACGGGCTTGTCAGTGAGGGGGTTAATTAACCCATAAAAGGTTTTGAAGCGAAATCTTTCATCAAGATCAGAATATCCTTTCTTTTCTCAAATGCTGCCAGTTTTGCGGATAATTTTTATTCAGATAAAAAACAACGGTTTAGAATAGTATTATTTATTTGATTTAATTACAGAATAATTAATGTGTTAATTACTAATCAGAAATAGTGTTAGATATCTGAATAAAGCAAAAACCCGATGAAGTAGTAAAATTGCAATTACTCTTTGATCTTGCCTACTGTCGTGCTTGATCTCTCGCTTCGTGTATGTTGTTACTTTACTATGAGAGAAATACGGAATTCAGGTTACTCAGATACGTCATAAAAATTATTATGATTAGAGATGATCACACCTGTTGCTAGAGAAGTTTTAAATGTACTTATCACTACAGTGTTTTATAATGCATATTATGGGCAAGGAAAAATGAAACTCATGAAGATTAAACAAATATAACACCAGTTGGATCATTCTTTTTCGTTATCTTTAAGTTTTGTTATGTAACAATGTTATCTACAAAAAGATTGTTAAAAATAGATTTTTTTTTAATATTACAAAGAATATCTGATTATAATGGTACTTATTAATACAAGTACCTACAAAACGGCTGTCTAATGATTCATAGGTCTTCATTTGTTTGTAACATTAATATATGTTCTTAAAATTAAATATAGTTTATAATAGCTCCATGTTTTAACAGAAATCATTCGTTTATATTTTTTTCAAGATAGCACGTATTTTAATTACATTTTCTTTCTTTTATTACGAAAAAATGGCAACAAAAATATATAATTAATATTTTACAACTTTTCTCATTTACTTTCTACATAAAGGGAGTACTTCCGTTGCCAATATTAAGCAAATGGCTCCTAAAACTACAAAATATTCATACTTCAAAAACAAATGGAGATGCAGTTTTCAAACAAATTACATGTAAAAGTATTTTTTTTCCAATACGATGGTATAAAAATTGAAAATGTGCGATGCTTAGAAGGTAAAAAAAATACTATAGAGTATTAAATTGTACTGCTTTTTTTTACGGCTGGATTCTGTAAGGTAACGTTATTTTTTGGACAACACACAATAAGCTGGGAGTAAGAAATAGCATACTGTACCGGGGGCTAATTAGCCACCTACGATATATTTTTATACATTTTACATGCTTTAGCACTTTGAAACAGTGAAGCTTCATATTTCAGTAAATTTGGAACTAAAATAATTAAGAATTGTAAAATATTGGGTGAGTGCAAAAGTTCTACCCGTTTTGAGCATATGTAAATGTCGAGTGGAGTACGAATGTTAAAGCTCACATTTCAAGGAAAGGAAAGTGGCCAATAATGCCTGGAGCAGTAGAGTATGTATAGGCACAACGCTTGTGAGAAGAACTCATGCGGACCGCGAAACACCATATCAAGCAAGAAAGACCACATAAGACATTGTTTACTGCACGAGTGTAATAAAGGCTTTACAGCAGCCACAACATTTCGCAGCATTTGTCAAGTGTATGGGTAGGATGCCGTGGTAGATAGCACTTGATGGCGTTGGTTTAGGAAATTCTGGGGCTAAGACAATAGCTCTGAAGATCATGCCCGTTCTGGACGCCCGTCAATGGTTTCTGGCGAGGATCTCAACACAGCCATAACAAATTCCCCACTTCCAAAGTCAAAAAATTAGCGGAAACATTCTCGACATACAGAACAACAGTGAAAATACGGATGCATGCGCTTTTCTTCATCGCCAAGTTCGATCAGTGGATAGCACACCAGTTTACAATAAGGCAACGAGAATAGAGGATCAGCACCTGTGTTTCTTCGCTTTCCAGTAACAGTAGGGGATCATTTTTGAACCGAATTGTAACGGGTTATGAGAAGTGGGTACTATGCCGTAATGTGAAGCATCAAAGGACCGTATGCTGATGTTGAAGAGGGTACTCTATCGACTTAAACAGGAAGACTCCATCCCGAAAATGTTTCGCCATTGTATGGTGGGATTCTAAGCGAATAACCAACTACGAAGTCCTCGTACCGAACCAAACGATCATTGCAGACTTCTACTGATTACTATTAGACGGGCTGCGAGCAAAACGCACGTCTACTCGGCCAGCACTCATCAGTCGCAGAGGGGTTCTCTTTCATGACGACAAAGCCAGGCCTCGTGTCGCTTTAAGGGCTCAGAAAAAATTACTGGACCTTGGAAGGAAAGTTTTACCTCGCGCGGCTTATAGCTCCTACCTTGTTCCTTTGATCTCTTGCCTTTTTTGATCGTTACACGACGCCTTCGCTTGCCGAACGTTCAATGATGCGGATACTGTAAAAACGGCATTACAACAGTTTTTTTATTCTAAAACAGACGAGTTTTTTCGGTGTGGGATTCACTTACTATCAAACAGATGGCAAGAGATCATACATAATGATGGTCCTTGCGTGAATTCATAGGTGCTTAACTTTTTGTGTTCTCCGCCTTTTTGTTTTCACTAAAAAACGGGTACAACTTTTGCACTCACCCAATAAGTCTCGATAAGTTAAGCCTGCAAGAGTAGCTTAAGCAACAGTAAAGAATTACGTGTTATAGAATTTTAAAATATTCTGTTCATTTTAAGTACAGGGTGAGTCATAAGTTCGTGCAAAAAAATCATAATAAAAGAAGTAATGCTCGGGAATAATGCCGGTTTGCGCGAATATGATCAGGGTGACATTAGATTTTTACATGCATAAAACAAATTATTCCAAAAGTAACCCAAAGACTGCACTCGCACACGATACTGAGACATTTTATGCAAATCAGGCAAACACAAACAGACAATGAAACAAAACAAAATAATAAAATACTGGGCATTTATTTCCAATTTAAAAAATTTCAACATGATAACAACATCAAGGTATTAGGCAAGTAAGGCGTGTCTATACGCCTATTACAGCTTAGCGTAGCATATGGTTCTACCAACGGTCCATCGAATAACATCTTTATTTTCAACCAGAGTAACTGAGGAGTTTGGCAAAAACGGGATTTTCAGCATCCCCACAACTCAAAATCTGCCGGAGTCAAACTCACAACTTCGACTTATCACTCGACCATCAGTGAAAGTGTTGAACAGGAACATCTTGCCATCACGTGAAAGTGGAAGGGGCACCATCCTGAATGAAGGTGGCAACAGTTAACTCATGTCTTTCCTGCAACACAGGCAGAACATGATCACGCATGGTGCTGATGGTCATGTTGAACATCTTTTATTTAAAAAAAAATGAAAGGTGTCATGTTATTGTGATTTGTTTCAGTGTCTGATTGTCGTTACGAGATATACATAAAACGTCTCAGTATGACGTTTGAGCGCCCTCTTTTAGTTACTTTTGGAATTATTTTTTTATACATGGAAATAGTCCATTGTCCCTCTGATTATATTCGAGCAAACCGAACACTTTTTGAGCATTTCTTCTTTAATTATGATTTTTTTAAAGTTTGAACGAAGTTACAAGGTTCCCTATCCCATTGAGCGTTTCAGTATATTCTAAAAATGTACCTTAAAAAGGCCTTGAATAGGAAAAAAGAATTTGTTCTAAATGGAAGAAGGGGTTATGTGATTTTTTACTTCAAAAGTGCTAAGGGATTTAGTTCTTTCCCCTTCTTTCTGACACTGAATGAATGAGGCGGCTGTCCACCGTCTGTATGAGGCGTAAATGGGTGTTTAAAACTAGTTGACTAATAGCTTTCGAAAACGATTGTCCGGTAAATTTCAGACAACATCTGAAAGTATGTAAAAGGAAAGCAGTTTTCAGGAATTCAGGTCCGTTGCTTGGAATAATGTTTGCAAACTGTTAATGTAGTATAATTTGCTTTATATGCTATTATATTTTATCTAAATTTGAAAAGAATTTATATCTCCCCAATAACAAGCATGTTTCATTTCGTCTAAATGCATTTTTTTAAGAAACAGTTTCTGTTACATAAACCTGTAAATTTAATTAATTTGTAATGATTTAATTATAAAATTAAACTGGAAGTAATCGATTTTATAAATAAATTTACATTTTATAAAACGCACATATAGCGATAGATATCACTATACAATGAATCTCAATTAAATGTTTAGTACGGCATACCATGGTGCTCGCTTTCAGATAGTGTTATCCATCGTATTTCAATTTCAATGCTAATATTATTTGTTTTTTCTTTTATAAATAATGATAATAATAATTTGTCATTATACAAGTTAGTGTAACATCTGCTTTCTTTGATTTTATGTGATATAAATCTGAGATAGCTGATATATTTTACAATATCCTGATGAATATGCCAGTTGAAAATATATTCAAATATTCCATCCCCCCAAACCCCACCCCCCAAAAATGTGATTTGTTATATAGTATTTCAAATCCGCATTCAAAATAAATGGAAAAATTCTTCTTCTAAATGATAATCCCTCTAACTTATTTTTTGTGAGCAAGCAATAAAAGAATTAAAATAAATTTTAATAAGGTATTCAAAATGCGCAAATTGCTGTTTAAAAAAAGAAGAAAAAAATACAAACTGACAAACTTTTTTCCACCCATGCTTAAAGAAGAAAAAAAATAAATAAATAAAAAATAAAGAGATTTTTGGATCTTATAATTTAGCTTCCAGATAACAAATTTGAATTTTTATTAATTCCTATTTTTTTACTGATAAATGTAGACCATTAAAAGAAAAACATTTATTGCTGTAATCAAAGTGGCAGTAATTATTTCAACCTTGCCTGTCGTTCTCGGCAGTTTTTACTATATATCTTTAGGCAATTGTTTGATTACAGTAAAACCAAACATGTTAACGCATTTCTTTTTTATAAAGTACACTATTTCTTGTACTTAAATCATGTTTACAGATAGTAAAGATACATTACTGAAGTATTACAGAATTAATTAATTAGTAACACTACACGGTACCACTGTATATTACAATAAAACCGGTTAATACGAGATCACTGGGTACGAAAACAGATTCTGTTTTAGACAGGTTTTACTAGGTGTAATTCAGTAATATTTCGTATTTCGAAAATTTTATGTTATTAAACATAAAATTTTCCGTTTAAGGCAGGATTATGTTATACATAGATTCCATTCTTACAGGTTTTATATTGTAATTAATTAGTGATCATAGTATTGCATCATTAATGAGCTATAGGTGTAATAATTGTAAATATGTATAATATTCCTGATTAAATGCAGATTTTAATTTTAACAATGAAACCCTTTAAGGCGGAATGGCAAGGGACAATATCATAATTTTGAATTAGAAATTTTCCAAGGAACTTTGGATTTCTTTTTAAGTCAAGATTCCACTTAATGTTACAGGTATTACTAAGTATAAATAGGTAAATGGAGAATCTGCATAGTAATATGCAAAATAAATATGCTTTTTGCAAGTTCCATAGTAATAAAAGTGCCCTTTTTTTTCGGGTGCCAATTTTTCCTTTCCCATCACCTAGGAGAAATAATTACATCTAAAATTTTCTGACAACAGGAATT
Source organism: Maratus speciosus (assembly GCA_963932465.1). Taxonomy (NCBI): domain Eukaryota; kingdom Metazoa; phylum Arthropoda; class Arachnida; order Araneae; family Salticidae; genus Maratus; species Maratus speciosus. Next base: position 82,685,210 of record OZ010789.1, read on the forward strand.
ATTTTCCATACCTAATATATTTCCCTATACAAAATGAGAAAAATACAATCAATTTCAAATGTTTGTGAAGAATAATACCTCCCCCCCCCCCTTATCTCCCTCACTGTATCCCCAATAAAACCTCCAGCATCCATCGGCCATAAAGAGAGAAAAAGGATTTAAAATTTACAACAATAAATTCGCAACCTCGCGGGACACAAGTTGAATATTCTTAGACTAGATGGAAACTAAGCACTATTTTTAATAATTTCGGAATGTATTCATGTATTTTTCCTTATATTTAGTATAGTAACATTCAGTATTATATTTTCTAATTCTTTGGAGAAATTGAAAAAGAATATCTGTAAAAGAAACAAGAGCTAAAAATCATGCGTCTAGCATAAATTAAGATTTTCCAGTACATTCAGAATATTGAAACAAAACTTTGCAGCTTATTACGGAGAAAGATGATATCTAAATAAATAAATTAGAAAACGCATCTAATTTTTTGTGCAGCGCTGTATATGCTCTATAACTTTGTATGTATGCTACATGGTATGGAAAAATTTAGTTCAGCATGGAAATTTTCATTCAGCAATTTCTGTCAATAAACGGGAATGTATTTGAGATAGTGCAGCCCTGTATATGATCTATAAAATTTACAAACGCCATATAATATGATAAAAAAAATAATAAAAACGTGTACCACAACCGATAACGAGCTTCTAGCAATTATTGTTCATAAGCCAAATTTGTTTGTGTGTCCTTGAAAATTAAATATAAATTCTTTGCACACCATATTCTAGATTAATCGCCTTGTAGTGTACAACACCTCAGTGATGTATATAAATTTAAACATGTTTAAAGGAGTGTAATATCATTAAACTACACAACACACGATTTTTTCCATTTACAGTAATGTCACGGCATTCTTTTGAGTGTCCCTGTAAACGAATCATACATGCTACACACATCATTTTCAATACTAAACATGCCAAAGTAAACACAAATAACATATATCAATTCCATGGAAATTAGACTATATTTACGCTAGCATGGAATGGCGGATAGTAGGAAAGATAGACAAACCGAATTCAAAAACGCTTTTTTTTCTTTCACTTTCTTTTTTTCATTTTTCAGCAAATAAATTACATGAGAATTACAAGCGTTTTCCTGTTATAATCTTTATCGAGCTTCCGTGTGTAGAATTTTTTTTTTCAAAACGCCAACTTTAACAGCATTTTCTAAAAGACTTCCTACGTTTATCGAAAAATGAAAAAAAAATGTTCGACTTTATAGTTTCTGAAAAAGAGCTCCTGCTAATTCCGTGTGTTTATGAACAAAACTGAATTCAGGAATGGGTCAGAAAAAGTCAATTTCGAAGATTATGCAATTTTTGCCCGGCGCATTTGCCCAGAGACCCTAAAATTTAGTGTCTCAAACTCTGAAGCAATTGCAATAAGTTGGATTTATATGATGTAACCATTATCAGTCAGGATGACAACGAGAGTAATCAACATTTATTGTCAAATATTTTTGCGATCTCTAAGTAATCTATAATTAAAAATATTTAAATACATTAAAATAAATTTCAAATATACAGTATTAGTGTAATTTAATGCATTAAAATAAAAGTTTTCTTACTTTAATTCTCATGGTAACGAAATGAATGTTTCAATCATCAAAATCTAGTTTAACTTTTTTTTCCAGTTTCAATACATTCATTTCATTATGATTGTTTTAATCATACTTATCATATAGTATTAGCATTAAATCTGATCATATAGTATTAGTCCATGTGAGATAGGATTATAAAAAATGGATTACCATGATTTAATTTGTCATTTAACCAACATGATTGTGCTAAGTAAAGTATTAATAAAAATAACAATAAATTTAAAATAGATAATGCTTTCGTTTCCATTATTGTCAGAATCTTTGTGATAGATAGTGATTCTTCCATGTTTTTAAAGACATATACTTACACTAAATCATATCTACTGTTTAAATTGCATCCATTCTATTGATATTTTTCAATAATTCGATACTTGTACTGTTCATTGGTACCTTTTTAAACAATATGCAGTTACATTTTATCAAGAATATTTTAGTCTAATTGTGAGCTTGGGGAGCAATCGCGACAAAATCTATTACTGCTCTTCCACCTGACTTCGCAAATATTACTTGTATTGCCATGAAATCGATATATGATATGGAGGCCTGTTCACTATTGGAAATAGTGAGTGTGGCCTTTATTGTTGGTTTACATGGATGTATAAAATAATTCGAAGTATGGTCTAAGTTGATATCTGCTTGTAGTACTTTTTTTATAGAATATTATTTCAACCATAATAATTGATACACATTGCTAATGTGCACTGCAGTTTGTTTCCCACAAGTAATAATAATAATGCGCGTAGTGTTTACAGATCATTAACAGAAGAATTCCGAGACAACCGAAGGACAGTGCACAAAAAAATGACGGTTGAAAAAGGATAACTTTTCTGCATATTTAAAATATTTATGAGGAAAGGGTAGATTGCTGAAATTAAAATTTTAATATCTATAAATAGCCCCATGGGTAGGGGAGCAAAAAAGGTCCAATTCGGAAATAATTAGGGGAAAGCTGGAAATTGTTTTAATCCCTTCAGTTTTTGTCTAGAATGAATATGCTACGTTTCCCCCCTGGTACTAGATGAGCGTTAAGAATTATGCATAGGTTTATAGTGAAAATACACTTTTTTTTTAAATACCATAACGCTATCTCGAAATCATTAACTCTTTCAAAAACACTGTCAATACAAATGTTGTAGCGCTTAAAATTCTGAATAAAGGGAGTACCTACACTCAATGCTTATGTTAAATATTAAGGTCACAATTCTACTTCAAAGTTGTAGACCCATCATCAGGAGGATGACCTCAGAATTAATTAAGGGAAAACTGAAAATCATTTTAATTCCTTCAGCTTAGGTCTAAAATGAATATTCTATGTTTTCCCCCTCGTACTAAGCGAGCGTTGGGAAATATGTACATATTTACATTCGAAAAACATGTTTTTCCTGAATTCTTTTAACAATATCTCGAAATAGCTAATTCTATCAAAAACATTGTCAATACAAATGTTGTAGAGCTTAAAATTCTGAATAGAATGAGCACCTACATTAGTATTTTTGTTCAAAATTAAGGTCGCAATTCGAATTTCAAAATTTTGCCTTAATCGCTGATCAAGAGCTTGAAGTCCGGAGAGACCAAGTCACTTAAGAATATCTCAAAACAGCTAAGTCTATCAAAAAAAATGTCAATACAAATGTTGTAAAGTATAACATTCTGAATAAAATGAGCACCCACATTAATATTTTTGTTCAAAATTAAGGTCGCAATTCTATTTCAAAATTTTGCCGTAATCATTAATCAAGAGCTTCAAGCTAGGAGACACCAGATTACCTTAATAATATCTCAAAACAGCTAACTATATCAAAATATTGACAATACTGATGTTGTAGAGCTTAAAATTCTGAATAAAATGAATACTCACATTAATATTTTTGTTCAAAATTAATGTCGCAATTTCACATATTGTTAAAAATATTAAAGAAAAACGTGTTTTTCGAATGTAAATGTGTTCCTTTTTTCTAACGTGCACTTAGTACGAGGGGGAAAACATAGAATATTAATTTTAGACCTAATCTGAAGGGATTAAAATGATTTCCAGTTTTCCCCTAATTAATTCTGAGGTCATCTCCCTGATGATGGGTCTAAAACTTTGAAGTAGAATTGTGACCTTAATATTCAACATAAGTATTGAGTGTAGGTACTCATTTTATCCAGAATTTTAAGCTCCACAACATTTGTATTTACAATGTTTTTGAAAGAGTTAATGATTTCGAGATAGTGTTATGGTATTTTTTAAAAAAAGGGTTTTTTCACTATAAATCTATGCATAATTCTTAACGCTCATCTAGTACGAGGGAGAAAACGTAGCATATTCATTCTAGACCTAAACTGAAGGGATTAAAACAATTTCCAGCTTTCCCCTAATTATTTCCGAATTCAAATCCCTAACCACTGGGCTAAAAGGAAACTGTCTTATTTTGAAATTTGCTTTTCGCACTCGAGTTCAAAATTTAATAAAACATCATTTTCATTATATCTTCCTTAATTTTTCAAATGGTGAAGAAAAAAAAAGTTTTTACTTTCCAGTTTTTTTGCGTGTGTGTGTAAAAATTAGAGAAAAATTAAATGATTAAGAGGAAGAACGATAATAGTCAAATTGTGTGAAATTTGGTATGACAGTTTTATTTAATAGCTTGAACAAAGTACTATCGTTTGTTAATCTTGAATAGAGGAATAAGATGAAAATCGTCCTTTGACAATGCAGTTAAAGATAGGTCAATGCATAGCCGAAGATCCTATATCCACAAATGTAAATTGAAATAACTCTGAATAACTGGTCCCTGACTATCATAATTTTTCCCTTCGACTCACATACCACATTTTCATAATATGTCTGTTAAATTGTATTAAGACAAACTTAATAAAACTAATTTCTAAATTATTTAGATTTTACCATTTTTCTTAATAGAATGTGTATTAAAGTTTTCCATTTCTTTAAAAACTGTTATTCTATATAGATTTTTCACCAGAAAAAATATTTTACAAATTCTTTGAAAAATAGGGTCATCCTGAACCGGACCCGCAAGAGCCAAAACCTAACCAGAGCCCGAAATAATGGTTGTCAACCCGATTTGCAGAAAAATTGTAGAAGTTAATCCGACCCTGACAAAAAAAGAAAAATATATATTTACCGTCGACCCGACCCGAACTGCTGATATCGCAGTTTCAGGTAAAACGGGTTTCCAGACCCGATGCAGGACTCTACACCATATCCAATAAATTTAGATCCTAAATGTTATTTCAAATTATTTTCGAGAAAATATTTTCATTTCTGCTGCGCTTTCCCTAAATTTTGTTTTCTTTGTCCAAACCTCAAAATTTTGACTCCCACTTATTGTTACCCCCCCCCCCTCCACACAAACACACGTACACCCCGCTCTTAACCCTTCCTCCTCCTACATTACAAAAATCAAGATAATGAAAAACCTTCACTTTTGAAAAAATTCCTTTTGTTTATCATTGTTTTGACCCCTTTAAAATATCTGTATGTAAAGTTTTGTTTATTTTAATTCCATGTCCTTCCCCTTCCTCTTGAATCTATAGATTGTATTTTCTGTTTAATCCCCCCCCCCCCTCCTGGGGCCTCCTAATGAATAGCCGGTGTCTCCAGCAAAAAATATTTTTTCAATACACAGCACCTATTTATTAGTGTGCTTTAGTGTAACGATATGTATAAAAATTTTTTTTGCTATCAATAATAGGGAACAGATATACGGGCTTAGCACGGGCTTTACTTAAAGCTTAGAATCGGTTTTTTATAACTGAACATATATGTAACTTTAATAACTAATAGATCTCAATTTTAGGTTCATTTAAGTATTTATAATATTTATTATTTTTACCATTGAATTTTTTACTATTGACCTTTTTATCGTTGACCTTTTTACCTAAATTCGTTTGAAATTGAGTATCTACATTAAAATATACTGCAAACTATATTCCCCGTAGACCATTATGTAACGGAATTATTTTGTGCGACTCTGTAAGTGAATAATAAATTGTTTGCATTTCAAATTCTACAGAAAGCATGTTTTAGTGTTGCACTTGAAACGATTTTTTCCCATTGACAGTAATGTAATGGAATGCTTTTGAATGTCCCTGTAAGTGAACTGTGTATTATACACACTTCATTTTCACTGGCGATCGAGCCATAGTAAATGTTAATAACACACAAAATTTCAGGGAAATTGAATTATATTTACGCAAGATAGAGCACTAACAGACAAACGGAAGTCATAAACCCTTTTCAACTATGCTGGAAAATGTGAAATAAATAAATATAATACAGGTTCCTCATGATTTAGAATTACAAATTGTCATTAATGTGTGACTTAATCGGAGAAAATTTTTCTTGATTTCACGATATCGGAGCTAACATGCGCATATAAAATATCACGAATTTCATTTTTTTAAAGTAGGCCATTAAAAGTGATTATTTAAAAGTATTCAGGTAGAATAACTAAATTACTAAATTCTTCTATAAGCGCGCTTGCGGAATGAAGCAGAATTTGATAATATACAGAAAATGTGCAACAAAGTTTTTATTATTAAAAATAACCATAAGTTTAATAATAATTCTTAGGCTACAATAAAGACAACTCTTCGGCTATCAGTTTTTATTTTTCGTTGGGGAGGGGGGGGGGGGAGTTATTCTAAGATTTCTGCTGTGATGTCAAAAAGGATTTTTTTTTTTAATGATGTCTTACTTTATATTTATATCAACAATCTTTTATGTTACATTGTGCAATATTCATGATTTAATAAATTATTGATTAATACTAATTTTAAAAGAACTAGTTTAAAACATAAACTTTTCATAATCCTTTTATTAAATAAGCGACAATGAAAAAAATATGTAGCAAGCTATCGCTTTTTGGAATTTTACTGTTCCTGTGAACTGTTTTCTTTAGAAATCATCTTTACAAGGGAAGGGGTGGGACTGCCAATCATAGTTTTCTCAAAGCTCAAAGAGTCACTTACAGATAGTATTTTGATGTCATTCACAGGTTGCAAGAGTTTGGACTAGATAACAATGGGAGATATTTACTCTCTTTCAAAACTTACTTCAAAGAAAACTCTTAGAAACTTTTAAAGTATCATTGGAATTAATTACACTGGAATATTTGGTCAACTCTGTTGTATTTAGTAGAATGATTAGGTAAAAAATATTGATAATTTTAGATATAGCTCGGAGAAATGTAGTCTCATAAGCATTTTTCTGGCTACATCTCTGGTTCTTCTCTGTGAAACACAACTCTGAGAATAAATAAGATGTAGGGCTTTTTAATATGGCAGTTTTAATGTAAGAGTCGCTATATTGGGGCTCGTTATATAAAGAAAGCACAAATAGTACACAATGTTGTTAATTTACCAAGCGGACACAGCCACTGATATAAATATAAGAATGGTTTTTGGATTACCCCCCCCCCCTCAACTTTCAAAAGAAAAACAAATAGAACTTTTTTCATATTAAGCCAAGTATTTGCTATAATAATGCTATAAATGGGACTATATACTGCTTATAAATATACTAATGCACGGTACAAGTATCAAGTTATTCAAAAATATAAGTACAAATATAATGAAAACCACAAATATAAATACAGTCAAACCTCGTTAAGATGAACACGCTTAACGTGAGTTACTTTTAACATGAATTGTTTTCACAGTCGCCTATAAAAACGAATACAAAGATTTCATACTGATAACATGAATTGCTGTTAACATGAACAAAATATTGTTTCCCCTTGAGGTTCATGTTAACGAGGTTCGACTGTATGTGTAAAAATACATTTTAATGCAAGTAAAAACAAGGAAGAGTAACTTTTGTTAAGATTATCTGTCTTTAATGCGTATGAATGCATTACCTATCTTAAAATTGTTATTATTTTTTACTTTGCTTAATCATATTGGTGAGATGATATGTTATATCTCCCAACCTGAGAAGTACTGTGTAAACATCATTTTATTGATTAAAATAATCCTTTCATGGCAAACCTCTTTCTATGTAAACTGCTATATAAACAAAAGGAAAATGGAGATAATAACAGAAAAACACAAACAAACAGCAACAAAAAAAAAGTTATGATATGTTTGTAGAGATTTTGAAATACAGCCTTCACGGTAGAATTATCATTAACTTTGTCTCATATGATTAAAGAAAGTTTTCAAATTGAAAAATAAAATTACTTTATTTTTGCTCTAAAATATTAAAAAAGCATTGCAGATTACTGCGAACATTTGGACTTAATAAACCCGCATATGATGTTTAATTGCTTGGAGTTTTTGATCTACTTCCAACAATTAATAGGCTACTTCACTCACGCGAAAGCACCCGCTCGCTAATGTTTATTCGGTGGAAGAAATTTTTTTAGATACCTCGATTTTATTTCCATTTTTTTAAAACGATTTTTTTGCATTGGCTACGATCGATCTATAGAAAGATCGTTTTTCTCTTTTTCGATTTTGTTTAAAGTTTTTTTCTTTTAATTTAGGATACTTTTACTTTCGGAACCGGTATCGAAAGTAAAAGTATCCCCATTAAAAAACCCTGCAAATAAAATAGAAGAAGTAAAAAAGTCCTTTGTACAGATCGACCTCAGCTACTCAAATCAAAGAAAATCGTTTAAAAATACTGAAATGCAAGCAAGCTATCTTTAAAAAATTTTCCTTAGGAATAATATTAGTCAATGCGTGTTTTCGTCAGTGAAGTACACTCACGATTAACTTTTGAACGAAGCGATCAACTGAATTTTTCTAAAAAAGAACAATATGGGGATATTTATTTTTTAGATCATATGAATTCTGCAACATATATTTAAGTCCCCTATAAATATTGAAGAGTATTTAAATTTAGTTAATCAATTGTATTGGGTTCAGTGAAAATACTGATAAAGATACCCTGTTAGAACGCCAAAGGAAAATGGTAAAGAGTGTTATGCACGTGAATTAATTCAGCCCAAACTTTATTTCTTTTTACATGAAACTTTTACATGATTCTTTTTTTATTTCTTTTTACAAGGCTGGGAATGTCAAATAATGTCTGTGAATAAATAAAAGTACTATTTCTCTTCTTATCTTCTACATTTAAACATCCAAGTACTTTTTTTAATTTTTTTTTTACACGAAGTATTTCTCTTTGGTTTATATTCAAATGAACAATATCTGAAATTTATTTCTCTTGTTTAATAGTCAAAATTGTGAATCCCTGTTCGTTTTTTTTTTCTTTATCGCACTTTCATATATATGACATTGTACACTCTTTATATATTTATTAAAAAATCCAGAATTCTTATTATTGATAAGAAAATAATTAAATTGCATTATTTAATTAGATAATTCTAAAAATTTAAACGAAGGATTCATCGATATATAATAATTATTTTATTATGTACTCTGAATCAATGAACAGTCTTTAATCTACCTATAATGAAATTGAAAACCTATCTACATCGATGCTTTTTCTGGTCCCTTCAGCGTCATTATAGTCAGGTTTCACGGTACTAGTTTTAAAATTATGCTAGAATTTGAATAAAATCTGAGCAACAATAATAAATAAAAATATTATTTTTGAAGTGTAATGTTAAAGTGGATGTTTGAGATTTTTATTATTATTACACAAAAAAAGTGCTGTAAGTAAATAACAGTTTAGTTATTTAGTATTATAGTTAAATGAAAAAAGTCATACATTTAGAAATAAAAAGGAAAGAAAAGAACGTGTATATTCATTAAAAGAGCAAAAGAAATAAATATTACATAATAAATAATGAACATGCAAAATAAATAAATATTATATGGCAAATGATTTGAAATAATAATAATTATAATAATGAATTAGAATCTTATGGACAGAAATAATAAAATAAGTAAACGATGATATTCTATGAAGTTGCCTAGTATATGTTTCGAAATACAATGCCATTCTTAAGCATTTACAGAAAACGAAGTTCTCTAAAGGCATTCGACTTAAAATACGGTAATCCAGTTGACAAATAGTCTGCCTAACGCCTATTGTGTGTGTGGAAAGAGGGGGTGATTGATAAACGCATTCTTTAACTCCCAGTCTCGAGAAGTGGGGGGAAGCACAAACGCGCAAACGCGCTCATAACCATTTACAACTAGAATATTTTGACCGCCTATACGCGCTCATGACCATCTACAAGTACACAAGTCTGACCGCCTATATGCGTTTATGACCATTTTCAAGTACCAAAATGCGACCGCGTATATGCGTGCGTGACCACGAAAGGGTTAAATATTCAGTCGAACGTGGAGTAAATGTTTCATTTAATGTAATTACAATTACGATTATAAAATAAATGCACATATTAGACAGTAAGCAAGTGAAGCGTTATTAAAGTCGGAATTGTATAAAAATAGCCTATGGATAAATTTATGTATATGAACAAAAAATATTCTAATCATAATCTGAAGAGAGATCTTTTTCTCGAAATATTACAAACTTTAATATAAATAAAAACTTTTAATTAAAGAAAATCATGTAAGCTCTTAAATAAAAAGAGATTTTCAATACAATTCGAAAAACGATGTATTTTTATCTATTGTAACTTAAAAAAATCATAAAACACAATACGAGAAACTCCATTTTAAGCAAGAATTCTTTGAATAAGTTTTATTTTCATTGTATGAACATTTTTGATGTCTGACCTTCATTTCGAATTCTGTTGGTGTTCTAACCATGTTATAACTTCTGAAAACTTCATCGCGTTCAAAATACTGAGCTAAACATATCAACTAACTGAATTTTCAAACAAATATTAAATTTTTCATCGTTTAAGAAAATACACAATTTTTGAAAAAAAAAAAAATCCTCAGAATCAACACGGAGTCACGTTCCGGTGGAAAAAAAGCCTTTCAAATTCTTTTCAGAACGTAGTTCGGGAATACAAATTTAGAAAAAAAAACTAAATTTCCGTTTTGTTGTTTTTTACTATAAAACTTGTATGAGTCAATTCATAGATAGATAAATAGATATAAGCAAAGTGTAATAAATATAGTGTTTAATAAATATAATATAATAAGTATAATGTTTACTTGCAGATACATTATTGTGCCACTTATTTTACTTTTGTTAATATTACTTTATGTTTAGGTGCCTACGTTGACATGAGCTCTTTGTACAAATTTATCGACCTTTTACGATTCTAAAATTGCTTAGTTTTAGTTCCTACTACAGTCCTGCGCGGATAGGTTTGTACCCGACTCTAACAAAAAAATCCCATTTGAAGTTAAGCCGCAACCCAACCCGAACCCATGGAAAAAACATTTCTGGACCCGCAACTCGACTCGAATATGCAAAAATAATTTTCCGCGATCCCAACCCGAACCTGACATATTTCAAACCGAACACGACATGAAGACGAAATATTTCAACTCGCATTGATAACTTCAACTCGCATGACCAGAGCACGAAACGAAATGAAAGTATATCATGTTTTGATGCAGTCATGAAAAGTATTCTATAATCATATCTCTAACATAAATTTTATATTTTATAGAAAAAATGAATAGATCTATATTCTTTAATATTCAAATATAGTAAAACCTCTGAAGAGCAGACACTTCGGGATCGTTGAAGAGAGGTCGAATTGTCTCTAACTTTCTTTTTTTTTCGAAATGACTCTAATTTTTTTCTGCGGGGTAGGTTCAAACTAGAATTAATCTAGCCGGTTATATTTGGGTTTTTTGAATTTCGGATTGTTGAGATTTTCAGAAAAAGATCGAACACAAGTATGTTTCAGATGAAAATAAATACGCATTTGTATATGAGTAAGTGGTATATGGGTCATTCCACATAAAATTAAGAAAATTTAAAAAAAGTCGTGTCTGCATAGTAACCGATTTTCATAAAATTTGATACACAGTTTCAATTCATATTCAAATAGAGCACTGCAAAATATTTCGACAAAAAAAAAATGGAAGTTCTAGACATTTATAAAATTTCTGACATAGAATGCCATGTGTACAATCGTTCAAAGTTGCAAGTTTCAAGTTCCGTATCTTGAAAACAATTTAACATTAATTAAATCTTTTTATAATATTGTAATCTCTGGAAAATTATCTTCATATTTATTTAGTAATAATTATTTGGTAACGTCATGATTAATCTTAAATTTGTTGTAAAAATTGAAAATTTGTCAATTTTGAGAAAATTAAAAACGTTATAAAAATTAAAGATATTCAGAAAACTTTGTGAAATTGATGCGTGATGTAGTGTTACATATTAAGATCGAATTGCTATAGTTTTTAAGTTGCCATGTATTTTCTTCACCTTTAAAAGAATTTAGAAATTTTAAAAATATGACAGAATCGTAAATTTTCCTCTTATTGATAGGAAAAAAAATGAAGGAAAGGTCATACATTACAGTTATTGCACAGAAACAAAGATCAATAAGTCCATGATATGCTAAAAAAATCAAGGTTGCCTTTTGATTCCTAACGTCACAAAATTGAACTAAAATGTAATATTTGTTGCATTCCAAGAGCATTCTCTTTGAATTAGCGTACGTTTTTTTTACAAAATTGCACGATTTCAAAGGGGAAAAATGTAATGCTGTCATCTATGGATTTAGAGGATAAATATATAATTTTTTGTTCAGCGTAATATTTTTTTTTTTTTACTGTAGTTTAAAATAAATATATTAATAGCCAAAAATAAACTGAAAGCAAGGATAAAAGTTTCTATATTTAAACTATACACTTTTATCTATAATATCAAATAATTTAAAAGTTTAATAAAGCTTTCCTTCACTTAAAAAGAAGTAATAGAAATATTGCATTTTACACTCAACATTTTTTACTATTTATTTTTTTTTCTGATTAAGGAATAAAAAGGCAAGAATGAAACTTTCGATACTTAAAATATATACTTTCAGCTATAAGGTCAAGCAATTTTAAACTTGTGAGTGCTGTTCTTGTATAAAGGAGCAATAGAAATATTGCAGCTTTACCTCAAAATTTTTCAAAAATAATTTTTTTCTCATTACGGAATAAAAATACAATTACTAACTTACGCCAATCTGTTAATTATTATTCATTCCTAATTATAAATAATTTTTAATATAGTCTTTCCATTCCTAAGGCTAATAATCTGAAATGAAATTTTAATCATGTAGACAATACCTCGATTTTGCATTCACTTTTAATGTATATTTTAATACTTAAATAGACAATCCTGAAATGTATTATTTTACATTTACTCATAAATAGATATGATCTACATATAGACTGGTTTTCATTCAAATTTGTGACATGTCTGCCACAGCCGATTTGCTCATTTTGCATGGAATGTCTCACATATCCAATTTACTGCATGAAACATAAAATCTATGTAAGTAATACGATCGTAGATTATTCCTTCTTTAAGAATCGTTCTTTCTTCTTTCGGAATATGAAAATAATTACGAATATTTCGTCTATGCAGTGAAAACAAATTCTGCCACTGACATTCAGAAAATCAATTGTGGCTCTAGAAAAAATAGTTCCATGTCATCCTTATAAATTCTAGTTCCTTTGCTAGAGAGTTCTAGTTATCCCTATTAAAATTCAAGGGCTTTTTCCTATATTATAGTGGTCAATCTTATTTAAAAACCTCAACACAAGAAGTGGGTATTAGTAACTATAATTCCAGTTTATAATTTAATTCTAAAGATAAAGTGATAATTTCTGGCAACTCAAATTATTCATAATATAAGGTATCGGTTCATCACCTAGAAAACTATAGACTAGAAATTCTCGATCATTTCATCTATTCAATTTATTTGTTTACCTTATTCGCATAAAACTGAAAATTGTATTTCCAGTTTATGTATTAAGAAATGACTGCCTATTTGTTAAAGATGAAGGCGGTATATTTTTTCTTTCAGTGTGATACACGCAAATTGCAAAAAAAAAAAAAAAAAAAAAAAAAAAAAGCAACAGTTTGTTCCTTTATACACAAGTTTCATGTATGTGATTGGGAAGTGTTCACTATTCAGATGTAAAAATGTACGAATACATAAGTGTTAGTAATTAAATAAGTTTTAGGTAAATAGATGTGTCCAATTTACAAGTGTGTCCATTATGGAGGTCTTAATGTACATAGATTTTTAAACTAAAAAATATTTTGGACATTCTTTTGAAATGCCCCAGGGGGATACTTTCTTTAGGTATTCACGGGCTTCGCAACCCCGGGCTCCTGATTGATCTTTTCTTTTCCTTTTCCTCTTATTTCTGTTGTATTTCTTTCCTCTTTCTTTCACTCTAATTGTGGTTTTCTCTTCGGAGGTGAGGGCAATTCTGCATGATCCGATATCATCCTGTCTATATAGACACATGGTAAATTGTAAAACACCCACGTGTTTGCCGTGCGTGGCGACCCTTGTTCCTGAAATGGGGATCCTGGCAGTTGCGGGAAACCAGCACACTGCTTTGGCCTCTGTTCAGGTAGACGGAAGGTGCATATTGATCCCGAATGTATCAATCGGCTGGTCAGCTGACTTGTCACTGGCTAAGGGATCGAGTGAGCGAACAATCACTAGTCATCGCATTAAGGGTGGAGACTGATATAGGATCGTCTTGTGACGGTTGGGCCCTGTTTAGCACTGGTGCACAAATATGAATCCCCTTGTTGGGCTCGGTAGTGGGTGGTGCGGTCGGTGTCTGAACTGTTATTTTTCACTTATGTGTGGAAATACTTTAATTCCTTCTATCTCTCTCCCATGTGGAGAGCAACAAATTGTACAGAATTCCTTATTCACTCGACTTTTTGTAATTAAATGCACTGAGAGTCTCTCAGACAGTTCTTTCAAAAAAACTTCACCATTTCTTATTGCAAAAACATTCCAGTTTGTGTTTGGGGATGGTCACTCTCTCAAAAAAACTGCAGTCTGGGGATTTACTGGGTGAGGTTACTTCAGCCAGCCAGTCACAACTTCTGTCAAATTGCAATACAATAGGTACTTTTTTCTGTTTAACCCATTTGTGCCTGGCGACCTAATTTTGGGACGCTTTCTTAAAAAAATCCCATTACAAATCGAATTATGATATCCTTTCAAAACTTACTAAAATATGTCCTTAGTATTTCTTTTCAATATTTATCCATAAATAGCAGTGCATTTTTAAGAATAAAAAGGTGAAATAAATGTTTGTTGTAGCGCAAAGTTGGATTTTCTTGAAATAAAATGGCGCGTAAGAAAAGGTAAGACATTTGTTTTATTTTTTTATCAATCATTTTATAAGTGGTATTATTTATAAGATGAAACATTATTTTAGAATAAGTATTTTTGCATTTTTTCAGATTTCCGTTTTTTTGCTCGAATTTGAACCTTTATATATCGTCCCAAATTTGGGACGCTAGACACGAATGGGTAGGTGTTTTCTCCGTTACTGCTATGCATTAAATGTATATTTTATGACATTTATTTTGTTACAAAATGGTGACATACCACTCGAATTATTATTTGGTTATAAAATTGTTATTCGGATTATTATTTGGCTATTATTTGTTATTACTATAGGGGGAACAGGGGCTGGGCTCTTTTCAAAAAGAAGACACCCACCTCTTCCTACCCTTAGCTATTGGCTTATTAAAAATTTAGATCATACCATTATGTTTTGTACTTAGTTTAGTATTTGACATACTGAGGTTACTAAAATATATACAGCAGAACCTCGATTATCCGACGTAATTGGTCCGAAACGACAGAGGATAATCAAATATCCAGATAATCGAGAATTTATCAATAATCATCTAGTTTAATATGCAACATCGTCATCGAACTGCTATTAGGACTATTTAAACTGCTTAATAAATATCTAAATTTAAATTATACGTGAAAATAATTTTATTTGTTTAGAACAGGGACGTGTACACGGAAGGGGGGGGGGGTATAATCTTCACGGGATCGGATCTTGCAGGAGCTCAAGCTAATTTCAATGGAATTCGAAGAAAGGGGAACCAAAATTCTTATCTCTACTCGTGGTTTGCAAGGGAACACCTGCATACACAAGGAATGTAAAAAAAAAAGTTAGAAAAAATTCAGGATATCAACATCGGTTTACACAGAGTTCGGGTTACACGAGGGTCGGATAATCGAAGTTCCACTGTACAATATATATTCGTGTGTAAAACGAAGAATTTTTGACAATTTTCTGCAAGTAAACTGGGGGGGTAAACTTATACGCGAGTCAATTACATAAGCCAAAAAAAAAAACCTTCGAATACTGCAAAAGTCTGATTTTTTATGTATATAAATAATAAAATAATATATAAAATATACAAATAATAATAATAATTTATTATTAAAAATTTTTCAATGATTTGTTTTTGTTTACTTACAATTTTTTCGCATTAGTAAGTGAAATCTTTCGTTTGATTTTGTTCGAAATTGAAGCAAAAAGTTAGGGGGTCGACAAACCGAGTTTTTACATTCAAAAGTTAATGGGTCGGCGTATATGCGAGTATATACGGTATATATACTCTATTAGTAATTATTGAATATTATAATTTTTTACTATACCAAGTCTAATGGTGAGGAGGAAGGGGGGGTCTGGTTCTTGAGCCGACCACAACCCTCCCCCTCCTTATAGTAATAATAAAGAAATTTTTATAGTCAAATAATAACCCGAATGATATATAACCTTTTCGAAACATATTAAATGGCAGAAAACATAGATATAATACTTAGACAGTAACGGAGAAAACCCCTACCCTTTCATGCCTAGTGTCCCAAAATTGGGACGTTTAGATTTTTATATGTTAAATAAATATTTTTTCAAAGAGAATTTTTTTATTATTTTTTTACGTTCATTTTACACCATTTATTATAATTAAGCACAATATTGAGTAGGAAAAAAAATTCAGGTACTAGTGGGTTACGTACATCAAACTCTGAATATTTGCCGTGGTGTAATATCTGAACCCGATCTTTTATTTTCCACAAAAGAAGAACTTCTGACTAATTTAAGTGTTCGAAATATCTTATATGTGTGCCGTATTACTATCCGTCAAAATGGACAAGTACTTTCTAAAAAAACATTATTCTATCTTTCAATAGCCATATTTTACCTACTAGAATTAGAGGTGTCTACCTAAACTGTCCAGTCTGGCTTTATATCCCTAATCCTCAGCGTTGTTCTAATTGCCAGCGTTATGGCCATAGCAATACTAACTGTCGTGGTACTGTTATCTGTGCACGTTACGCAGAAGTCGGCCAGGGTGGTAAAACTTGCGAAAAACCAGAAAGCTGTGAAAAATTTAAAGGTGATCATACTTCATTCTTTCGCTCTTGTCCTAATTGGATCCGTGAAAAGGAAATCCTCGCTGTTAAGATTACTCAAAACTTTCGTTCTGAAGCCCGTAAACTTGTTGAATCCAGAACCCCGTCTGTTGGTGTATTTTAGCCTAGTATTCTTAATGAACAATCAAAATCTGTAAGACACATAAGCACCCAGACCGACACTTCCTTTAACCAAGTAACTCATCTAAAATACAACCAACCACCACTTCAAATAAAGAAATCCGTGATGTTTGTTGTTGTAGAAAATGCTATGCGAGCCCAAAATAAGGACGCTGTCAACCCACCTCAGAACATGTTAAAGTAGTATACCAAATTAAACAGTCTAAAAATTCTCAAGTCAAACCAAAAAGTCATCTGAACTCCAGACCGAGACTGAGGCTGTTACATCTGTAAAAACATCACATAGACCTAGTACTAGTCAAACTGACAAAATAAGCAAAAAAAATTGCATACAGAAAGAGAAAAAGACAATTCGGGGTTCTTCACAGTGGAAAACTGTGAAGAAAAAGAATAAGAACAAATGTCTAAACCCATCAGTAAATAATATAAAGGATCCGAAACAACTGCAAAACTATGTGGATGAAGCAATGGAATTGGTTTGGTTTGTGTTTATGACGGCCAATTATCAACACGTGGGATATAGGCCCAGGGGGGAGTGCCCTTCGTGGGGGTCTTTCTAAGGGAACCTAACCCGTATTTACGCATGGGAATCCACGGTTTCGAAGAAAACCACGAAAACTCCGAAACGGTTAGGCCGACGGGCACGATTGGGTTCGAACTCAGCATCTCCCGTCTACCAGCTTCGAGAGCAGAACCTCTCAGCCACTGGTGGGGCCAATGGAATCGGAATCATATGTCTCAAGTGCTGACGAAGATAATACAGTTTTTGAAGAATTTGTACCCACTGAACTTAACATTTTTTTTTAATTCTGTGATTTTTAAACTTGTTGTTGCGTAGTATTTGTACATCATCTTAAACTTTGTTTATATTTTAACGATATTACTTTATAACTTCAGTTTTTAATTAATACTTTTGACACTTTTAAATGTTTTTAACTATACATACTACTCTTTTCATTTAATGTTTTTGTTTTTTTTTAGCTTTTTATTAGTGATTCTTTACTCAACGTTTTGGTTATAAATATATGTTTTTTATTTTGACTTTGTCTTGGCACAGCATGTCCCTAAAGGGACTTTGCGCCATAAAATCCCAATCAACGAACCAGCCAACTTTGAAATGCCGTTTGAACCTTGACCCTGCATGTAAAAATAAAAACCTCATTCGAACCAGACTCGAACCCGAAACGATAAAAGTCATCCCGAACCGCATTAAAAAAGTATAAGTCAGACCAACTCACAACGAAAATATATAGCGCAATTTCTATGTGGGTAAAAGGATAGATTAGGATGCCGGACTCTAGTTTTCTACCATGTTTAGAACAGAAGTCAATCATTGTATATTACTAATTGAACGTTTAAATTCATTTTTCTCAAAATCGGTCTTTACGCGTAAAACTAAAAGTAATAGTATCATTCTTTCATGAAACTTTAAGAGCTTTGTCTGTAAATTGTTGCCCAGTGCATCTACAAAAAAAATTTAATTCCGTGAACATTTTCAAAATAACAAAAACATGAGAAAACTTGAAAATTTTATAATTGACTATTCGATCATCTCTAAAATTTTTATTTACATAAAGATTATTTAGCCTGTAGTATATGCACTAGATAAAAGCTTATAGTTTACTTTTGTGGTATTTTTTTTCTAATACGTTTATTTGATTTTCCTGTACCATTTATCAAGATTTTTGTAAATTTTCTTAAAATCTCCTGACATTTTTTGTAAATTTATAAGATTAAATATACAATTTTAAATGTAATTTTTTAATTTTTATTAAAACTTAATCAAAAAATGATAATATAATGTTTCTTTGCGAAGTTAAAAAAAAAAAAAAGTTCTTAGAACGTAGGCTAATACCTTAAAACTTAATGGGACCGGAGAGATTTAAAATAAGGAAAATGAGACTTTTTTACCCTCAAAATTTAAACCCCCAAATTAAATTTTACCTTTTTTAATCGTCGTAATCTGCAAATCAAGTAAAGTAAAAGTTTATGTATAATTTTTGTCGTACTAAAAAGCTTAACAGTTGGCTGCTATGCTATTAGAAAAACTTAATTAAAACTATTAATGATTTTAAATTTATTTATTTATTTATAGAAAAATAATACTCCCCCCGTCCCAAATTAGTTGCGACATTTAGGTCAAAATTTTGTCCCAAAATAGTTGCTACTTTTCAAGTGGGTGGAGTCATAAATAACTTCCGATGCAGTTTAATAGATCTACACCATTTTGTAAGGACTCTACCACCAGTATACCGTAAAGATCGTTTTCTTCCTAAAGAATAAACAATTCATTAGCTAAAATGTAGTTTTGTTCGAATACTGGTGGAATATTCCTTACAAAATGGGGCGTGGCTTAAGAGCGTGCGAACTCTGGTATTTTTAAACTAATTTGGTACTTATTTAAGGAGAGACAGAATGAATGCTTGATAAGTAAATGTTCTTGCTTGATAGCATATCACCCTGTAATATCTGTAAAATGTTCAAACTTACTCATAAGATCATCAATGCCAATAATCAGTACAAAAGTAATCAAACGTATCAACTAATTTGGGACAGAGGGAGTATATGTTAACCGTTGGCCAGGCAAATCAATTCTGTGGCGGAAAATTTGAAATGATTGGCCACAACCATAATCCTGATACACATTGATTTGGAAATAAAAAGAAGTTTCTCATCACGTGAGATACAAAAGCGAAATATTTTATCAAAATTTCTGGTACAATTTCATCAATTTTGAATAATAATTTAGTGGAAAGTATACATTCTCAGTACCTGTGTGAGGGTTAAATAATGAAAACTAATTTTTAAACAACTAACCTGCAATTATTAATTTGTTTTATAGAAAAAAAAAAAATACTCTTGGTAATCCGTAACCGTGCAAATCAATTAATTTTTTGGCTGAAATTTTGAAATGATTGTCTGCCACCAGGATAAAATTCATTTGAAAATAAATTTAGCTATTGCTTATATATTGCTTATTATTACGTGCGTTATAAAAGCAAAATATATTTTGAAAAATTCTGGTACAATTTACAGTTACATACATCAATGTGTCGTATAGGGTTAATATTGTACTACAAAATGTAAACTTCTAAAAAAAATTTTGCCACTTTTGGAAGTTCAGGTTCCATAATTTTGAGTTGTAATTTCTTTTTTTTAATGACCTTCTTAGGTTGTTTCGCCATTATACCTGAAACGAAAGAAAAATTGTTAAAGAATAAAAAAATATATAATATGTGCATATATATATATATATATATATATATATATATATATATATACATTTATAAAAGGAACAAGAGAATCATGCATAAAGCTTAGATTATGAAAACATATCCAAAGCTTCCAGAATACACTAATGAAATTCACTGTATATGTGTATATTAATGGGAAAAAGATATCTTAAGTAACTTATATCTTCAGTATATATATGTACATATACATAAAAGAAAATTTATATATTCATAAAAATGGACAATATTTTATATTACAGCTTGAAAAATAAAATTTGTTTGTTTTTCATGTACAGTTTATAGTAAATATTATTATTATTATTATTTTTTTACTTTAATATAAGAAAAATAGAGATCCTTTGACTAGTTCAAAAATTATTGTGACAAAAACACAGCAGAAAGGTTTCGAGATAATTCAGTTCAATGTTTTGCTATCTTTGCAGGTATCGCCGCTCGGTGGTCCGAAACGATGTCTGTACATGGCATAGTTCAAAATTCTATGCATTTCCCTGAAGTTTGTCGGCTATGGAGAGTAATTCTATAAGTTCGAAAGCATGAGGACATATATGTTTTTTAGGTGCTTTTGTAATTACATAATTACATAACAGCTATAATCGTCCTCTGGTCCATGTTTATTACATATATTTAAAATGGAGTCCTATTATTTCCGAATTACTTCATTTAAAATGAATAATCGCAATAAATTTTGTATTGAATTATATTTGCAGAAGAATGCAACAGATGTTACAGCAAGATCTGAATACACTTAAAACAAGTTACAGTACGAACGCATCTCATTTGCCATTTTTGACGTACAATTCCCGACTTATTTCCTCACATGCTGTCTAACTCTATTTTTAGAATGAGATGTATCGGAAAAGTAGGAAAAACAAGTGAAAACCAGAAATGAGAAAACAAATTCTGTTTTTAGGGTTACGTTCATCTGACGAAACCCTATGCGCCTCACTCTTCTGTCTGTTTGTCTGTCCGTCTGTCACAGAGCCTGTTCTGAGAAACTATATATGTTGGAGATTTCAAATTTTGCATACTTATAGCTGAACACAATGGTAAATCATAAAATATTGGAAAAGTCGTATATTTACCCCTCTGGGCTATAACTTGTGTATTGTCAGCCTGTTTTGTTTCTAACTGAACCCCTAATTAAGTTGAAGACTTTAAATTTTGCATACTTATAGCAGGACACATGCGATAACATGAAAAGTCATAATTTTTTCAAAAAAGTCTGTTCTGAGCCTGTTCTGAGAAACTATATATGTTGGAGAATTCAAATTTTGCATACTTATAGCTGAACACAATGGTGAATCATAAAATATTGGTAAAGGCGTATATTTACCACTCCAGGCTCTAACTTATGTATTTTAAGCAATTTTTCTAACCTTCCCCTTTACACCCAGGAATCACTTTTTTAACTTTTGCCGACACCTCTTTGACCACTCTTTGCACGTTGCACTACTATTTTAGTTCCACTTTTTACCGCTAGGTGGCGTCTACCTATCTTGGGCGTCGAATAATATATCTATATATAGGTTGTGAAACGGAGTTTCGTTCGGATAGAGATTTCTGTGCAGAGACGCAATTTATGTACGTACTTAGTAATGAATTAATTTCATATTCATTCCATCTATATTTACAAAAGCATATTTACTTTCTTTATTCGTAATTAATGTTGTTTATACAATTTTATTCATTACAGGTATTTCTTTAGCATTTGAATATGTAAGTTTTAATTGAAATCTTTATCTTTAGTGAATGCGAGGCCTTTTGCTCTTTTCCTCGGAGTTTATGAAAAGGGCCTTTGCCCAAAGAAATGGATAAGAAGAAAGACCTGACATGAAAGGTATTTTTAACGTTTTGTATGCACTAACTTACAGCTAGTGACTTTAATATATTATTTAATGGTTAAATTTACGTCGATTTTTGCTTTCATGTAATTACGGAATCAATTTAATTCGCTCATGTATAGTTTTGAATGCGCATTGTGTGTTTTATGAGAACTTTACTATTTTCAAAGAGTTCATTTAAAAAGCTTTTTATTCAGACAAATTATGTTTCGATGGTAATGACGTAAATGAAAACAATGAGATCCTTTTAAAGTTCTCAAATTCAAATATTTATTTAAAAAATCTACGTCGTAGAAAGAATTCGGAAATTTTGAATGATAGTCTTATTGGAGAAATAAATTTAATACATTAATAAATAAGAGGTATGATGTTAGTATTAATTTACACTGCTTTATACATTTGAATATTTTAAAATCGTTTTTATAACAAACGCAATCAGAATTATAAAGCTGAAACATGTCCGTGAGAAATTCAGATGACAAATGAACAGTGACAACGAGTTGACCAATCTATTATGTCATTTTGTAAATTTATAATTTCTAAACATCTCACACTTTTAATTTTTAAAGCATCTATAAACGGAAAATACGTACTTTGAAAGGCAGTTCGTATGTATCTCAATTTAAAGACATTTTAAAGTTTTTTAAAATGTTTTAAAGAACAAATTAAAATATATATCACTATCGGGTGACGTTCGATTCCAGAAGGTTAAACTTTTTACATTTAAAACGATATAATTAGTTCAGCGTCTGTTTCCATTTAATATGGAATAAAAAAAAATATTACTCCATCAATAAATAATATAATACATTATACATAAAACAATATTTTAAAACATACGTAATCAAATTACATGCTTGCAAATAATGGGAATGAAAATGGCTGCTGAAAGTTGTAAAATATTTGGCGATTGTCTTTTTACTGTTAATCGCTGGCATGCGGCTGATGTGAAAATGCGACTTTTAATAAGTTTCAAAAATTTACTTGAATCCATTTGTTAGTATATGCAGAATATGACAGTATATTCTGCAAACATGTAAGACCGGTTTTGATCTTCTGCTAATTCAAAAGTTAAAAAATGACAATTATTAATAACATACCAGTAAAATTATTTCGACACATTAAAAATAGATAATACTAATACTAATATTACTGATACTGAATTCTAAAATCCAAAATTCTGAACGCATAGTGTTCAAACACGAAACTCAGAGATCAAAACAGCTGCTGTTTTAACCCCTTGAGGGGCAAGCAATAATATTTCTATAATATTGAATTCTCGCCGGAAAAATCGAAACATTTTATTTTAAAATAAATAAGAGCAATTTTTCAACAATTTACACTGAAAGATAAAAATACGAAATTTAGTTAAAACGTCCTGGTGAGAATCTTGTTTAAATTAGGTGGGATATATTTTAACCTACCGCCCCTCAAGGGGTTAAGAACTTCAAATTTCTTATGTCATTAAATGTATTAAGTTCATTCATGGTCGCATCATTTAAAAGTGCATTTTTTAATATCCGTCAAATAAGATTTTCATTAAAAATAAAACAAAAGAATCGCGTCGTATAGAATATTTATTTGTAGTGTACAGATGTATAGAGATATGTATGAATTTAATAATGCAATGTAATAGAACCTTAAACTAAACTATTTTTACACTGGAAATTGTATTTCATATTATACTAGAAATACAAAAGAAAACCAGTTTCCCTTAATGATTTCTATGATAAGTTATTAAGCAAAATACTATTAATAAACTTAACAGCTGGTTACTTATTGATGAATGCGAAGCCCTTTCGCTTTATTTATAAGTTTATCATATAAGATATTTCCTCTACGAACAAGCTCAGAGAAACTGAATAAAATACAAAATATTTTTAACCTTTTGTTTTAATTTTCTTACAGAAAATAACTGTAGTCAATTATTCAATAGTTATTTTTAATAGTGGAATTTCATCCATGTAATTAATAAGGTTGCTTAAGTCGACAATTAAAATTACATTATTTTATATTACTCCAGGGTATTGTTTCGTAGATATATTATAGGTTTATAATAACCTTAGAATTTTGCGAGAGGCTTTTATCTGTAAACTATTATGTATGATGTCATTGCAATAAATAAAAGCACTGAGATTCCATTTAACATTTTAAAAATGTATTTTATTTTTAAATGCTTCTTCAAAAGAATTACGAAATGTTACATGCTATTATAATTAATGATATATTTTTTATAAATTAACAAATAATCTTTATCTATTTGTTTACACAAATTCATTTGTTTGTAAATTTGAAAATCTATCCGAAGTCGTTGACTAGATTTACTATTTAATAATATGTAACGTATGCGGGACCATTGTTGTGACACGTTTATGTCTAAAACAGCTTTAAGGTTTCGATACGCTGACAATTTTTACTATAGAATACAAATTGTATATTTGAATAACAGGAAATTACTGGAAAATTATCTAATAATTTTCGTAACATTTCTATTTCTTAATGTTAACTTACGAATTGTTATCCAATTTAAATTTACAAGTTGTTAACCATAGTAGCAGAGTAACAACGACGCTCATAACAGCATCCAGTTCGTCGTTTACTCAAATAATAATGATCTATTTCTCAAACATTTTGTTAATGTTGTAACTTTTAGATAATGAGATCTCAAACATTTTGTTAGAGTTGTGACTTTTAGATAATGAGATAATACTTAGTTTGAAATGATAACAATGCATCAAAAATGAGAACTGTTTTGAGTATTGTTTTCAGTTTTCATCGCTGAAAATTTGTTTTAAAATTCCTTTAATTTGCATTCATGAGATAATTTTACTTAATATTTGATTTAGGAAATCAAATATTAAAATGCATTAAATGCATTATTTAGAAAAATAATGCATTTTAATGTGTTTTTATCGATAAAAATATTTTTGTATTTCTTTAACAATGTTAATGTCAATGATGCTTTGTGAAGTATCAAATAAACTGTTAATAATTTTTATGCTTAAAGGCAAATAAAATAGAAACCATCTGATACGTCAAAAATCGCATCTGCTAACTTAATAAATTTGATTAAAAATAAATAAAATATGAATTTTGAAGTTATTAATGCTTTAAAAAGTATTAGTGTGTTTGGTATCAAGTAACTATTTTTTCAGAGATTACAAAAATACTATCTGTTTTCACGAATATATTTTACATATTTTTTATAATCTTTATTTTATTATTTTATTGTATGCCATAGCAGTTGTAAAAAAAAATGCGTATCTTGTCTGTATTCTTCCCTTCACCGTTTTCGTATTCTTGATACATGAATTTACAGGTTCTCCACTTGTGGATTTCAGAAGTGCGTCCTCTTATATTTAATATGTTTTATGTAAGTTATATAATTATCCCGCATTATAATTTATCTATACCTTATATTATTCTAAAATAAATCTTTAATAACATTTTTAGTTTTCTCTAATTATTCTATTTATGTAAATTTTAATGATTGCGGAAGCTTCGATTCATTCGGTCAGTAGTGATATTCGGACCGAACTCTTCTTAGTTTTACGCATGTTTCACAACGCCGTAGATATATATTTAAGGAATTTCGCTATGGTATTTTACTTACGATTGCTTCGAAGTTTTGGGGCTCATATATTATCCACACATATATCTTCGCACTGAAAATTATGTTCATCACCCAATAGTTTTGCGCATATAGAGGTTAGTACTAACTCAATACAACCAAGCACGTTTCGATGCTTCATGCAGCGATTTGAATACTCTTCTATCATAGGCAAAATAAGATATGATATTACTTTATTATCGTATCGTATTTTGGGTGTCTTAATTTCGTTAAAGACGAGCACCAGCAAACACAGATTTGTCAGAAAAGTCACCAACGGGTGTCAAAATGAACATGCTTGTCAAGTACATCGATTTTCATGTAACACTGCGGTATGCTATGTTTTTAATGGCAAAATAAATTTATATCTTACACTGTTAAAAATATCGTGAAAAATTACCTCTGTTTATAAAGGCTATCTATTTTCTGACCCATGAGAACGCTACATAAACGGCTATGGATTGTTGTCATTGGTCTGAAAATAGATAGCCTTTAAAAACAGAGGTAATTATTCACGATATTTTTAACAGTGTATAAGTAGTGCCAATAGAATGAACGACAGACGATTGAAAACCGTGGCCCTGTAAAAGTGTTATCCATGAATTGCCTGACATATGATAATTGTATAGCATGTCACTCATGTATTTTCTCTACGGTATTCCTTTAACACCATGGATATGATGATTGTCTAACGCATCTCTGAATTGCTGCCAATTTTCTGCCATGTTATTCATATATAACCATCACGATGAGTGGCAACACGCTAAAAGTTCAATGGCGGCTGTGTGTATTGATGTGGAATCGGCCGGTGTGTTGCATGGTTTTCTTTTTCACGTCGATTTTTTTTTTAAATATGAAAGTAAGTGCTTTATTAAATATTGTTTTAACTCTATATTTTTACTATTTATCATTGTATAGAAATTTTAAATATTCTTAGATGTCAGTTTCAAAAATGTAAACATTATACGTTTTCAAAACAAACAAGTAATCCTCAAAACATTTATATATATATATTTTTTTTTCCTTTTGATAGAGCCTGATAAATTTGAAATCAGCGAACGGTACAGGTTTTTTTTTTTTTTTATTGGGGTCCATTTTGTGAAAAATAAAAGTTATTTTTATGAAATTTATATATATATATATATTATGAAAAATATTTTGTCACGAAAAATGAAATACAGTCTCTCGAAGTCAAAACATATGCTTATCAATAATAACTTCTTTAAATCCTTCTGCTAAAGTTTCCCTTTATGATGAGTTTATTTTGTTTAAATATTAAACATTTTAATAGAAATATTGAATGAAAAGTATGTTTTTTCCAATGAAACTTTATGAAGTGGCCTGTTTAACTGAAAGGAATTTTGTGAAAGGGCCTGTAATTGAAAGGAATTTTGTGAAGGGGACTGTTTTATTGAATGATTTTTTGTGAAGGGGCCTGGATCGATCCCCGTTAATTCATTCATTTGGAAGAAACAAAAATTTCTTATCAAAGTTACCTTCTAAAATTAAAAAAAGAAAATTTTTATGAAAGTGCCCTTTTCCAAACCAGTAGCAAAATCAGGCGAAAACTCTGGTTTTAGTTTTTATTAAACCACTTAAAATATTTACTTGAGTTAGGTACAGTCGTGGAAAAAAAAAGTAAACACCCCCTACTAACTCCTCAGCAAATCATCGTAGAAGAAAGTTACTGGTACCGAACGATTGGAAATAAAGTCTACTTTTAAATGATGTATATAAAATTTTCTTAGGGGGTCATCTACATATTAAAACGAATCCAAACTTCATTTTTTTCAATGGCAATGACCAATTTTAACGAGATATTTCAAATCTTCCATTCAAACTATGCCAAGACACCAAATTTCAAGTCATTTGAATGATAAGTTTTTGAATTATAAACATTCAAAATTTGGTGTTTCTAATGTTAAATTACATTTTCATATTTTTATTTATATCTCCCGAAATTATGCTCCTAATGTGCTAATTTTTTTTTGTAGTAATAATACTAATATACCCAAACATAAATAAGCTGAATTTGCAATTTTTATAATTTTATGATATGAATTATAAAATTAATATTCGAAAAAATTATGAATTGCAACCTACAATCTTTTTGATGGATTTAGATTTATTAAGTCCTGCTTTATGGAAATTTAAAAATTTCACATTTTTATTCCAAGTAGTTTTCAAATTATGCTTAAAAAACGGCAAAATGATGGTTTAAGGGGCCGTCTATGATGGAAGTGAGTAGACATTTTGAAATTTATTCTGCTGTACTGTAATCAAACACGCTTCATTGACTCCTTGAGTGGCGCTTAAGGTGCCTTGATCAAGGAAGGGGCTCTCTCGGTGAACAATCCAGCACGGAACTTCAATTTGGATACAGCCCTTAAAATAAGCTCGTTTTAAAATAATTAATTTCTCGGAAACTTATGGTACGAATTGCATAAAAATTCGTTTTTAGGCTAATTGAGGGGTGTAGAGTTCATTTATGCTGTCAGAATTGGGTACTGCTATTGAAAAAAACAAAGTTATGGTTTGTTTTAATATGTAGATGGGGCCCCACCAGTGGCTGAGATGTTCTGCTCTCGAAACTGGTAACCGGGAAGTGCTGGGTTCGATCCCAATCGCGCCCGTCGGCCTAATCGTTCGGAGTTTTCGTGGTTTTCATCGAACCGTGGTTTTCCATGCGTTAATACGGGTTAGGTTCCCTTAGAAAGACCCCCACGAAGGGCACTCCCCCTCGGGCCTATATCCCTAGTGTAGATAATCTGCCGTCACAAAATCAACCAACCAACCAACCAACCAATATGTAGATGGCCCCCTAAGCAAATTTTATATACATCATTTAAATGTAGACTTTATTCCCAATCGTTCGGTACCAGTAACTTTCTTCTACGATAATTTGTTGAGGAGTTAGTAGGGTATGTTTACTTTTTCCCACGACTGTACATGAAATGCTGTTTCGGTCCACAGAATTGAAATTAAAATTAACCTGCAAAAAAGGGTGAAATTTTGCTGATAAACTGTTACTTGTGGTATCCAATTTTATAAAAACTAAAGCTTGCTGTGTTCTTTTAGCAGGGTTATAAAGCTTTTTAATTTTCTTTAGGTTTTCTTTTCATGTCCTATGTATAGATATTTTTACATTTGATTCATTAAAATCAGAATTATCATCCCGCCCCCCTCTTTTTTTTTAAAAATAATCTGGTACTGATAACTGTCAATAAATACTTCATAATGTCAGTAATATTTCTGTATTTATTATGAAATAAATTTTATTATCTGATTTTCTATTTTTAACTGTTAAATTTATTATAATCAAAGCTTACTTTTGTAAATTTTCGATTGCTTTTGTATGTTAATGCTCTGGAAATGTCGTTATTGAAATTGATCATGAGTACAAAACTGTGAAGAAATTTTGTTTAATAGAATCACTTTAGATTTAAAGGTAACCACCTTATTGGTTTATCTCTGAGTTTTCGAATGGCGATAATTTGCAAAAATGACATTTTGGCACGGTGTGGGGGGGGGGGAGCAATTTTTAGACAGGGGTTAGGTATTTTCAGAAAATCTTACCGGAATAGGATTTATTTTACCAGCCAGATAGATACAATGTACAGTTGAAAAAAGTTAGGACAAAATTTCACAACTGCAAAAATAATTCATTACTACAATGAAGTTTTGTACTTACTAAAATTTACTTTATTTTTTATTCCATTTTTCTTCTTTTTATTATTCCATTTTTCTTCTTTTTTTTCATATAAACGTAAGACATTTGTACAACAGACAAAAGTTTAGTGTGGAGCAGAACTTTATGCTATGTTTACATTTACGCAATTTGGAGAAATGCAAAATATGGCTAACAAATATAAGCAAAGTTTTTGTTCTACCAATCTGTACCCTGCAATTTTTAAATTTGCCTAAAAATCCCTTTGCCAGTGGTGAGTATAGTAGAGTTCATATTTCTTTTAAAAAGAGCAGGACTGATTTGATGAAAAGGACATTTTTGTACAGTAAAAGGGCACTTAAGCTTATATTGAGTAAAGGGGCCATTTTGTTGAGTGAAAGGACACTCGTTGGATTATCATTTGTAAATTCTGAGGAAGGTTGCAAAAAAGCCGTTTAAAATTTAAAAAAGCCACGCCGGTACTTTTATTGGTTTTAACCGGCTGTTTTTTTGGCCAAAATTGGTTTTTATAAAGTGAAGCATTGTAATTATAAACTACACATTTTAAAGTGTTTTGAATTAGTTTTAATGACATTTAATTGATCTGCAGATTAATAAGTAACCCAACTTCTGAATAATGAAGACATTAATACTGGAATAATACTTAGATGGTTTTGCTAGTGATTTGTAGCAGAATTGCAAATATTTCAGCTAAATTTTAAAAGGGCCATATCAACTGCTTTGTCTGGTTGACAAAGACCTTTAAATCCCCCCCCCCCCCATTTTTTCATTTTTACTGCTTTATAAAATTGAAGAGGACAATGGTTACTTAGTTACATGTTTTATTACTTAATTTTAAGAGCTATTAATATACAAGTCCTATTTTATTTGTAGTAAATCTTTAAAATTATACATAGTCATGTAATAAAAGCACCATTTCTCACTATTAAAAACATTATGAATACTATATGCATGAATATACTTAGCAACAAGATTTTCAAAATTTTATTTAGAGATTTTTTTTTCCTGTTTAAATGCTCTATTTTTTATATACTTATGTACAAAACTCTCCTCAAATATTATATCCTTTCTAATTTCTCTTTTAACATTTACAACTTAAATCTCTCTATATGGACACATAAGAATGTTTCCATTTTGAAGTGCTACATTTTGTCATTGTTTTATTAAATATAATCTTTAAAATGTGTAGTATATGTAGATCTATGTAACATAGAATTTCAAAACACCAGTTTGGAGTCCAATTTATATTTTTCAAAAAAAAAAATCATAAATAATGCCTTCACAGTTGCCTTCTAGTTCCATCCAAAATTATATATATTACACAATTTTGTTTTTAAAACTCATTTTCGTCAAGTGATTATATCTTTATACACGCCACCCCCCTCTGCTTGTCTAAACAGTATTTATTTCATAAACTGTAAAATAATCTATCATAGATATTAGAAGTAAGAGTGAAAATGACTTTTTACTATAGTTTTCAATTAAAACAGTTTTAAATTATTGAATTACATAAACTTGAATTATGTAATGTTAAACAATTTGAATATTTTTGTTAAAGGCTTTTAAACATTCCTTTTTAAATGTACACTGCTCAAAATAATTAAAGGATATTGCAGTTTTAGGTGGATTTTGTATCTGGTAAACTGTTTTGCTGATTGATACATGGTCGACAGACATAGTAGGTTATATGAGAATAAATTACACATGTTTGGCAGAAAAAAATGCATTTTATTGCGCATTTGTGTACTAAAGGAAAAAAAAACACAATTTGTGCATATGAGAAAAAAAGAATAAGAAAAGGTGTTTTCTTCAAAGAAAATCATTTTCAGTAGGGGGTATGGTTTCCACGGGCGGCCAGCAACGTTCACCTTTGAGGCATGGACTCAATGAGGCTATTAATGACGAGTTGGGGTATTCTGCCCCGCTCATCCAGAAGAGCTTTTTCCAGTTCTTGGAGAGTTTGTGGGGGTTGTTGGCGGCCAGAAACTCGTCTTCCTAGAGCGTCCCAAATGTGCTCGATTGGATTCATGTCTGGAGAACACGCTGGCCATTCCATTCGAACGATTCCTTCCTCGAAAAGAAAATCCTCCACCAGGTTTGCACGATGTGGCCTGCAGTTATCGTCCATTAAAATGAAGTTGTCTCCGATTGCTGCAGCGTATTGAACTACAATAGGTCTGAGGATCTCATCCCTATATCGGCGACCAGTCAGAGCTCCATCTCGAATGATGTAGAGGTCAGTGCGCCCGTCAATGGAGATGCCACCATACACCAACACTCCTCCACCGCCAAATCTGACACTTTCGTGCACGAACGCAGGATTATTCCTACTGCCACGGTCCCTCCAGATGAAAATACGCCTATTATCCGGATGCACAGAAAAACGGGACTCGTCAGAAAACAGAATATTGCTCCATTCATTTCTCCTCCAGTTGACATGCTCGGTTGCCCACTCCCTGCGGTTGCGACGATGCTTTGATGTTAATCTAACACATACCATCGGTCGGCGAGCATACAGACCTACAGCATGGAGCCAGTTTCGGACAATCTTAGTTGAAATCGTGGTGCCTGTAGCCGAGCGAAGGTGTTGTTGGAGAAGAGTAGCGTTCATGGTTCGGTGTCTCCGAGCTGTTAACGCTAAATACCGATCTTCATTGGGTGTTGATGCCCGTCTACGACCTTGCCCTGGTCTTCGGCCTGCACATCCACTCTCCAAAAAACGGTTCCAGATCCTGGAAATGACACTTTGTGACACTCCAATGGCTTGCGCTACTTCGGCTTGAGTTTGGCCCCCTTCTAACCTACCAACAATTCTCAAAGCTTCTGAATCTGTCAAATGACTTCGCTGAGACATCGTACTCATCGAAACAAAGCGATCACTGAATGCCGATCATCCTTGTCTTCATTTTCTTTTATCCAGTTGAAAGTCAAGTTTCATTCGCTGCCGCTGAAGCGACGTTTTTGACGTCGAACTCAAAATTTGCATATTCCACAGTTTGAAAACCAAAAAAATTTGCATTTGTGATTCTCTTCTTCTATTTTCGGCAAAAAAAATTTCGTTTATATCTTTATTTTATATAAAACTTCAAATATCCTTTAATTGTTTTGAGCAGTGTATTTGTCTGATAATAGTTTTGCTTATAACATTCCAGTTTTGGATTATTGATGTTCGTAAAAATCTTGAAATAAATTTTCAAAATAAAAACTGGTATTTATAGATATTGTCATTCGGTTTAATCCATAATATAAAGATTGTAAGTAAGTGCTTAAAAAAAGAGATATTTGATTAGTAAACTTATGTCCAGCGATGAATAATACTTCTTATATAATAAGGTTTCTTAGCATATATATGGCATGTAGGATATTAGCCATTAAAGGAAATAAAATATAAATATTCTCTTGTTTACAAAGATGAAGTTCAAGTGATTACTGCCAATCTGAAAAAAAAGGGGGGGGGGGCATGAGGAGAAATAAGTGATCTTTTTTGTATGTGCCACATGGATTTCCCCCCTTTACTTTTTTTTATTTAACAAATTTACTTTTAAAATCTAGAAGCTTCATGATTGGTCATTGACATTTGACTGGCTTTTATATTATATTTATAGTAACCGAATTCTGTGCAATTTTAGCACTAGTCATAAGGTTTTAATGCTGTAAAATGTTTTTTCTCTAAATGAGGCATTAAAAGTAGGGTGAGTACACGTGTTACACGAGGAGACAACATACACAATAAAATAAATAAGTTGCTTTTTGACTCCTTAGAATTTTTCTAGACTCCTTGGATTTTTTCCTTTTCAAATCCCTATAAACCCTGCATGTTAGTAATTTCTATATAATTTCTGATTTAATGCTGTAGCAAAGAGTTAACCCCTGATAATGTTTAAATTTGTAAGTAATGAGATTTTTTTTAATACATGGGTTTCAAAGCAAATGCCATAGGAGGAAAAAGCAGAATAAAATCTGCAGTAAGTAGAAATAAACTTTTTATTTAATGCTAATTTCAGCATTAATAATAATTTGTATTAATAATAAATATTATATCTTATGGTCAAAAGGAACTTTTTTGACATTGAACTTCAAAGCATTGAACAGTTGAGTAGAAATTAGAATTTATGCTTCATGATTACTTAGAAAAGGTACAAGAAAATCCCCCCCCCCCCCCTACTTATATCAGAAAAACATTTGCTTCTTTGGAACAATATTTGATTTTTTTGTTCATTTATTACTCTTGGAATGTTTAAAAATTAGAATATTTTTATGTTTCATCATGATTAATTAGAAAAGTTAAAGGATTTTTTTTTCACTTATCAGTAAAAAATATTTCCTTTATTTGAATAACTTTTTTTAAAATTATAAATTGAATTCTGGGCAAATATCTTTCTAGAAAAAGACAAAGTATGAAATCTTCAATTTGTAAAAAAGTCTTATATATATATATATATATATATATATATATATATATATATATATATATAATGCTTATTTCAGCATTAATAAAAAATGCATTTTTTATGGTCAAAAACAAGTTGGTCATTGAATAGTTTAGCAGAAATTTTATTTTATTTTTATTTTATTTTTTTTTTTTTATACTTGATGTAGGGTAGTTTTTTTCGAAAAATGTTTATTTCTTTGGATTGCGATTAAAAATGTGAAACATGATATAAATGAAACACATATGAAACTGAATAAAATATTTTTAAAAATATTGTGCTTTCTCTAAGCATAACACAGGCAGAAAGAATCTATTAAGTTAAAGTGAAGCTAAGTACAACGCAATAGAATAAGTTGATAACTGCAAGATCTCTGCGTGGGGTGGGGGGATGGCGGTTGAATTCTTCAGTCCTAACGTTCTACAATAAAACAACGTAAGCTTCAATTCTCTACCATAAAATTAGGTGAGAAAAACTTGCAACAATTTATGATTCTGTAACATGAGAAATGTGCATGTGAATACTTTTATAAATGTACAGAAAGTTTAAATTATTTTAACTCTTTTAAAGGCGGTGGTACATTTATAAAACAACTCAATTTTAATTCCCAAATGGTACCAGAATTTTGATTTAAAAAAATGAGTTTATGAATGTTTCGAAATTAAATTTGTTTGTGAATTCCGGTGTTATTAATTTCAACATTTTAGCAATGAAAGAGCTTTGGCCCTGAAAGGGTTAAAATAGTTTCTGTACTACAAAATATATAATTAAATCGTTTAAAAGTATTCGCCGACATGCGTATAAAATATCATTAGATTATCACAAGATCTATATTGCCATATATGCATAAAAATAACAGTTCAAAATGATTATCGTTGGATATCGAAATATGAAACTTTGTGCCCTTATTTTAACATTTTTATGCCAGAAATTTCGGAATCCGTATGTATTTGTATGAAACACGTATCACCTATATCTCCGATTTCCGTCGTTGTGCCATATTTCTGGCGCAACGTCGATAACCCAAGAAAGTATCGCCAAAGATATCGAATGAAAGGACAGAATCGATACTTTAAAGTTACGATTCGCTGTTATCGAAATAACACCTCTAGTACTTGACGAAATATATAATTTTTGAGCCAACCTGTTAGTTCTGTGCTTGCTGGGGCTTCTTTGTATATCCTAAGATACATTTTCAACTCAAAATTTACCATTCAGAAAGCTCTAAAATTAGTTGTTCTCAATTATCGATGTGTTTAATTATGTTTTTTAACAATCACAACCGATTACTCGTCAAATGTGCCGTGTGTTGGTTAAATTTGTATATTACTTTCTGTCGTGCAAATTAATTCGTTTGCACCACGAAATAATCACTAAAATAAAGCAAAAGGCAATAGCTTAGCTTGCATTTCAGATCGTACGATATTACGGGTGATCGAAACTTTAGGTATTGAACTCTTTCATTCTTTTTTTATAAGTTATATAAAACGAAAATAGTAATTTTGCTACAACCGTTTATAGCTTGAGTTCTGATTAACGGTTTTCACGGAATTGAAATGTTAGTTAGATAATTTTCCAGTTAAGTTTTTAGTATATAACATACCGTTCTACGTTAAGAGCTGCCACAGGTGACTATTTTTTTAATTCTGCTTCGCACCACTTTCTTAAAACAAAAATCTTTGATACATGGCAACATTTGCAAGAGAAATATACAACAAAATTAATTTTTTTTATAATAATAGTTCAAATATAATAAAAAATGGTCGCTTGTGGCAGCTCTGTAATTTGCTCATTTATAGAATTGTGGTGAAGATACTATAATGGCGTGGACATACATGCCAAAGATTAAGCTTCTTAACACGTTCAAGCCGGTGTACGGCACCGGTGGGTCACATTCGACTGTCGCATTGGACGGCATGCTTCACTGGTGGATCACGCTTGACTGTCCTATCACTCGGCGTGCATCATCGGCGGGTCACACTCGACTGTTCCATAGAAGACGTGTACTACAGGTGGGTCACACTCGACTATGCTATAGACGGCGTGCACTACAGGTGGGTGAATACTCGACTTGAATACTCGAAACTTCATTTGTAAAAATATTTCGTGTTACAAACTTAATACATTCACGATGGGGAACGAGAATTCTCGTCTTCATTCAAAAAGGCCGTGGGGTTTAAGATCGTGGCTTCTACTTTAAAAAATGCATTTATCATATGCTGTCCATCTTTAGAATGTAATACTTTATATTAAATTCGTACATGTTTAGTCAATAAAACCATGTCTCAAAGTAATTTGCTTACTCCTGATGAACCTTCATACACCCATAATCAACTCTGCTTGTTATATTAGAGTTCAATTCAATAAATATGATAGGGGCGGATCATTACGTACAGTGTCTCAATAAGCGACTGTACCGCGCCACCAGATGAAGCGAAATATCAATTCCAGCGCGGTCTCACTGCAAGAAACATGGATGTCGCTGCCGGCGTGAACGCATTAAACAGTTCTGGCGAATGGGACAGGACACGCTATATCATTTAGATATTTTTTCAGAACATGTTTTAGTATGTAACCTTTCGGTCTACATTGCTATGTTAAACAATGTTGGGGAAAGTTCTATAATCAGTTGAGACAGAGTATGAAGTGCAAGTATTTTAAAAAAGTTCTAGTAGGCAGATTTTGATGAGGCTTGCATTGTTAGAGAATTTTTTTGATGATTTTAGTATATTGCTTGTCTTTCGATCGTTCTTTATCAAAAAATTACCGTTCGTGATTAAACTTTTAATCCCATAACAGCCGAAATCACCCGAGTGCTCAGAATCCCGTAATAGCCATCTCTATAGTTGGGGCACGTTTAACTAGTCAATGGGTACTATGCTACGCCAGCTTTTTTACTAACTTTGGCGTTGTAGGATCGTCGGATTTGGCTGTTTATCGTTGTTCGGGAGAATAAATTTGAGCGAGTTCATGTTACCAATTCTTTTGTTTTTTCATGTTCCACGCAGATTGTTCCGTATTCCTAAAAGAATTTCGGTTCCATTGTTTTAGCTTAATGTACTAAATTTTGTCATCTGTGATTTCTGAATTTTTAGCGATTCTTATGCGATTTAATGTTTTTGTTTTTCGCGGCTATTTTCTACATTATTAAAAATACATCCAATTGTTAACTTTTAGTCCAATAC
This sequence comes from Maratus speciosus, assembly GCA_963932465.1. Lineage (NCBI taxonomy): Eukaryota > Metazoa > Arthropoda > Arachnida > Araneae > Salticidae > Maratus > Maratus speciosus. Next base: position 82,722,290 of record OZ010789.1, read on the forward strand.
AATAAATTTTATCCTTTTTTCAATGAAGTTTATTTGGAATTCGCGTACAACAATTTTTGTGTTTTTTTTTTGTTTTTTTGGGGGGGGGGGTGGGGGGGTTGCGCGACGATTTCTCGACATTCGCAAATTGAATAATCCTATTTTTTTCCAATATAGAAATTTTTTATCCAGCAATTTTTGAAGTTTTAGTCATTTATAATGCTATTTTCAGTGTTTTTTCGCGAAGATATAAAATTAAAGATGATTTAATGTACAAAAATATTCAGAAAGAACTAATTTATAAGAGAAAAACTGTGTTTTAGTTCAGACACCCTCCCACCCAACCAGAAAAAAAAAAAGGACAGGAAATTTTATTTTAAAAGTGCACGAACAAAAATCATATCATATGAAATTAGCTAGCAAAAAGTTATATCATATGAAATTGAAAAGTTTTTTTTTTAATACATTCAATATAGAATTTATTGTAAATCACATAAAACGTGTATAAAATAAAAATTGTTTTCCCCCTAATTTTTATAATAAAAATAAATAGTCTTCGCTGATTTGCTTGCAATAGAAATCTTCTTCGGAAAATCATAAAACTGGAATTAATATTTTTAGCTTTTCTTTTCTAAATCAATTAGTATTTAGTCCCAGATTTGAAAGCTTTCATTACAATAATAACAATAAATAAATCTACCGGTGTAATAAACTCATAGTAATGAATGCTAAAATTCAAAAGCTGTACAGTGTTTTATTATGAAGCCGAATAAAAATGTTATTGATATATATGTTAACATTTTAAATAAAGATAAAATTCTTATTATTTAGCATTCAATTTTTATGTTTAAAACAAAAGAAAAATTTTAAAATAATCTAATTATATCCTTAGAAATTTTATTCCAATTTCATATTCAATATAAATTTCATCCTAAAAATTATTATAATATCATTTTTTTCAAACTTATCTATTAAAATAGAAGGAAACACACATACACACCCTCTCAAAATGTTCTTACAACACTTTACTCACAATTTTTTTTTCTCGCAATGTTTACAAACAAATGCACATTTTTAGTAGCATTGAAGAAATTGTTTTAAACTAATCCAATATATTTAGATATTTTGCAATTTCGTTTCCAGTTAATTGATTTATTTCAAATTAAATTATAATTTAACTTATCGAATCAAATTAACTTACATTTATGTATAAAAAAATAGTATTCATTATGAATAACTGGTGAATTTTTTCTTGTTTTTTGTCTAAAATGCTGTTAAAATGTTGAATTTATAACATTGTTTAAAAGACATATTAATTTAACTTCTGATCAATTCTTTCTAAGTAAAATAAGAATAGTTTAAACTTCTGTATGCGGAGGGATGGAAATTATATCGTGAATGTACTTAAGAAAAGCCGCATTAAAAAAGGTTCGTTTTAATTCACACAAAAGGAAAGTTCTTGCTATTTTACTTATTCATTCCATATGCTTCATATTTACTTGAGGTGAAATTGTCTAATCCACCAAAATTTTCTATCCAACGCGATTGTCCAGTAAATTAGATAAATAAATAAAAATCCATTCTTAGACAACAATTGCTTGTAATTAATTTACCGGAAACTATAAGAAAAACTGTTCGATTTCAAATCCCTTCAAATACCATGCCTGCAAGTATCCTGTTATTTAAAAAAGAGCCCTAAAATATAAAGTTTCCGGTTCTTGAGCGGGGAAAGATAATTTTTTTGAGAACAGCCTTACATAAAGAGCTTCTTTTATTCGTTTTAATTTGCAAAAGAAATTTTTCTTTGGTATTCTAAATGTTTCATCCATATGTTGGGTATGTATTTGGGGTGAAATTTTCCGAAAATTCGAATCCATCGAAAATTTTTCACTATATGTAATAGCTTAAAAAAAGAAACTTTTGATTGGACATCAAAAATCTACAATCTCTTTTAATAAGAGGAGGCAATATCTATTGACCATCACCCCGCACAGCTCTGTTGGGAGTCTAAGGTTGCTAGTTATTTGTTTGCACCACGCCAAGTCCTCACCAAAAACCTTCCATGCGAATAAATACATTTCCTTGATTATCATTAGATATTTATCATAAAAATGAATATATGCTAAGCTCAATCGATTTCGATTAATGAGTCAATCATTTTTCCTGTGAAAATGAAGAAAAAAAGAGATTTAATATTCCATTTCTTTCATATTCAGTACAGAACCATTTATTGTCGCGGACTTACACTCCTCTCTAATATAATCACCATTGACAACTTGGGTCTTTCTTAGCTATAGCTGAAAGGATTTTCATTCCCCTCAATAGGGCTAGTGTGCTGTCAAAGAGGTGGTCCCTCTCAGTGACGGGTGGGGTATGGTGTTGGCATTTCCGGGCAATACAGCGAGATAAAAAAAAAAGTATTTTTTCAGCTTTACTTGTAAACCGTCATTTGTACGTCAATTTCAGAGTAGAAATATTTTTAATTTGCGAATTTCAAAGCTTTTGTTTAGAATTCAGATATTTCAATTATTCATAAAAGGAGTCTCTTCTACAGTCGTCACATGAAAATAAAAGAAAGGGGTAATAAAGATGAAATAATAAGTCAGACGAACAACAAGAAACAAACTTTGCAGCTATTATTTTTAAATATTAGTATTTTAATATTTAAAATTTAAGTACTTAAAATTTTAGTATTTTAAATATTTTAAATTTAATAAAATTATTTTTGTACTGAGGAAGAGGCTTCCATTATGAACTCTTGAAACAGTTACATGCTAAAATAATATTAGAAATTTATTGTTTTCTTTTTCAATTAATTTTACTTAACATGTTTTCATTTCAATACAAGGGATTTTCTATGCATAGCTGTATTCTGCGAAAGAGTATACTCTGTAATCCTCACCCCCTCTATGTGCCAGTGTTTTTGAATAACATTTTTACGCACAAAATTTTTAATTACTATTTTTACGAGCAAATTTAAAAGTATTTTTACTCTAGGAAGTATCTTGTTTTGTTATTCTTCAAAATTTATGATTCTTATACGATAATAAACTGACAGAACAATATTGAAAGTGAAATACTTTTCTGTGATTTTCTAAAAGTTTGAGTGAAAAAAATAGAATAAACTAATAATATTAAAAAAATATAAATTAATTAATTTCCTGCCTGCAACGTCCGAGAAAAAAAGTCGTCCAGGCACACCCAAAGTCCTAATCTACAGAAAAAAAGTAAATACGACTCTAAACCGTACCGAAGGAAAGAGTTAATAGAAAAAATAAAAGGAAAGAAATATAATGAAAAAAATTTGGCCCGGACTTTTGGAGACTTCTCATTTAACCTTCTATATATTTTGTTATTATTAAAAAATACAGATGTTTCTTAACCTAAAAAATATAATATAAACACAAAAGCAAATATAAAATAACTTCTTTTTAGTTACCCATGATTCCAAAAAACGTTCTTTATCTTTAGAAACCTCAAAAAACAATGTATTTTCAATATTTATGAAATGACATTTTTTTTTCTACTGATTTTCGTAAAGTTTACGAGTAGTTTTACAGTGTATTATTTTTTTTTAATTACATTTTAAACATTATAATTTTACCACAAAACTTTACAAACATTATATTTTAAACTTCGTAACTGAATTTATACATTGTTTTTAATTTTAGATTATGTAAAACTCTTTTGTTAAAGTACATATAAGTTACGATAATTTTCATATATGATAGTATATTTTCAAAATATAAATATTTGAACTAAAAGATTTTTAGGGGTATTTATGATTTAAAATTCAAAATACAGTTCGAAAAAACTCTTTTTATCATCATTCAAATGAAAATTTGCATAGAAATGACGTAATTCTATAAAAATAAAAAGTACATTTGTCTGTAATTTCCAAGGGAAGAACAAAACTTACAAAAAAGTAATCTTTGAAAAGTTTCAGTATTTGTGTTTCTTTTCTTAACTCCCCTATCTGCGAATGAAGCAGGATGATAAACAGAGAGATGTACTACATGTCGAAATTTGACGAGAGGGAGAAAGCAGTGGGTTGTTTCTTCCGCTACTGACCTCGTAAAGGGTGAGGGGAAGAGGAGATTTTCGGCTATTTAGTTTGGATTCTAAGGTCATTCTGTTTTTTGTAGCTTGAGATCTAAAGAGTTAACTAAGAGTGTTCGTCCTTAACTTCCCTTAATATTGCCTGACACATTAGAAAATATAATAGGGATGCGGCGCTAGGAATGGCACCTTTGTCTATGAGCTCTACTAGATTAGCTACAAACCATAATTTGCTAAATCAAGTTATGAGATTTTTTTGTAAATTTCTAATGGAACATATATTTGAAATTTTTGTAATTGTATCTCACATATCACCGGATGCTTTTTGTTTTATATCTTTTTTTAAGTGAATTCAACTTGCATTTTTGTAGTTTTGAATTAATTTACGTTATGATAAACTGTGGTGTTACAATTCACATTAATTAATTTATAGATATATTATCTATATAGAATTCAAGAAGAAACAAAGTCTTTACAAACTGAAGCGCAAAGATATTATTTAAGGCAGTTACATCTTTGATATAAATTCAAATTCAGTTTTATTTAATGCACTTAAACTAATATGTTATTTAAAAACATTGATTATTAAAAAGTAGATACAAATAATTTTCATGAATTATACATTTTGATTATTTAGCATATTTACAACATTCATATTAACGTATTTATACGTAACCCGAATCAGATTATGTATCTTTTAAGAAAATTAATTCTTCATCTTATTTTTTTTAGGTGAGAAACTTAATAGAATGGAAAATATTTTTATTCTTTATTTCAAGCTTTTTGTTTAACGTAAAAGGTTTCCATATTTCAGAGCAAGAATTTGAATTGAACTTCAAATCCTTGTTTTGAATAATCTGAAAACAATTTTTGTTTTTGTTTATAAAATTACCAGAGGTACGAATTTCCTATTCTGAGGCAAAAATGTAAATTCTATAGATTTGCATTCGCTTCTCAAATGCATGTACATCACTGTAAAAAAAACAAACAATCTGAGTCGATTTAAACCCCCGGAGGTCAGTTCAGGCTAAAACAATCTTTAAATCATATTTAAAAAATTGAGATGCTTTCGGAATTTCTAATTCTTTTTTGATTCACTTTCAGTGATTTGCCTAATGATGTATACTATTTAAACTTATAGTCCAGAAAATAGATATATTTGTTTTAAAATAGTGTTGTTTTAAATTGAGTAATAAAAAAGCTATAGGGCACCATCGCGTTGCTGTTTTCATTTAAATAACTTCGATTACACATTTTTGTTCTTAAATTAAATTTTCGTTCAATATGCTTAATTATATTCAACATTTTCCGACTACTCAAATTCTCAGAACGTTGCATTTAAAACAGCAAGTAAACTTTCGTATACAATCAGCTTAAATTGTGATAGAATTTTACAATCATTGTATATTTTAGAATGCATATTGAAATATTTTGTATATTAAATTATGTTTGTGGTTGGTTGGTTGTGTTTATGACGGCCAATTATCAGCACGATGGATAACTAAGGGGGGGGGGGACTGTCCTTCGTGGGGGCCTTTCTAAGGTAACCTGATACAAATTTATGCTTGGAAAACCAAGGTTCGAAGAAAACCACGAAAACTCCGAAAGAATAGACCAGTGGGAGCGATTGAGATCGAACCCAGCACCTCCCGTCTACCAGCTTTGAACCTCTCGGCCACTAGTGTGGCAAATTCTGTTTGTGATTGAAATTAAAATATGTGAAAAACAGAATTCCCTCTAAAAAGACTAAGCTGTATAAAAACGTAGTGTTATTAAGAAATCGTCATGAGTATCGTATATTATCACTTCCAAAGCTAATTAAACATTTTCTGTGTCAATATCGATATAAATTGAAGAATCCATCACAGCCGTACGCTGGTAAACGAGATAAATAGAGAGACAAGAAAAACAAATCAGCAGTTTTGGCTGTTCGAAACGCCATGCCCGTACATAGGTCAGCCACAGACAACTTTTTTAATTCTACCTCACACCATTTTCTCAAAACAAAAAATTATTGACTTACTGTTCGAGAACTTTTTCAAAAGAGACATACTACATAATCTGTTTTTTTTTTAAATAGTGGTTTGAATAGAATGAAAAAATAGTCGCCTGTGGCAACCCTGAAAATAATATTTTAAAAGGTGAATTATTTATTTTTCTACTTTGGTGTAATAACACCTGTAAAAAATCTGTTAATTAACGTTAACTCTTGTATTAGTGAAATATAGTATTATTTAAAACGCATACCACTAATAAAGCACTTTCAAAGTCTATCCTGGAAACATTTAAATAGCGGCAACAGTGTGCTTTTAATATTGCAAAAATATGTGCAAATATTACATAGAACAACGTTTAAAATATTGTGTCTAATATACCCATTTTATTCTGATCTGAAAACGTAACGTTAACTTTTCTGTTCAGGTACAGTCGGGGAAAAAAAAAGTAAACACCCCCTACTAACTCCTCAACAAATTATTGTAGATGAAAGTTACTGATACTGAACGATTGGAAATGAAGTCTACTTTTAAATTATATAGATAAAATTAGCTTAGCGGGCCATCTACATATTAAAACGAACCGTAACTTTGTTTTTTTTTTCAATAGCAGTACACAATTCTGACAGCATAAATGAATTATACACCCTTCAATTAGCCCCAGAACAAATTTTTATGCAATTCGTACCATAAGTTTCTGAGAAATTAATTATTTTAAAACAAGCATATTTTAAGGGCTGTATCCAAATTAAAGTTCGGAACTCGATTGTTAACCGAGATAGCCCTCATCTTGATCAAGGCACCTTAAGAAGTCAATGAAGCCTGCTAGATGACAGCAAAAGAAATTTCAAAATATCTAGTCACTCCTATTATAGACGGCCCCTTAAACCATCATTTTGCCGTTTTTTAAGCATAATTTGAAAACTACTTGGAAGAAAAATGTGAAATTTTGGATTTCCATAAAGCAGGACTTAATAAATCGAATTCCATCAAAAAAATTGTAGGTTGCAATTCATAATTTTTTCGAGTATTAATTTCATAAATCATTATTCATATCATAAAGTTATAAAAATTGTAACTTCAGCGTATTTATGTTTGGGTATATTAATATTATTGCTACACAAAAAATTAGCACATTAGGAGCGTAATTTCTGGAGATATAAATAAAAATATGAAAATGTAATTTAAACATTAGAAGCACTAAATTTTGAATGTTTATAATTCAAAAACTTATCATTCAAATGACTTGAAATTTGGTGTCTAGGCATAGTTTGAAAAGAAAATTTGAAATATCTCATTAAAATTGGGTATTGTCATTGAAGAAAATGAAGTTTGGATTCGTTTTAATATGTAGATGGCCCCCTAAGAAAATTTTATATACATCATTTAAAAGTAGACTTTATTTCCAATCGTTCGGTACCAAAAACTTTCTTCTACGATAATTTGTTGAGGAGTTAGTAGGGGGTGTTTACTTTTTTTTTCCACGACTGTACCTTATTCCTTAAAAAAAAAAAAAATCAAACTGCTAACAAGGATTTTATCAATCTATTGACATGAATATTTTACTCAACTCTACATATTCAATTGACATTTTACATTTGTCAGTACTCTAAGAGTGTTTTATTCAATCGAAATTCCTTCATTAGATATTCATTCGTAGACAAGTAACTTCAACTTACTGCCATGGCATCAAAATATATACAGTAAACTCCCGACTATCCGGCTCGCGACTCCCGGCCCTTCGTACTATCCGGCCAAGTTGAAAAAATGAGAAATGTTGAAAGCGGCCGAGTCAAGCACGTTCCCGAAAGGGAACCTACAAGAAGGGATTGTAGAATGCAGGAAGGGAGGGGGTATCTTGATAACCTGTTTCGTCAGTTGTGCTTCCGATGTTAAGAAGTGCAAACGTTATACTGTCCCTGGCTACGTTCGTATAGTCTTTTGGTGTGCTTCCTGTTTATTTATTGAAGATTAACGAAATGGGTGATAAACGAAAAAAGGTTGCAGTGACTATGGAGGAACTACACGCTATAAATCAACTTCAGTCTGGGATAACGGCAAAAAGTATTGCTTCAGAATTAGGCGTTGATAAAAATACAGTGGGTGACGGGAAGAAAAATAGAGCAGAAATTGAAAAGGGGTATACTTCACAAGCCAGTTGAAGTGGAATGAAAAAAAAATCATACTGAAAGGTAAGAAAAAGAACTGTAGGAAGTTTTATGTTTATTGGAATCAACACTTAAGAGGAATGGCTTGCCTGTTACTGAGCCGATATTGCAGGTAAAATAATTACGATTTTTCTGACGATAACAGGAAGATTCAGAACTTACTGCCAGTAACGAATGGTTAGATTACTTTAAAAAACAATTCGGTGTTCGGCAGATTACCACAAGTGTCGAGACTTTATCTGCGGATAAAGAAGCTGTATCTTTGTTAAAAACTATCTTGCTAAGCTTATTCAACGGGAGGAAATTTCTCGGGATCAGTTGTACAACTGTGATGAGACCGGTTTAAATTATAAAATGGTCGCCACAAAAACCCTTGCATCAAAGAAAAAGGCCGATGCTGTGGGATATAAGAAAAGCAAGGAACAAGTTACCATATTGTTTACAGTAATGCAACGGGCAACCATAAGCTTAGGTGGACTTGAATAGGAAAGTCAAACAAACCTAGATATTTGAAAAAAGTGAAAAATCAGGAATCACTACCCCCATATTACACGCAATAAAAGAAAGCATGGATAAATTCAAGAGTTCTTTAAGAGCTGGTACCAAAATGAATTCGTACCGACTGTAGACAAGCATTTGAAAGACAACAATTTGTCGAAAAAAGCTCTGCTACTTCTTGACAAAACACTTTCGCACCCATTTATTGATGAACTCGCAGATGGGGACAACAAAGATAAATTTTTACCACCCATTGTTATGACTATTTGTCAGTCGTTGGACCAGGGCGTTCTTGAAACGATAAAAAAAAAGATGTGGTGCTGGCGTCTTCTCCGTTCTTTGATGTCAGCGATTGATAATAATGAAAACTACATAACCACTCTAAAAACGATTGACATGCTAGATGTCAAAAGGTGGGTGTCATAAGCATCGGAAGAAATTCCAATCATAGTAATTGCAAGGTCTTGGAACTTCCTTTTGGTCCATAAAAGTATACATAAACTTGCGTGGGAAACTGATGGATAAAATGAGAACGATAAGTTTCTTTCGTTGCTGAAATGACGATATCAGTGTAGAGGATATTGTAGAATGGATGGAAAACGGCAAATGTAATGAGTTGATTGACAACAGTATTGTAGAAATGGTGATACAGGGAAGAAGTAACGGAAGAAAAAGAAGAGCAGGATAGCAGGAAAAATCTCATCCCACATCTGAAAAGATTCAGAACGATTGAGTCAGCACTGCGGTATATTAGTCAGCAGGAGGAAGCGACACCAGCTGATATGATTTGCTTGCGTAAACGGAGGAACATTGCCTCTCGAATGAGGGCTAACAGGGAAAAGCAGTCATCTATCAAGGATTTATTCAAAAACTAAAATCTGTATGTTTTGACACACATCTTGTGCACTTTTCATATTTGTGCAACCATTTATTAATAAACAGTAAAATAAGATTTACTCATTTTTTTACGAACTAGGCTTACATTTTACGTTAATGTTTTGCTGATTTTGAAACTGTATGTATACTGCATATATAAAATTTATCTTAAAATGAGTAACATTCGTTTTTAATATCACGGCGGGTGGAGTTGTAGGAATAAAGTAAATATTTTTAGAACTCCGGCCAACCCTTCCGCCACATTAGGCCTGATAGTCGAGAGTATACTGTATTATTATTGTGGATTATTCTTCGTAGTATGAAAATGCATATAAATATACTGGGAACTGATGCTTTTAGAGATAACATAGACTGATGTATTTGTAACAATACACTGAAAGGCGTATGGATTCGCATACTAGTATATTTGGATTTATTTATAAGTTTTTTAATTTTGTGTTTCTTCTATATAAGTGGATGGTTCATTGATAGATGATGAAATTTTTGTCTTCTGATAAACAAGAAGCATAACATAACAGAGTTTGTGTAATGTGATTTACGTCATTTTGCTGGTTACATTATTATTCTTTAACACTTTGCAGCAGAGTTTAAGTGTGTTTACAAGGTTGATTCTGTGATAGCTGACAGTTCAACAACTTGCGTAAATGTACTCAAATTACGAAGCAATTCATGTAGGGGAGATGGGGGCACATGTGAACAGTTCGCATAATATAGCTTTTTCTCATAACTGGATTAATTTCGATAAACAAAAACTACTTAATATAGTAAACAGAACTTTCTTTTGCACATGGTAGTTTTTTCAAAATCATCTGTATAGTTCTTCTTACATTTTTTAATAGTTTTATAAAATCAAAAAATTGTTCACATGTGCCCCATCAGCGGGGTAGTTGTGAACACACGTGGGGCACATGTGAACACAAGGAAAAAATATCCTTTAACGTGCTTTTTATTCCTTTATTCATTTGTCATAGTAATCATTAGTTATATTACCTTTTAAATTCACCATAGAGAAAAATATATATGTATATTTCTCTAGTTTCTGCGTGATATGTTTAAGCAAAAGATTATAAAATGAAAATAAGTAGATTTGGTGGGGAGAGGCTTAGATGATTCATTAAGTATTGTTGCAATAAAATAAAAAAATAAAGAAGCAATTTAAAAGAAGAAATTAAAACTTTTAAATGTTATTTAAGGGGTTTTTTTGGGGGGAAATTTTAGGGAGGGGTATTTACGTACTATTTATCGGAAATCTGCCGAAATACGAAAGATTCTCACTCCTGTATTTGCCTTATTTTCTTGTAAATTATAGATAAAGAAGGGTTTTTTAATGATTAAAAAAAAATCTCGACTATAACCCCCCCCCCCCAACTTCTTTTGCTTTTGAAAGAGGGGGGGGGTACAATCGGGATTTTACGGTAGTTATCAGTTTAAAAATTTTACTTTCTTAAAATATTACTGGTATCTATCTCCATTCAAAGCATCATATACATAAATGTTTTAGAGATGGAAGTAAGCCATCATTGCAAGGTTAGAACAAATGTAAAAGAAAAAATTGCAAAGTTGTTCAAAGTAATACTTTTGTATTAACAATGCATAAAAAATATTGCTGTAAACCGTTTAGTAAAATAATATATAACACTTATTGCATTTTAGAAAACATTAAATTTATTTAAAGTACAATTAAACGTAGACGAGCCTGTTGTTCTTTATGTATTTGCTGAAAGATGTGTTTGTGGAAGTTTCAATACAAAATCAACTTTGTGAGAGGAAAATATCTTCAATTTCAGGAAAATTGTAGATAATGGAACTGACATTATCTCTCATTAAGTTAACTGAAAGAAACAGAATCACAGAATGATTATTGGGGTACTTATGAACTGTTCATATCTGCCCCAACTAGCCTGTTCACAAGTGCCCCACATTGCTGCTTCTATTAAATTGATGAATAATTAACATTTCTCAATTTTAGAAGAAAAAGAATTTTATCAAAAATGTTTATTAGTATTCAAAGTATATGGTAAAACACTCAGATTCAAATAAATGAATAAATAAATAAAATTATTCGCTTATGAACTTGGAGCAATGATTTTACTTTTGAGATCTAAAAACAGTGTTTTAGCTACAGAGGACAAACAAAATGTCATAGAGCTTCAAAAAAATTTTACCATATGCCTACAGGTGCTATCATCATTAGTAATTTTTTTCAAATAAAAAAGCTTATAGTAACTATCGAAAAACTGCGATGTTCACGTGTGCCCCGTGTTCACATGTGCCCCCATCTCCCCTACGTGATTCTTATTACTATGGCATATTCAATAGTTAAAATGAAGTGCATAGTGATAATAGTTAATTTACACCGAGAACCAAAATAATACCGTTAGAATAAGCTCCATTTCGAAAAATATTTTGAAGCAAAATTTTATGATCTTACGATGTTTCATTCTGATTGAAATTGATTTATATTTTTACAAATTCTTTTACTATTAATCGGTGTGTATAAATACTATAAATTATATACAGTGATGCTAAAAATTCTCGAGTACATTTCCGTTCATTGACCGAAATTGCTGAAATAAATGTTCATCTCGCTATGTATTTCCTAACTCAACCAAAGTTCAGCATATTATGTAGTATGGGTACAAAACTCTAGATCATATACATGACTTCAAAAAATAATTCCGATATTTATTCGACTGTTGATGGCAATTGCTGAAATAGTGGTCAAAAATATGTTATATCTTTTCCAACATTTTACTTACGAATCAGATGCAATTTCTGATGTAGTCTCTCATCTGCGAACTTTTTAAAATAATGTAATGCATATTTTGGGACGACTATGGAATAACCAGTACATTGCACCCCTGCATAGTAATATATCTTACATTAAAATCACACGACTTTTCCTTACCGATATTTGTTATGTTTTCTTCTCTTACTCTTTAGTATTTCGTTTTTATTTTGATGCTTTTTGATTTACTTTTAAGGTGTTCATGTTAACTATATTCAGGCTTTGTTAGTAAGTTGTTAAAAATTAATAGCTTTATGATAACGTTTTCTGTGTTAGGTCTGTTTTCATTACGTTTATTTTACAGTTATATATTTCCTTATAGATCTCTCTGACAAATGTAAAAGAAATTGTCTTTATCGTTTATATCCATTATTACTTTATTCTGCTGGAAATGTGAAAAGTTTCAGCAGCCGGTTTTCAACGGATTCATAAGTTTCAGAAAGACCAGAACGCGAATTGGCTGTTTTTAGAAAATGCCTGTCCTTTAGTTGGTTTTATCTCCAAAACTAAGGGCCTATGCATATGTATTGTTATCATTTTAAAAGGCAGGGGGTGGGGGTCTGGCACATGATATCGCAAGATATCTCTAGGTGTATGACGATGATTTCGTGTACCCAGGTTCATAAATGAACAAAAAGAAACTCCAACACAATACTTTAAGAGACTTAAACATTTATTGTAAAGAACTTTTAAAGGAGAGCCGTGAAAAGTACAGAGGGACGGGGAGAGTTTCGTTAACTGCCACATTGGCAGAAGCCCACAGCGGGCCTTAAATGCAGTCTACATGGCTCGAGGTCAGGAGCAAAAGTGAGTCAGATTTTGTTACAATTACTTACAGCTTGGCGAACATTAGATAACCATATGTAAGATATTTGGCGAAAAACAAATTGGGTAAACAAAACAATCAAGAAGTTTTACATTGAGTTAAAAACTACGCCATGGCGGGCTCTTTAGGATTACAAGAAATAAGATTCCTGCGGTAAGGGAGAGTGGCTAAGGAAATAGCTATCTCGTGTTATTACATGCACGTTACAGATTTAACGACAGCTGAATTTAGTCAGCAAGGGGCATATGGCTTTTATCCGACAAAATACAAGGGTGAGAATTGATTATTAATGCAAGCCAAGAGGCTGAGAAAATATGCATTACATATGGTCGGCAGCGATGCGAAAAACATTCACTTCTATTTTATTCTTTTATTTTATGTCAACGGAAAATCACCGCGGTTAAAATATATTTCTATCTGTGTGAAAGTTAAAGAAAAAGAAGACTGATAAATGATGCATGCATTTAAAGCGTACTTTTAAAGTTTAATTGAAAGTTACAGTAGTGTGAGGGGGGGGGGGATGAATGCATGCCGACATATGAAATTAAGTACTAAAATGTCAAATTTAAAATAAATATTTTATTTGAAGGGGGGGGGGGGAATAATGAAAATTTATAATGAACTAGTAGTAAAGTTAAATGTTGATTTTTGAGGGGAGAGAAGGTTAAATGAATATATAACGGGAAAGCCGTTATATATATCACCCATTACCACCAGAAAAAAAAAAAAAAAACTGTGAAACTTGTAGAACATTTTTTTTTAAATTCAGGATTATTTTGTCTAACCCATACTTATATGTATTTAAAACAGATATAACATAATACAATTATAAGTCTCCATATATATCTATATAAAATTAACTGTGTGCTTGCAATTCATTAAATGTTTGCATAAAGCAAAACTTTTCAGGTCATGATAAATGGCGCCTTTTTAAATTTTTTTCTTGGTATTCAGTAGTCCCAAGCAGTCTCCAAGAAAGAGCAAATAATATTTTTTTCTCTTTAACAGGATGCTTTTTTTAAAAATAGCTTTTTAGTATTTGATTAAGAGGCTGGTACCAGCATTTTGCATGATCAAAATAAGAGAAGTAATTTTTTTTTTTAGTATCTTGTTATACTATCTTCTCAAAATAAAAATAACATAATATAAATGCAAGCAACAAAAGACACAGATACTACTTTAAAATGAAATAGAAAATAAAAGACATATGTATGTCTGTAAATAAAAGGTAAATGAAGTAATATTTAAAAAAAAAGGTAGAAAATTGGTTTTCGTGCACACCGCACAGGACTACAAAAGAACGGGATGCCTATAGCATGCCTATGAATGTGTGTAGCCCTTATTCTTTTTAAGTAACAAGTATGATGGCATCAGTTTACGACATCAGCCCTAGGGGAGGTGGGAGTTATGAGACCCATACATCAAGTGATACATAGGTCCCTGCTCCCCAAAGTTCACATTGATCTTCAAAGGAGCACGCGTCGATGTATCATATAAAAATTATGTTTATTGAATTGAAACATCAATTCGTGGGTTTTGTCTCTCTACACAATGAAGTTTGGACACTTAGGGCAAAAATTTTGAACGGGAACAAAACTTCAGAGGGGATAATTTAAAAATAAAAAAAACTGAGATAAATATCTCACATATCAAGTTAAAGGTCAGTCCGAGTGTGTGGAGAGAATAGTGACATGATCGGGTAAGTATAACAACTGCAGTTGTTTTCAAAATAAACTCTAGATTTGTATTCCTTAGAATATATCGAGAAAGATCTTAACTTTAGCTGTATTGTATAAATTTAACTAATGTTTTAAACATGTAGTGTAACTGCTAAAAGGTTAATAATGATGTAAATTAAAAATTTTAAAAGAACTGTATTGTGAAGTTATTTTATTTGATTAAAATATCCTAAACGGCTGAGACGTGTTTGATGTCTCAGTGAAGTTTAACCAGATATTTTATTTAATATCCAAATTTAAAAGAATAAGTGTAATTATGTTCATGTAGAAAATATGCATTACATATGGTCAGCAGCGATGCGAAAGACATTCACTTCTATTTTATTCTTTTATTTTATCTCAACGGAAAATCACTGCGGTTAAGATATATTTCTATCTGTGTGAAAATGAAAGAAAAAGAACAGACTGATAAATGATGCATGCATTTAAAACGTACTTTTAAAGTTTAATTGAAAGTTTCTGTAGTGAGAGGGGGGGGGGGGGGGGAATGAATGAATGCCGACATATGAAATTAAGTACTAAAATGTCAAATTTAAATATTTTATTTGAAGGGGGGGGGATAATGACAATTTATAATGAACTAGTAAAGTTAAATGTTGATTTTTGAAGGGAGATGAGGTAAATGAATATATAACGCGAAAGCCGTTATAAGGTGGAGGTTAGTTGTCTTTTGATATCGTTATCATTTTTGATTGAACTAAAATTTACTTTTTTTTTTTGTAATATTGTCAGTACATCAAAATAGTATGTTATTTTTTTTAGTTTTTTAGCTATTTTTATGAAAGTGCAAAATTATTATTAAAATCATTAAATGATTATAATTTTTTTTAATTCCAAATATGGAATACTCCAATGTTGGCATTCATATTCTTCTGTCATATTTGTATGCTTATATCATCTGCTGTTCGACAAAACATATGCGACGTATGTTTGAAATGAGACTTTTGCTTACTAATATATAAAAGACAAATAATATTGTAGACATATTTTGTTGATAGGTAGTACTGTCTGCATCGCCCTGTGCGGGAGCAAGAACAAGAAGGTATTGTTACTGTTGAGCGCATTATGAAAAAAAACTATTATTAAATAATTTTAAATAGTAACGAATTCTTTTAAGTGTTATTTCATATAAAGTTACTTCATATATAAAGTGATATTTTATTGACTTATCTCTATTTTAATCAATAAAGTAGGTAAAAATTAACTATATTACTTTATCAGTCAAAATAAAAGAAAAAAATCTAAAACGCAAAAGAATTTTTAGACATTGATAACGATATAATTAAGGGGGGAGGGTGGATCAAGGGATGATAATGATATGATATCGTAAGTGGGGGAGGAGTTCCAAAATTATAAAAAAAAAGTTGATAAATTTATATGTGTACAGCCCCTAACGAACGGGATTTTATAAACTTTTATATTCAGAAATAACTTTATATACATTGTTATTGATTAATTTTTGTTGTAAATCTCTCGAAAGGTGACGCTGCTATGCTGCATTTTTACTGTTACCAAACTAGCTATATGTCAAAGCTAATGAACGTGTTTTAATAAACCTTTAGATTCTTTTAGACCTTCATATAAACTGTTACAAAGTAGTTTTCTTGTAAGTATCCCAATGCATGCTTCTTTTTTTACTGTTACCGAAATAGCTATATATCAAGAGCTAATACACGGATTTTTATCAAACTTGGGCATTCTATAAAATCAGTCACAAATCATTCATCTTTAATATAAGACAAAATTCAGAAAATGACTTCCGTTTAACAAGTATTCGAAAACTAACCACTTATTGGGAAGGAGATAAGTTTAACCTCTTGGTAAGACTTATCCAAAATATATCATCATTAGGAAGTATTACATATCTTGTATGAAAAATAAATTAAAAACAAACTACGATATTTCAATCGATGTATTTACATTATTTTTCTTCAAGAGGTTGTAATTTACACGTATTGCTTCAGATATCCTAGTGTATTTTGATTTATTTTTGTAATTATTTCAATGTTAATAGTACTTAATAATTGTTTCTATTTAAATTTGTTAAAAAATTGATTTATTAATATTGATTTTTAGTTATAAGTAAATGCTCATGTCAGTCACAGTTTCTTACTTACCACAAATACATGCATTGTTACAATATTATTCATTTATCTACACTGTAGAAAAGTCTGTATTTTACAACAAAAGATGCTGGCACTCGGCTTCCAACACAGTTGCTGTAAAATTTACGAGCTGCTGTATTTAAAATTGCTGTAAACTTTCTCAAGTCTGTGGAAAGTTTACAGCATCGGTGCTTGAAATCAATTTCACAGTATTGGTGTTTGAAAAATTGCAATATCAAGTTCAGGAAAGGGATTTTTACTCGACTGCCAATAAGGGTTATGTGTTTAACGCGTATCTGTGTATGTGTATTTCATTATAGCCTCGGAATATCCCAACGGCTGGATCGATTTTAGGGAATGAGGTCTCTATCTATTTGTCTTAACCGTCCTATAGTTACGGGATAGGTTTTGTTTTTATAAATTCAAATGGGCTGCCGTAAAATACAAAATGGAGGTACAGACGAAAAAAAAGTTACGCACCCTATTAAGTAGCCTATCATCTGATATGTCTTTCAAAATGAAAACGATGTTTCATTGACTATACAGTCAGATGTTCCGTTTAAATATTACACAAACTGGAAGTTGTGTAGGTATGATCTCTACTTTACTGCAACTCTAATCTTCATAGAGATCTGTAGGCCTCATCAAAACAGTGTTTATAGATATGAACTAACGATTAAACACAACTTAAAAGTCATCAATACAAGTAAATAAAAAAATAGGTAAGTAATATAAAAATTAGTTTCACATTGATGAGAAGTAATTAATTAGTTCACTTTTTACGCAGTCGGGTTTTTTGATTTTTTAAATTCAATTTTTACTTGTTTTACAATGTACTTCAAACTTACTGTGTACATATTTCATTAACCTAAATAATTTAAGAAACATAAAGTACTTAACACTTTCGAGCTCCATTTTAATTAATTTTCGGAAAATTACATTCAGGTTTAAAAAAGTTGAAGTAGCCATCTGAATGAAAAATGTCAATGTTTACTCAAATTTAAAGATTCCCTTTGCCAAAATCTAACTGTCGAAACTATTGTTATTTTCATATCATTATACTATTGCAATAAATTTAGAAATGATTTTCCAAAGCTTATGTAAAAAAGCATATTGTAACAAAATTAAGTAAACAATGTCGCATTTCCATTACGTATTTTTTTACTTCTAAATTATTGGTTCGAAAATGTAGAGGTTTGACGTTAAATTTAAAGAAGGAGATACATATTTCAACTAAAAGAATCACCAGCAGTGTAAACAGATTTACAAGATTTTTTTTTTTTTTTCATTTACTTCTAACTAAAGGTCTGACGTTCCAGGAATTTTAAGAATGTTTGTTTTGAAAAATGAACGATTGCGTGTAAATTTGCGTAATTTTCACTAAAATTACTTTATGTAATTTTATTTTATTTTTCATTTAATCCGGACGTCAGATTACCTACTTACCAAGTAAATATAATCTGTGGTCTGGATTGAGATCGAAACTAAAACGTTTTGATTAAAAGTTTTTTCCGAGTATTTTGTTATTTAAATAATTTATTCATGTTAAAAAAATGGCAAGTAAAAAAATTCTATGAAATAAAATCTGAAATCTTTATTTTAGTTATTCACTGCGAATGAGCTCTAGGGACTTAAACATTTTTGGAAATTCTAATATACAAGCTTACACAAACGAATATAAATGAAATAGATTTAAAAATGGTGAAAACAAATTCAGATAACAAAATTCAGAGGATTCAATATTTCCATAATCGGGCTTTTATCATATTTCAATACTTTTTTTTCTAAACCATATCACGTTATATATTCACCTTCTGACACGTCCATTATATTTTCTATATGACGCAATATTCACTTTTTTTTTTTAAATTCGTCAAACTATTTATTTCATTTTTATTTCTCACGTGTGAATCTTGCACAATTCGTCAAATTATTTATTTCATTTTCATTTTTCATGAGGAAATTTTGCAGTAGAAAAGTAATTTTTGTGGTAAAAATTTTATTATGGATTTTTAATTGCTGACAACAGCTATAACGAAAATGCTTAAATTTGATAGAATATTGCTGCTAAATTGTTGTTTTTTTTATTAATAAAAAAATAAGTATAAATTATTTCCATTCCAGATTACTTCAGCCGTGTTTAAATAAACATGTACGTAACAGTCATAATTATGGCTTCCAAACTGTAGATTTGTATACAATTACAGACAGATAGAAAATTTTTCATTTTTATATATTATATTGCTGATACATAACTGATAATAGTAAATACATACAATTTTTCTCTCGGACAAAAGTAATTAACAGCAACAAATTATAATCAATATACAGATATATTTTATTATTAGAATGCTCGCTCCAAACGGTTGTCGACTTTATCACAAACATCTAACATAACTTTATCTGACAAAAAATATACACCATTACATAATTTATATTAAACAATTCACATTTAATACATGTCAGTACTCAGAGGTTGTATTTTGTTTATTATGAAACCACTCGAAAAGAACTAATTTTAAATTACTGTCAAAACATGACAAAATATACATCATTGTATGGAACTGTTCTTTCTAAGATAAAAATACGTTGAAATAAACTGTAACCTAATATATGTGGGATAATAAAGGTGCACTACAATACAACATAACAATTTCAATGGTTTAATTAATCGATAAAGGATATCATACGGAAAATAAAAGCATAACACGAGGAACGTGTATGAATCGGAATACATGAGGGGATCTTCGCGTATATGAAAGATTTAATTTAAAGTACCAATTGAAATTGACGGGGTTCCATAGTTTTTATCTCAACATGAAGGTTGAAGTTTCGCTACATGCCAAATAAAAGATGCGCGCAAGAATTCTAGGTGAATTCTAGTATTTATGTTTTCAAGTGTATTATATTATTGATGAATCTAAATGTTGTATAAATGTTGTTAAAATGGAAAAGCTAATAGATATATTCATTTTTAGTTTCAAGCCAACTGAAACTTTAAGTAGGTATAAGATAAAACCTACATATATTGTATGTAAATTATCGCACATTATATATACATTATTTGATGTATTTGTTACAATTTTCTGGAAGATTCAGTCATATACATTCTATTTTGGCGAATTTGCATTATAAAGCCATTACGTATCCGTGAGTTACGGTGACATTAGATCAATGGTGGTAACATTCACAACAATTAAGTTTATTTTTATCTAAAATTTATTAAATTTTAAACATTACAAGATTTCAGTATTTACATCTTCTAATAGAGTAAAAAGTTTCTATAAAATTCAATTTTTTTGAAAGCTTTATCTAAATTGGATGATTTTTTACGTGATTTAAATTTTTTTTGAAAATTCATTTCTTTAAAAAATCCATCGGTATCGTGTGCAGTTCGATCATGAAAGATTAACTAATTGACACTGAAACCATTATAAAGAGTACATTTTTTGTTTCATCTTTCACGCAGGAGCAGTTAAATAAAGGATTAAGCGTGAAAGATTCCAAAGTTTTAGTTTCACAATGTGGTAGTCAGATATTTAGGGCAACGCATATAAAAAATCCTGTCAAATATTCGGAAAACTCAAAAAGACACAGTTAACAAATTGTGGAAAATCCTATATAAGTTGCCGTTTAGAAAGCAACTCCATATATCGCCAATGTCTTTCTGAACTTTAGCTATATCATAACGACTTTTCATATATTTTACACAAAATAGTGACTTGAAAATTATTTTTATAAGGAATTTGTAATATTTCACGCATGCGCAGTTAAAAATTATTTCATACAAATGCCCATATATCATGAAATATTCAATACAATCATGTTTAAATTTCAGTATACTTTTCCTAACGCTCTTTTTCGAGATTTCCGAAAGTAGTGTTACATTTGGTTGAAAACTCTGTATTGTTCAAACAAAAAAACATTGAATTTTTCACAGAAACGTTAACAACTGCAAAAATATGAATTCTATGATTACACTAGTGCACACTATCCTCAAGCAGGATTCACATATTCATATGCTATAGTAACAGACCATTTTGAGCCTTTTCTGTTACATGCGTGATCGCAAACATATATTTTTGTTAAGTTTACTGCTGGTTCCCTAATTGTTTCCGCGACCAAACCTTCTGTGCAAAAATATGAATTCAGACATGTTCTTTACATCCTCCAAGTTTAGGACAATTTGCTAGATATTCGACAAACCGTGTACAATCAAAACCATCCGGTTACTTTTCCTTTACTTTTGGAGGCCATGTGAAAAAATATAAAATTATTACATCTGAAATAAATAATCTGAACATTAAAAAGTTCCACATTCTTTATTAAAAGGCGACTAATGTAATGTAAAATATGTTACAAGTTTATAATACACATTTTATTTAAAACTTCTTAGTGCTTTCAAACCTTCCAGGCTCATCATCAAAGAACACCTTAATAACGAAATGTTGTTTATGTTTATTTATACAAATGAGTCACTTTGTTTTGAAAATGAGAGAGCCAATGATTACTAGAGTTTAAAGTAGAAGTAGCAGTAGCAATTTCTTGGATTGAATTTAATTAGAGGAAATATATATTATTATTATTAATTGCAGTTCCATTTATTTCATGACATCACTTTGTAACTCATACGTCACTTTCCATGGGTAGAAGAAAATATTTAACTTCTGTACTTTAAATTTTATTACGTCAATTTGCTTAGGTTTTCAGGATTTATTTTCAGGATATTGAACCACAAGCTGGGGATATTGTACGATAGGGCGTCTTTACATACTTGATTGCTTTTAGACAGGATTTCTATTGATTCTCTTATAGTGAATGCGTAATAATTAGATGTTGTGAATATGATTTTTGCCTGATCAAAATCTATTGCGAATTTCTGATTGAAACTTAAACGAGAGAGAGCTGAGGATTAACGACAAAATGTATGTCTGCTTTATGTTCTTTTACTCTTTCTCTTTTGGTCTTTGGGGGTTTCTTTTGGTCATTCCGATGTACACCGTTAGTCTATTGCTGTCAGTTCTAAAAGGAATGATATATACACCAGCTAATTCATCTTTCGACGTTGGATCTATTTTCGTACAAATTAAGTCTTTTAATTTTATTGGTGGACAGGCTATTAAATTTATATTGTGTTTCAGTAGAGTATATCTTAATTTTCCGTTACGACTGGCCTGGAAGATTTGAAAGTACTAAGAAGTTTTAAATAAAATGTATATTTTAAACTTGTATTCTCATTTTCATTACATTAGTCGCCTTTTAACTAAGATTGTGGATATTTTTAATGTTCACGTTATTTATTTTATTTGGAATCAAGGTGAAAAATTGCGTTTCGTCTTATGACATTATATATTACATCTGTTTATTTATTGTTTATTTGTTGTTTTCGTAGTAGTGTCCTAGCATGTTTAAACCTCACTTTATATATGACTGTTATCACTCTTGATTTTACATTACCGTTTTCCGTAACACGAAATCAAAATATACTGCAAAATGTAACTTGTTTTAAGATGACTTCATTCATTTTATTAAAATAATATTAATGTTAAATTTACGTCTTATTTCAAATTCTTTAACAGAAAAAAATATTTGAAAGATGTCTATCGTTTTATAAATCATGAAAGTATAAACTGAAAAATACATCCACTCAAAAGTAGAACTGTTTTTTACAATCAGTGTTTTATAAGTGCTTTAGTATAGTTTTTGAAAACCTGATATCGGATTATTTTAAAGTAAACAAATTGTATTATGTTTAAGAAAAAAAATATTTCTAATAAAAGACGAAAATATGTTTATTCTAATATATTTACTTTTATGTATACGACGTAATCTTCTATATAATATTATATAATATTACTTTTAATAATATTTAGAAATGTGCTTATTTCCACTGATAATTCTGTTTTCTATTTTATATATGATTAAATATTTTTTTTTTTTTATATAAAGAAATCACTAACTAAGCACTTCAATTTTAAACATATGCACGTATAGATTTTTCAAGAGACTTCAGTACAAATTTATTAGCTTTTTTATCGTTTATAATGTACATATGGTGAGCTTGAATTTATTATCTTCAGTTATTCTCACTAATACACACATTGAACTATTCTAATTATATACGTATTGAAACTTACATATTTGAAATATATATATATATGATATCCTTTCACTAATATGATTGAAAAATATCGGTATTAAGCAGAAATATACACACGTTACATAACACCAATTGAGAGTTTTGCAGTCGTAAAATCATGGTCAGAGTGGAAGATCAGCTCTACATCCCTTGGTAGTTTTCCCGTAAATAACAACCGAAGCTGTTAGATTCATCACTTATTTATTAGATGATCATAAAATGCACCAACTTCACTAGCAATTATGCTACCCATGTTCGGTTTGTCGTTACATCGTAAATGTAAACCGGTAGATGTTAACTATTAGAACAGCTTGACGAAAATACAGGAAACAGAGCTCTCCAGGTGACAATGGTTTTTTGCAGGAATACAATAATCGTAAAAATCTAGCTATCCAAATAAATGAAAGAGCATAAATACATGCAAAAAACACACGCGTAAGTATACCGATGCCAAATCAAGGCCAATCCAGTTAAGTAGCCGGGGGGGGGGGGGGAGGGGATGCTATGTCAGTGATAGGATAACTCAGGAGCAGAGGGTGTAGAAAACGTGACTTCATAATTGAAAGGGACTTAATAACTGGGGAAACAAGGACTTAATAATTGACGCGTTAGCTTTATTGAGGAAACAAAATGCATGCAATGCCTCAGGCGATATAGAACAACATAGAACAAATGATTTCAAATACATTCGAAAAAAAGAATTTAGTCTCAGAATAAAATGAAAGAAAGTAATTTAGTCGGATTATAAGAAGTAAGCTACGAATGGATTAAGGTTTTTATAATAATAAAAGAACACGCTGGATTTAAATAATGGGAAAATATAAAGATATTTGAGATATTATTAAAGCTAGGTAAAAAATATAGATAATATAATAATTTGGAATATTCGAAATAAGATAAAAGGGCGGAAATTTCAAATCCATTAGCTCACCTCTCAGTCCTCTTTCCAATACATGTATAATGGCGTGTTACGTTTAATTCTTAATTGGTTCAGAGCGCGTGCTACGTCATATTTGTATTACTACGCTCGGTGATTAAAAAGAGGCTACATGCTATACTCCTGCAGATTTTGTTCGAATTTCTATTTGTAAAACTTCCAACAGGCTGAGTGTCTGACGCTATGAAGTCTCTAAAAGTTTTACCTTCCCCAATTGACTTAATCTAGTATTTGTTCGAGAGTAACGATCAATGGATGTTGAGAATATAAGGTGATAACGAATCAAAATTATCTATGGCATTGCCCAGTATTCTAGAGAGAACTCTTTATCGATGATGTTTAATAAATATTTTTAACCATAAAATACTTCGTTCCTTGTCTCTCGATGAAATTACTAGTGGAAAAGTCCATTGCTCAGACCATCTGCCATTCGACTGCAAAAATCTTAATTGTGGATCGTATAATGGTGACTGCTAAGATTAATCTACTAAACGGAACAGTGAAAGTGTCGCCATTCGTTTACTTACTTCCATCAGTCAACAAAAAAAGATACGAATGCCACATTTCATCGATTGTCAAGGTGCTATTGCTGATATTATTTTTATCCGCATAAACGATTATCGAATACATCTATTTGATCCATTATCTACAAAGTTTCACCTTTTCACAGTTACTGCAAATTATTTAACGTATATATATTGAAGTATATTGGAATATTCCAAAATAGAGAACTCTATAAAATTTAAAATTATTATGAGAACTTATATTTAAGCTTTTTTTGCATTAATAAATGAAAACAAATCTGTAAAATTCCTCAACTTTCTTCTTTTATGCCATGTATTTCAAAACATACCATAAGAAAAATATCTCATAGAATTTAATATCTATTACGTTATGTCTTTTGTGCAATCACTTTTCTTATTTAAGATAGTTTCAGTGCAATGAATTATTTAACCTTTTTAAAAATATTTGGATATACTACACTTAGCAATGTATACATTCTTATAGCTTGGAATATAGGTATCTACATACTTGTTAATGATAGTAATGTATCACGAATTCTGAAAACTTATGAAACAGAAGTCATTAACTACACTGTTAAAAATTTTGCAGCATTCTGGCAGGTCATTCGACCGTTTTTTTTTTTTTTAAACGGTTTCATAAGCATAATTTAACTATATTCTGACCATAAAATGGCCAATAATACACTGTTAAAAATTTGCAGCATTCTGGCAGGTCATTTGACCGTTTTTTTTTCCGAAAACGGTTACACAGCCGTAATTTAACACTATTCTGACTATATTATTGGCCATTTTATGGTCAGAATATGGTTAAATTATGGTTATGAAACCGTTTTTTCGAAAAACGGTCGAATGACCTGCCAGAATGCTGCAAAATTTTTAACAGTGTATGGTCAGAATAGTGTTAAAATTACGGTTGTGTAACCGTTTTTGGAAAAAACCGTCAAATTACCTGATAGAATGCTGCAAATTTTTAACAGTGTACAGCAAAGGACTGAAGTTCAAAAGTTTTACTTGGGTTATCTTATTATACGAGCTGTGAAATAAGTTTATCTCGAAATAAAAAATCACTAATATATAGCATTGTATTTTTAAATTTACAGAGAGTACACTGTTAAAAATTTGCAGCATTCTGGCAGGTCATTTGACCGTTTTTTCCAAAAACGGTTACACAAACGTAATTTTAAAACTATTCTGACTATATTATTGGCCATTTTACGGTCAGAATATAGTTAAATTATGGTTATGAAACCGTTTTTTCAAAAAACGGTTGAATGACCTGCCAGAATGCTGCAAAATTTTTAACAGTGTAGTTTGATGCATTTTATATTATACGATTCGTGTTTTTGCTATTAGAAGCTATTTTGCTATTAGAAGCTGTTATTAGTTTTTGCTATCAGCATTTCTTCTCGCTATGTCTTTATTTTGTCAAACTGTTAATGCATTAGAGATTTTAATCTGTGATGGGATCTAAAAGTGAAATAAAACTAATTCTAATAACAATTTATTTAGCAATCTAATGGTGTATATGGCACCTAAAGTATTAAATGGAATTAATCAGAAAGAATATTTATTTTTAATAAAATTTAAACACTCATTGTATAAGCATTTTGACATTAATTCTAGATTAATTTGATAACGTATAAAACTAATAAAATAAAATGCTTCTAAATTATTACATTTTGGTGAAACGTTTTCTTTTATCCCATTTAATTGCTAAGCGAAACACAATATTTAAGTATAAATTATTCTATAATTCTAAAATATTTTTGCGACATCAGAAATATTTTGTGTATGAATATCATGTACTGATTTCTGAAGCTGAATAATGTAAAACGGTAGCTAAACATCTTTCATTCTATTATAGTTTGTGCCTTCCAGCAATTCTAAAAAACTGAAATTCTGAAAAGAAATATTAGAATTGCATTAGATAGGAGTTTTCGACGAATAAATTTATTCATTTAGAAGAAATCGTGATAAGAATAAACCGCTGCGGTTTTTTATACTGCTAGAAACTACCATTCGACAGCTATTTTATCGAAAATATAAAAGCACTAAGAATTCAATATTGTATTAGATGTTTTCTGATATTAAAAAAGAAAAGAATAACGGAAAATATAAAACCACAATTTTTTTATCTCTTTTCGTCAAAAAAGTGTAGTTTAATTTATATCGGAAAATAATGATTTAAAACGTCAATACAGCTTTTTAATTTCTTGCATTAAATGTCATCTTTTGATAACAGAGAGAATAATGTATATTTTATAAAACTGAACATTGATATGATTGAGATATTGATGATAACGTTTCATCTATAGAAATGTATGGATCAGATAATTAATAATTCTGAATAACCTTTCGATAAATTAATACGCAACGAAAGATATTTTGCTTTTAGAAGAAGGACATAATTATGATTCAGAAAAGGACATGTTGATGAATTTTAATATTTTTCTTTTACTGATTTTTTTTTCACCAAGTCTAAGGAAACTGTGGCAAGTACCACTGAGTTTCACATTTTATTTTGATTATTAGTTTCAGTTAAATTATTTTCATTTTAAATAAAAATGCAGTCTGTTTTCTATTTATGTTTTTAATAAGTATAAAAAGTAATAACATCTTAATGATAAGGGAGACATTATTTTATGAAATCAAACCCGAGCAGAAGATTTACAGTTTTTCCGTGATTTTCATAAGCTGCAGTAGAGTTTACACAATCACATACTCTGTCACATACGCTATAGTTACTTAGAACCTAGAGAGAGCAACTTGGATTTCATAAAATAAATTTTCCTTTATGATTAAGATGTTATAAAAATTCATTAAATCAGTACTGGATGTACTTTTTCAAAAGTTACACTGTAAACAAAATATGTATTTCTACAGATGTAAAAGATGTAAAGAAATCTGCATGCTTACTACAATTTTATCTGTACACTGTGCAAAAGAAAGATGTAAATCAACATAACTAGTTTTTGTAAAGCTACAGAAATATGTAGCTTTACAAAAGAATCTACTAAAGTTACAGTAATCTTACTAAAGTTTTATCTGTACCCAGGGTTGCAGTGTTATAAAAAAGTTCTATGCATCCCAGTTTCTCAGAAAAATTTGAGTAACACACCGTGCATGGCAGTTTCACACTGCTTTTAGAAAGTTTTCATTTTTTAGAATTTGGCGCAATAGTCTAGATATCATCACAATGTCTAAATAACACAATGTTATAGTATTTAATGGACCATGGCGAGAGCTTCTTGTACTCAAATAAAAATGTTTAATGTAAGTCCTCGGGATTATGTGTTAACAATTAATGCCTGTAGAGTGCTGGTGAATGATATGAAATCTCGCAACACAATATTTCCAGAGAACCCCTTATTATTTTGTTCCAAGTAACACATCTACACTGTAAAAAAAAAAAAAAAAAAAAAAAAAAAAAAAAAAAAAACGGACTAAAAAACGGAAATACTACTGGCAATCTAGACGCCAGTACTATTTCCGTTTTTTTACGGGGATTTTTACCCATAAATTACAGAATATTTTCCGTTTTTAATCATAAAAACGGAAATTTTTACGGGGATTTTTACCATTAAATTACAGAATATTTTCAGTTTTTAATCATAAAAACGGAAAATATTCTGTAATTTATGGGTAAAAATCACCGTAAAAAAACGGAAATAGTACTGGCGTCTAGAGTGCCAGTAGTATTTCCGTTTTTTAGTCCTTTTTTTTTTTTACAGTGAGATTCAAGTAACATCCTTATATGATATTTACGAACCCATTAAAAGGCCATTTTAACTTAAATAAAGGCGTTTAACATCAGTACCGCATATACTGTGTTAGCAATTAATGCTGTTGAGTGCAGAATAGAATATTTCTGAATCACATGACTACTCACAATAGATCCACGAACCGCTTTTTCCTTTCATTTTTACCTAAGTAGCACGCTTAAATAATACTATTGTCAGAAACTCAAAATAACAACTTAAAACAATGACTAAATACACCTAACCAATAGTATGATTATTTCTCATATTCAAAATCAAAAATCATAATCAAATTCGCAATCCTGGCAGGCTCACCACTTTCTATGTCAGAAACTCAAAATAACAACTTCAAACAATGACATGGAAATCTGCCGCTAAACTGCGATGACCCGCTCGCAGGGCAGCTATACTTACTCTTAAAAAATACACACCAAACTTCAAATTTAAACCAAAACAAATTAACAAATCTTAACTTTAATGAAACATTTATACATACAACTCTTAGACATAAAAACATAACACACTGCTTAAATTTTGACTATACACAATAGGCTTAAATTTAGAATATTTACACATTTAAATTTAGAACACATACACAATACACTATATACAGAAATAACATTTACAGAAATAATCATACTATAAAATCGCAATGAACTCACTCTACTATAAAACACAAAAGAGGACTCACTTCCTACCAATGTGACGCTTTTAGTTTTCGCAATTTTAAATTACTATTTATCCTGTGGGCAGAGGATCTCATCTGTAAAACTTTTAGAACAAAAACTTTTCACTGACGCACACGGATATCTTGCAGTTAATTGTTATGTATGAACAGTGCATATAACTTATGCCCAACGTACATTTTACACTCGCAGCTAAAACTCTAAGGGTCATCGGCCAGAACTTTTAAAATCCGAAACGAACCCTCCTTTTTTTTTTTTTTTTCTTTCATCAAATACTTCCAATTTTCGCAGCAAAAAAACCTAGTATCTACTCTAGCTCTGACTACATGTCTATCCGAATAATAAAAAACCTCTACCCTCTTACGTCACATGATTATCAACCCTGAAACGCTGGAATAGAAAAAAAAAAAATGCTCCGTTAGCAGTAAAATGGGCAGGAGGAAAACATTACGTTCGTTAAATGCGAGATTTAAAAACACATGGCCGTTGCCAACAACTATTTTACGGTACTTCATTCGATAATAATGGACATCAAGATCACTTTTATTAGTTTGAAAACAAATATCTGAAAAAAACCTATGCCTTATAATTTGCGTAATGTTTATTTATAACATCATTATTTATACATGAATATTGAATAATGGTCATTTCTGAAGTAACTAGTCATCAATATGCCAAAAAGTGTACGAATTCTTCTGAAATAGACCAACATTACAGAGCTATAACTACTCAGAAAAGGGCGATTTGTTTTCCTAAAATACATTTACTTAGTATCAGAATACTATTGCTAAACTGCCGTTTGAGATAGATTTATCGATCGAAACATTAAATATTCATAAAATAGGTTTGTGAAGTGTATCCGTTAGAAAATTATCATGTAAGTTATGTTTGTTTTCCTATATAAATGTGAATACGAATGTTTGCATTGAATTTTATTAAATAGTCCTTATCAAAAGAACTAATGAACATAATAGATTTTTTTTTCGAATATTTATCTATATAAATATGAAACTTTCTTAATAATGATTGACTCTAATTTCAGTAATTATTTATATATTTTATCGGTTAGGATTATCTGGACACAATACCTTTTGTATAATATTTATTAGCAGAAAATATGATAATTATTAGGCGAAAATACAATGAAGTCTTCGCATACAAAATAATGACCTTAAAATTATGCAGCAAAAACATTAAAAAAAAAAAAAAAAAAACTTCGCGATGCCTTTTTTGAAACGTAAACATTATGCCTGGTTATAACATTGACAAATGTAATGTTTATTAACTTATTATTATTATTATTATTGCTCCGGTAATAATGATAATAGTAATAACTATCATTATTATTGTTGATGTTGTTGTTTCTGCTGTTGTTGCGGTTGTTGTTATTAATTATTAAACAAAGTGTATTTCTGCAGATAATGTTATATTTACTTTTGTTTTTTTTTTACATGCCGATGAAGCATATTTCTACAGTTTCAATTTAGTAAAGAACGATTCCACTTTGTGGAATCCAAAAAAAAGCGATATATATATATATATATTTGTTTTGTTTTTATGTTTTTTGCATCCCTGAAGTGTTCAATATGTATATGAAAGGATTTTGGATCATTAAAATAATAGAAGTTACTGTCCTTCGAAGGAGCAATGCGCAAGCCAAATCATAAGACGAAAAGCAATATTTCACCTTTATACATACAATATGAACTTAAAAAACTCACCGGTTTACTGAAAAGGCGACTAAGATAATAGATGTTACAAGTTAAAAATACATTTTTTTAAACATCTTAGTAGTTTCGGTCTTTCCCAAGCTTTTCATAAGAGAATATTTTAATAACCAACTGCCATTTATTTATGCAAATACATCACTTCGATTTTGAAATGAGAGAGCCAATAGTTATCAGAATTGAAAGTACAAGTAGCAGTCCCTTGGATTGAATTTATTTAGAGAAAATATATATTAACTGCAGTTGCATTTATTTTATTACATCACTTTGTTTTATCCATCTCTTTAATTTTAAATTCGTTGCTGGACATTCGAAGTAGTAGTATTTCGGATTATATGGTTAAACAGCCTGGAAATAAATCCTGAAATCTTGAGCATAATGACGTAGTAAAATTTATGGTACGGAAGTTAAATATTCATCTAAGCAAATTGAATCTGCAACACTAATACTTCGATTGTCCAGCCATGCACTTAAATTTGACATCATAAAAGTACACTTTGTGCAAAAATGTTACGTAATAAACCATTTTTACTGTGATTACTAAATTTAAAAAATATTCAAATAAACAAAAATTAGATTAAAAATAGCTAACAATATAAAAGGAGATTTTTCATGGTGAACGCGTTTTAACATGGGAATTTTTAAAACATTCTGTTACATTTGTTCGTCAAATTTAAAAAAAATCAGTCAAGTAGAGCAATTTGAAAAAAAAAAAAAATATATTTTTTTTGTAAAACATTGTTTTATTTCCATCGTATGAACATCTTTAGATGCATTTGTAACAATTATAGTTCCGTTGCAGTTCTTATCATTTTATATTTAATGAAGACTTCATCATGTTCAAAATGCGCCTTTAGAAAACTCCATCACTTTCAAAATACCTCCCTAAGCATATCAAATAAATAAAATTTCACCCAACTGTTAAATTTTCCGTCCACTCAGTAAAAGAGTAAAGGAGTTTTGTAAAAGTGCGATATCACGTTTCTAGATAGACATGCCAATTTTCTTCATACACAGCACCACACATACGCATTTATTTTAAACGACAAACTCTTCTGAAATATAATTTGTACTCTCCATATGCCTGATACGTATAATTTTGTTTACTATATGTATAACATATACAAGTTCTTTCAGAAATGACTTCCTAGATTTAAAATTCTATGATTCATTTACTAAAACAAATGAAATTAAATATAAGTGACATAATAATCGGGTACATCATAAATTTTCTAAAGAGTAATTTGAAAACAGTTATTTTTTTTAATAGTGGCTAATATAATCACTAATGCATCACTTTAATTTTAAATTCGTAGCTGGGCATTCGAAGTAGTAGTGTTTCAGGTTATATGGTTAAATATCCTGGAAATAAATCCTGAAATCTTGAGCAAAGTGACGTAGTAAAATTTATGGTACACTGTAAAAAAATACGAACAGTATTCCTGTAGGAATCGGAAAAAATAGTTGCCCTTATCGTACAGGAAAAATTTTCGACCCAGCTCGGAATAAAATCCGTAAAAAAAAAGAAACATTCATTAAAACGGTACTTTATGGATTTTATTCCAAGTTTACACATTTTATTCCGATTTTACTGTTTTTATTCCGAGCTGGGTCGGAAATTTTTCCGGTACGATAAGAGCAAATATTTTTCTGATTACTACAGGAAATCTGGTCCTTTTTTTTACAGTGTACGGCAGTTAAATATTCATTTCAACAAATTGAATCTGCAACACTAATGCTTCGATTGTCCAGCCATGCACTTAAATTTTACGTCATAAAAGTACACTTAGTGCAAAAATGTTACGTAATACACCATTTTCACTATGATTGCTAACTCAAAAATTAGATTAAAAATAGCTAATATTATAAAAGGGAGCTTTTAACGGTGAACAAGTTTTATCATACCAATTTTTTTATAATTATGATCTATTTGCTCGTCAAATTTCAAAATGTTAGTCTAGTAGAGCAATTTGAAAGAAAAGCACTTTTTTGAAAAGTATTTTTTTATTTTCATCGTATAGACATATTTAGATGCATTTCTAACAATTATAATTCCGTTGCAGTTGTAATACTTTTATATTTTATGACGACTTCTTCACATTCAAAATTCCCCTTTAGAAAACTTCATCACATTCAAAATACCTCCCTAAGCATATCAAATAAATAAATTTTCACCCAGCTGTTAAATTTTCAATCGTCTCAAAAAAAGAGTAAACAAGTTTAGAGAATTCTTTGAAAATGTGAGATATCACGTTTCTAGATAGAAATTGCCAATTTTCTTTATACACTGCATCACGCATACAAATTTATTTTAAATGACAAATTCTTCTGACATATAATTTGTACTCTCTATTTCCTGATAGGTATAATTGTGTTGACTATATGTGCAAAATATACAAGTTCGTTCAGAAATGACTTCCAAGATTTAAAATTTTGATTTATTTACTAAAACAAATGAAAATTAAATATAAGTGATATAATATTCGGGTGTAGATCATTAATTTTCTAAAGAGTAATTTTAAAATAATAAATAAAGACACAATCTTGCTTAATGGTACACAAAACAGGAACTTTAATAAGCTAAAAGTTAATTTCTATGTTTCGAGCTGTTTCTACAGCCGTCTTCTGGAAAATATGATTGTAAAAAGGCTCAAAGTTCCGAGACGAAAGCTTCCTGTGCAAGAGATAATTAGTCGGAACATGAACAATGATTTGAATACAAAAATGTAGTGTTGCTATCTTGTGAAAAACTGAGATCAAATGAATGAAAAATGTTGATTTAAGAAACCGCGTGTGTCGCCATCTACACATCTCGAAACGTAGAAATTAAGTTTTAGCTTATTAAAGTTCGTGTTTTGTGTACCGTTTAGCAAGATTGTGTCTTTATTTATTATATTTTATGTTGCAATTGTCCAGTACGTGTTATTAATTTTAAAATAGTTCAATTTGTAATAGATGGCGCTTCCAACTAGAAACTACAAAAAAGTTTAAATTTACATCAAAATTTCAAAATACAAATATTTTTCACCATTCAATCTTTAAGAGGCCACTTCACTGAATCGCAAAATCCCATTTTAGTCTACGAGAAAACTTTGAAGCATGATTACACAATACATAATAAAATTAATAAAATATGGTATTCACCATTAGAAAGCAGACGTCAGATGCCGAAGATATGCGTTTTACATTCCCCCCCCACCTTCCCCCTCACAACAACGGGTAAAACAACTTTAATTTTTGCCACTCAGCGGATCTTCATTTCTAGTGCCGAAATGATTTTTTTCCCAAATTCTTGTGAATGGCCATCAGTTTTTTTTTTGTTTTGTTTTTGTTTTTTTTTTTTTCATTCAGGATTTGGTTTACTTTACCGGTACAATAATGTGGTTGTAATTAAATTAAAATAACTTAATTAAATTAAATTTTAATTTTATTTTAGCGTTTTTACACTTTGTAATGACTCAACATCATTTATTATTTTTTTTAATTACTCTATAGAAAATATAGTTTTCTAATTAACACACGTGTTTATGACGTTACTTTAGAAAATTTAGATGGTGTTTCAAAAATGACTCCGTAGAGTATAATTTCTGTAATTCGTTTACTACAACAAATGGAAGTGTCAAATAATTGACATAGTTATCGTGTAGAAACTTAATTTTATATACTGTAAATTTGAAATAGTGTGTTATTATTATCATGAAAGACAGCTATGGTGTATACAGTAACACTTTTACAGTTAAAATATTTTATATTATTTTGTTTATTGTATTCAACCCTGCATGCTGAAAAAAGGCAAGTAAGAATAAAATATTTATTTAAATATTCTTTCATTTGTGAACACAAATTGGCATATTCTCTGCTATTCTAAGTACATGTTTAACTGTTTAAGAAATATTGTGATATTGAACAATGGTTTTGTAGAAAATAGATAATATCTTGATCAGCGGTCGTAAATCCTACTTTTTTTTAAGCGAACTAAATCTACAACTAATTTAGCTAAAATGTAGTTAGCTAAAACTAGAAACTACTTCTTTAAGCAGCAATAATAAATAAACAAACAACTTCGCTCGTTTCAGACCTTATTGCTGAATTCAGTCTACAATTAAAACTGGAAACTTGCAATTAGTAAAACCATAACCCCCTATTTTCCGGTTGTAATCAAATAAGTGCAATATAGCAGAATGCATAACAAAATTAGAAACAAATAAAATGGTTTGTGTTTGTCTTCAAAATGTTGGTTTATGCACCCATTACATTGTTCAGGGTGAAGTTAAAAGCAACCAACAGACGGGGTGAAACCCGCATTCACTGAAACTTTAAGGATTCATTCTTGTTGAAATGACTATTACAAAATTTTAAATCCATTTGAAATGATGGTAAAGATACATTAAAAAAAATCGCGTTGAGAGAATTATCGAAAATTGTACATTATATTATTAAAAATTAATATTTTTCATAAATATGGGTACTCCAGTAACTGACACCAACCTTGTTTA
The DNA here is from genome assembly GCA_963932465.1 of Maratus speciosus. Lineage (NCBI taxonomy): Eukaryota > Metazoa > Arthropoda > Arachnida > Araneae > Salticidae > Maratus > Maratus speciosus. Next base: position 82,757,610 of record OZ010789.1, read on the forward strand.
AAAAAAAAAATACTGACCCACAGTGAAACAATATCTGACCCTTTACTTGCAAAGATTAAAAAAAAAAAAAAAAAAAAAACGTTATTTTATATTTCAAGGAATTTATGCTTTAAAAATACTTTAATCTTTACTGTAAAAACAAAACACTTAAACGATATTTATATATATGATATCAAACTACACCCGTATGTGTCCCTTTTTCATAATTTAAATTAATAGTAATTAAGATATCCAATAACTGACATTTATGAATCAGTAATGATCAAATGGTGTCAAGGCCTTGGTAGAAATACTTAACTTTTAAATGGTGCTGACTACAAGATAAATTTAAATTATTATTTTTTGAAGAGTTCAAATAATATATTTCAACTTTCTTTCCATTCAATATTTCCGTTAATTAACACCTCTGTTCTGGACTTTTGAAATGAAGTATTACTGGAACCAATAAGTGACACTCCCTCCCAATTAAGCTAAATTAAATAACTATAAACTATAAATCATGGTCCTAATGTATAACAGGCATCTTTTAACTAATTTCTACAAGTATAACTTTAAGAAGAAGTTTAGAATCGTTGCATTACACATAGATATTAAAAAATTACTACTTTGATTTTAGAAATAGGATGAATGTCTCAAAAGGGTGCATTTCAACTTCTCAAATTTTTCTTTGTCATTAAATATATTCATGGCCTGCTAGTAGTAAATAAATTGACTCCAAAATGAAAAGAAATGCCTAAGGTACCACTGGATGACATTACTGTTGAAGCTTTTACAAGAAAATGCTTATTTTTGCTGAACTGCCAGTTACTGGTTAGATGTCAAGAACTGGGAATTTCACCATATATATAGTTAAACAAGAAAGTGGTTTAACTTTAGCTTTGAAAAATATAGAAATCTAGTTTGAGTTTTGAGTGACTCAAATAGCGAAAGCTGCTATTGTACATAATATTTGACAAGGAAACTACAATGGGAAAAATTGTGCCTCCTAAACAGGCTTTGACTGCTAAACACTGCAGCTAAGATTTGCCGCTGACATTCGGAAATTATTGCACAGAACACGTTATGTGCAATAGAAGGAAGTTACCATCATGTGATTTGAAGAATAATTTTTTTTTTTTTTTTTTTTTATGGCTCAGCGTTAAAATTAATGTCAATGCCAGTTACCATTTACTGATTTTTTGCCTAAAGGCTGCATTACTTTTTTCAAAATAATTCGTGTTATACTGAAAACTACTAATAAAAGTAGAGACTAACATAATTCCGTTATTTGCGACCGCTGCTCTTTTATTAGAAGTAAATATAGTCCAGGCAATAGAGACCGTATAGGAACTCTACCTAGCAAAATTAATGGTAGTATTGGAAATCGGCTTTCTAGATGTTTTTTGGGTCGCTGAATCCGAATTTGTAACTTCCCACCAAAAGTTCCCCCGGCAACACCCCCAAATTTTGGTAAAAAGCCTCCCAAAAAAGATTTTTTATTAAAACATTCCATTTTTTTATTGTTTTAGGGGAAAAGTAGCTAGAAATTCAGAAAGTAGACACAATTTGCAACAAATTAGATATATGACATTATGACTTAGGATGAAGGGGAAGGGGGGATCTTCCTCGAAACATGCGCCGCAGTGCTGCGTGGACTAAGTTGTGCAATTCCACTTAACCACTCACACGTTTACATTAGCCCTCCCATCTTCCCTCCGACATTTCTCTATAAGGTTTACTTTAAGTTTTTTGGGTCACTGAATCCGAATTTTTAACTTACCTCCAAAATTCCCCCTCCCGAACCCCCCACCCCCAAATAGATGGTTTTAACTTAAATTTCTTATTGTTTTAGGGGAAAAACATTACGAAATTCAGAAACTAGACAAAATTTGCAACAAATAGGATGTATGACATTATGACGTAGGATAAACGGGGAGAGAGGGGGCTGCCTCGGAACATTCCACGCGCGCTTTTCTCAAAAACCAAATTTTTTCAAAAAATCAATCTTTTGGGGGGTTGCCGGGTGAAATTTTGGTGGGAAGTTACAAATTCGGATTCAGCGACCCAAAAGGAATCTAGAAAGCCGATTTCCAGTACTACCATTAATTTTGCCAGATAAAATCCCCTATTGCCTGGACTTCATCATTTAGCGCAAGTAGCGCCGTAGTGCATAATCCGCGGCAGCCCTCACCCTCCCCGTTCATCCTAATTCATAATGTCATGTAGCCAATTTGTTGCAAATTTTGTCTAGTTTCTGAATTTCGTAATGCTTTTCCCCTAAAACAATAAGAAATTTAAGTTAAAAACAACTATTGGGGGGGGGGGGGGGGGGGATTTTGCGGGAAAGTTAAAAATTCGGATTCAGCGACCCAAAAATCTTAAAGCAAACCTTATAGAGAAAGTTCGAAGGGGAGATGGGAGGGCGAATGTAAACGTGTGAGTGGTTAAGTGGAATTGCGGAACTTAGTTTACGTAGCACCGCGCGCATGTTCCGAGGCAGATCCCCCCTTCCCCTTCATCCTAAGTCATAATGTCATATATCTAATTTGTTAGAAATTTGTCTACTTTCTGAATTTCTATATACTTTTTCTCTAAACCAATAGAATTTGATTTTTTTAATAAAAAACTTTTTTGGTGGGCATTTTACCAAAATTTGGGGATGTTGCCTGGGGAAATTTTGGTGGGAAGTTATAAATTCGGATTCAGCGACCCAAAAAACATCTAGAAAGCCGATTTCCAGTACTACGATTAATTTTGATAGGTAAAATTCCCTATTGCCTGGACTAATATTCAAAATTAGAAATGTGTTACAATCATTTCCTAAACTTGCATAAAAGAATTTGAATATATTAATGTCTATGGACATTAATTGCTGAAAGTGAATTTAAAATGTTTGTATAAAAATTTTGAAACCATGTAATAGGTTATCATAAAATAATTTGAATATCTTACTAATCATTTGCTTTCAGTGTTTAACGTGGGTTCAAGTGTTGTAGCCGTTTTCTAAAATGAGCATTTTGATATCTCCGTTTACTGTATCAAAAGCTGAATATTTGTCTGGTAGTTTTGGAAGTTTTTGTAATCTGTGCCTTAACGAAAATTTCTTTTATCAGATAGCTCGTAGCTTAAACAATATTCAGCATTATTTAGATACATGAAACATTAATACACACATATATACATTGTGTGTGTGTGATTTATGAATTTTTTGCATTAATATTAAGCTTATAATAAAGCAGCAAATATTTAGCATAATAAACAGTAAGTTAGCGAAGCTTGGAATATTCGTTTACGTAATAAGTATTAATTATCACCAAATATTATCATAATATTTAAACATATTTACTTTGTCCAACAGCGTTCGCTGTCACTTATCTCATTCCATGTATTACAGAAATTAAATCATAAGGTGGAATTAATGTTTGTTATACAAACATGTTCTATAAACATATTTAGCTTAATTTACATAAAGAGTTATAAGAGATCAATAATATAGATGTAACTGATAATGTGGCAGATGTCAAACGATTTTTATCATGATTCTTTTTAGGATGAAAACATTTATAGTCAATACGTTTATTTTCCATGAAATAATAATATTTCTGCTAATCTAAAAATTAATATGGTAAAAAGAGTCTCTTCTAAAAAGTCTTTAAAATATCTTAATTCAATTACCATGTTAAATAAGAATTTTGTGCCTGATAACGTCAAACAAAGATACACTGCAAAGCCTCATTAGAAAAACTGTTATTGTATTTATTTGCTTACATATAAGTATCTTATAAATTTCAATACTTTTTGTGAACAACAAGGATATATGGCAGAAACCTTTTGTTTTTACAATCGTGTAAGATAAAATATATAACATGTACGTAATGACATCGCGGTGCTTAAGGAGTGCCAACGCGGCGTACAACGCCGCCGCGCGTAACCTCCAACTAAATATGAGTACGAACTAGAGTGAATTTCGAAACAATGCTCGGCCTAAAAGTATAATTTGGAAGCTCTGGTGGAGTCCCGAGGGCCATTCCAGAGTTGAAAGCACGAGGTTAAATATAACCTCTAGGAAAAAAGGGCGCATATTGCATCCAAGAATTTTTTGGTTGCCCTATACTTCGATGTCACTTCACCAACTGGCGTCGGAAAATGCAAAGACAGTAGGGTACCAAAGAGCACAGAAAGTTATAGCATAAGGTAGCCAAGCCTATCTAACCTCTCTAAGAATTTATAAAAAAAGGGGGGGCCACATAGCTCACTAATTTTGATGTCAAGACTAGTGCGCATTACGTGTCGCGGGTCTCCCGGCTTTCACACAAACCGTTTAGCCTTGAAAAAGGCTTTGTGTTACTAGACATCGAGAGAACACCGCTAGTGCAAATTGCATGTTGGCATTGACAGAGATCGAAAATGGGGACAAGTTAAGATTAAAATTAAATGCTAAAAAATATTTAAGCAACAACTTCAAAAATAACTATAAAACTGGGGTATGAATTTCGTGACCGGGATGCCTAAGCACCACCGGTCGACTGAACAGAAAAGGGGGGGGGGGAGTATAATTGGCCGGGATGCCGTGAGCAAACACCCCAAGGCCGTAAGGATTGTATGGTGTACGCAAGGATTGAATTTTGTACTTATGACAAATGATGTTATGAGTAGAACAGTAATTGTTTGGTTTTTATTCAAGGCATAGATCAGATTAATATTTTCATTATAATTCAATCTTTCGTAATTTCTTGTAAAGTAGATAATATTAGCGTATTTTTAAAGTCTAAGATGTCTGAACGCTTTTGGCAAGCATCGCTCGTAAGGGGCCCGAGGCCCCTATTTTTCTTTAAAATTTGTTTAAGTAATAATTTCTTCACTTAGAGAGTTTAGTTGCAATGACTCATATTCACCTAATTATTAACCGATTACGACAATTATTTTTTGTGATTCTATATTTTTAAATTTTTATGAGGATTTTTATTACTTAATCAAGTGTTACTGGTGACTCTTATTTCAAATATACATTATGAAAGAAAAAAGAGAATGTAGCTTATCTTTTTAATTTAATCATAAAATGATATAAGTAATTACGCAATTGTCTTTACAGATTCTTACCACAATTTTCAATCTTTAAATAAATGATGTTTTAGTTACAATGTAAGCCAAACCTATATAAATCTCGTAATGCCTAGCGTCACCTATAAAAGTTTTAATGAGAGCTACATTTTATTATTCCTTTATCAGTAAAGTTATGTTAAGCATTTAATTTTCTCTTTTCTTCAGCACGTACTTTACTAGAAGTAATACATATAAATATATTTCCTTTGACATTATATTGCCCAGATTGTAAATATATTACAACTCTTCAATCAGTGTCAAATCTCCAGTCATTAAATGTACAAGTTACATATCGTTATACGCTCCTTATTTCTTTTCAAAAAATATTATAAATATATGTATACATAAGGAAAACCTCAAGTGGAATAAATATTACGACAAAAACAACTCAAAAAACCCGCGAAAAATGCCTGGAGGATTTCTAATTATGTCTTTCTATTTTTGTTCTTGTTTTACTAAATGTCAAACTAAGCATCATTAATATAAAGAACAGACAGTTTCAGTGACTAACTATTTTGAAGAAAACATATTGAACGTAAACCTGTAAGGAGTGTAATATTTCAAAATACGTATATTTAAAACTTTGAAAAAAATAAATATTTATAAAATGTAATTTAATTGATTTTTTCATTAAAAAATGCTTTAGATGGAACAAAGTTTACTTTTGATTTCATAATATGCTTTCTAAACAAAGAAAATACAATAATTATTTTGTTAATTTAGATTTATTGCTGTTTTTTCTTCAAATAATTCATTCCTGTGTTACTAAGGTAATTCCTTCAAATTTTCAAATTGTCCTAAATTTCATACTAAGAATGGTATAAATTACGCTATGACAAGATATTATATCTAAAATATCTGTATGTACTAAGATATGTACGCCAAACAATAAAAACACAAAACATATGAAAGTATAAAAGTTTTGCATAAAAAAAGGAATGTTTAAAATTTTAAATGTAAATAAAATTTTAAATTATCTAAACATAATACAAAGAAATAATACACAATAAGTCACATAAATTAGGCACTTTTGGATTTTTTAACACTAAAAAAATAAAATACTGTAATGTTTAAATGTTCTTAGTGAGAGCTTTTTGTTATTCAGATTTTAATATTACATTTCTCATTATTTTAATTCACATTATTTAGAATATATATTTCTTTCATATCAACATATTCTTTCGAAAAATATGACAGATATATTTTAAATGTAGGAAAATGAATGATTTATATAAGTTGAAATGAAGACTCATACTTATGATATTTTTAATACTGTAGCTTAATTCTTTATTTACTTAATTATGAATTCATGAAACTTTTATCATTTAAAGCATTTTTCGCGAATTGCTTAGACTACATTAGAAGATATATATAATCGTTTAATAAATTTTAGAAGGATTGAAGGATTTAGAAGGATTAATTAAATTTGAAATATTACTGATTTTGTGCAATATTTATAACCCCACTCAAATCTTTTATTTAAAATATTTTTTTAGTATTTTGTAGAAAGTGTACAGAAGAAAGTGTTTTTAGAAAATGTACAAATAATATTCTTACAACTGAAATATAGAATTACTTCCGAATTGAAAAATGCCCCTCCCCCAAACCCCAAGAAAGCTGAAATGATGCAAAGGCAAAAGAAATTATCCCTTTAAAAATATTTTTGTTTTGTGTAACCAATAATGCTGTTGGAACAAGATAAAGTAATGTATCTATAACTCATTTTAATTAGTATTACAACTAATGTATTAAATGAATTTTATAACAACTTATTTTAATGGTACTTATAAGTAATGTTAGTAGATAAAGGGTTAAATTTATATTAAGTTTACAATTATCATTAGTATCAATAGAATGAAACAAAACATGGTTAGCACATGATGTACAGCAGAAAAATACACACTAAATTCATACCAATATGAAAAAAAAAAAATTAAACGGTTGAAGAGTTTTGTAACATTTAGGATAGCTCGTGTAGAAAAATATAGATTAACTAGAAAACAGGAATGCTGCTTTTTCAGAATTTAGTGTCGTCCCCAATGTGTATATAAATATAGATACAGCAAAACATATTTCACTCTTATGACTTAAAACACACGCTTATATTTTATATAAAATGACGTCATTCTCATCTGCTGAAGAATTATTCTACATTTACGATCCAGTGTTAAATAAAATCTACAGAAAAGTAAGCATAGGCCGTCAATATTGCTGAATAATACACAAATCCAGGTGAAAAAATCCCATGGTGTATTTCAAGAATCTCGATAAGAAAAATAAAATCGGCTAATGATTCATATAGCTTATTTGTTTGTAACAATAATATATTTAAAATTAAATATAGTTTATAATAACTCCATGTTTTATCAAAAATCATTCAATTATATATATTTTTTTTTCAAAATAACACGTATTTTAATTACTTTTTTGTTGAGTTGTTATGGGAAAATGGCAACAAAATTGTATAATTACTATTTTCCAATTATTTTTCCTTTATTGTCTACAGAAATTTAGTACTTCAGTTGCCAACTTTAAATTAATAGCGCTAAAAACTACAAAAAATTAATGTCTCAAAAAATGAGATCAGTCGAGTTTTCGAACAAATTCCATTTAAAAGTACTCCCCCCACCCTATACGAGGGTATAAAAATTTCGAAATGTGCGATGTTTAGAAGTTAAAAAAAAAAAATACAGCAGAGATTATCCGTATTTAACCGCACAATGATACGTTTGCTTTCTTTGACGGCTGGCTTATATAACGGAACGTTATTTTTTAGAGACGAAATTTAAATTGCTGGCCTAAAGAAATAGCATAGGCTAAAAAGTGTAACTTAATCTCAGCAGTTTTTGCAAGCAAAATAACATTTTCGTTCTCTTTAATGACTATTATTAATGCTAAACTGATCATATGATTTTTGTAATTATGTAATTTGAACAAAATCTTCTGATATTAAAAGTTTTAATTCTAAATTCTGCATTTCTTGTTTGCATTATAATGCATACATTTTACTTTATTATGTAAGCAGTGATAGGACGAATAAAGTTTAATACAGGACTTCGACGTTCTTCACGTACCTATAATTACGGAGATAGTCATTTTGACCCCCCCCCCCCCGTGTGAAATAATGCATATTTCATCATGTATTATCATATATTTTTAAAAATAAGTTTGTGAAGTTGAGAGGAAAATTTGTGAAACCTTTTTTCTTTTTTTTTTTTTCTTTTCTTTTTTTACTTTCGAATGAAATAGTACTTTTGTTTCTACGATAACGAGAAGTTAATTTTTTTAAGTAATTTCACAGTTTTGTTACAATATTCATAAACATTACAAACATAATTTTAATATCAGATTTCTCAAAATGATATTTTTGTAATATCGATGTGCATTTTAATAGAGACTACTACACGCTATTGTATTGTTTCTAATCTTGTGTGGATATGTTACACCTATCGCTGATAAATCTGAAGAGAACCTTTGTTACAAACATATGTAAAAATTATTAAAAAGTTTTTGTTTCGAAATATGAAAGCTTTTTAAAGTAGTATTTATTATTATTAAAAAAATAAATAAAGAATATCTGTTTATAAATTTCACTTCAACTTTTTTTCGAATTATTCATATTATCTATATGAAAAAAAATCATTTGAATATTTTTACTGGCAGATTAATTTAACATGATAGCTATAGGACCTTTCAACTGCCCTTAATATAAACTAAATTGCAAAAATTGTAATTAAATCTAAATAGTCATCCCTGCTTTATATGTGCTTATACAAAGCAAACAATTAGATGAATGTCATAAAAAGTCTTACTTCGATTCAGTTTTCATTTAGAAATACAAACTATAAAAAGTGTAAAAATTTACACAAATATAAGCAATAAATAAATAAATAAACAACTTTTGAAAACTAATGTATCCTACCATTTTAGTGTTTTTTTTTTTTTCTTTTTGACTGAAGAAAAAGTATGTTAGTTATACGATCATTCATCAGAACAGTCCGTTTGCACAAAATATAAGCTTTCTTTTGATTTTCTATATACAGTATCAGCATACAGCTTTATTAAAGCTGTTAAAATTATTTACAGATTTGGTACCTTTAATTTTCTTTGATTCTTCGGAATTAAGTTTTTGCATACAATTATCTTTTCCATCTAGAAGCCTGTTTTTTTATTAAAAATAATTGCTTCTCTAAGTTATTAAAAAAACGGAATAAAAGGTCTTTTCTGATGGTGTTTTCTTTTAGACACGTTTAAAAATTTCTGTAAATATACAGAAAAAACGAGACTTGGTAAATTTACACTAGTTCTCGGTTAAATGCATTCAGTTGAGTTTTTCGGAAAAGACTGTAAATTTATGTCAGTTCTCGGTTAAACGCATTCGATTGAGTTTCTCGGTCATCATTTTGCAGACATTGCTCTTGTCTTGTACGTAATTCCCTGTAGGTATTTCCATGTCTCTCAATCAAATTTCAATCAAATAAATAAAGACTTTCAATCAAATACATAAAGAATATCTGTTTATAAAGTTCACTTCAACTTTTTTCGAATTATTCATGTTACCCATATAAAAAAAATTCAAGTGACGATTTTTACTGGTAGATTAATTTAACATGGTAGCTATTATACCATTCAACTGCCCTTAATATAAACGAAATTGCAATAATTATAATTAACTTTAAATAGTCATTCATGCCTTATATGTGCTTATGCAAAGCAAACAATTAGATGAATGTTATAAAAAGTCTTACTTCGATTTACTTTCGATTAAATTTAGATAGAGTAGAGAAATAGTCGCAATAAATATTTTACAAAAAATGTTATTGTGATGTAGTAATCACATTTTTTAAAAATTAAAACGGGAGCTAAGAATGCTGCATTACAAATGCTTTATTTTCGACTCAACATCGTTCAAATCTATTTTTTTTCTATTTTTTTCCTAAAGTAGCAGATAAGTTTTATTTCAGCCTTTCCCCTCTCATCCGATCTATTTTTAGAACCAGCGCATCATGATGACGTCGCTCACGTTACATTAAGGGTGTGTCTTCGCTCCGCGAATTAAAAATTTCGTTCTGTCTCGGAAAGTTTTTGTCATGTTTGTCTATTGTCTCTTTTCATACGCACTGCTCATAATATGTAATTTTAATTTAACTAATAGATTTAAATCGTTTCTTTCCAATACTTTTGTAAACCCTGTTTACATAGTATACATACCAAGTGCAGCCAGTTTTTGACATATTTTTTACGAAATCTTTGATATTGTATTTATTTGACAATGTGATTGTCTTTTGGATTCTGGGACGTGCGCCTGAATTCAAAGAGCGATTCTAAGACTACGACGTTCTTCAATAGCTAATTCTCGATATATAAAAGTTTTCTTCGATCTCCGGCTTTTTAATTTATACATTTTTTATTTGGACATTTTATCATCAAAGTATTCACTAAAGAATAATTTTGACCAGGATCAACCAGTATTTATTATTATCATGGAATTACTTTAAGTTTTTAATAATTCTACATGGAAAGTTTTCGTCGTGTACGGTGACCAGATTAAATACCTCCTGCTTCACCTCTCCATTCTCACGAATGAAAATGAAGTTGGATTTATCGTAACTCCTTGTCTTCCTTGATCAAGCCTCTTGTGTCAACTGTTTATCATTTAAGTAAGACCATTCCTTTTTATTTTTACTGCAATAGCATTCTATCATCGGCAAAATATTTATTCTCGGCACTTAAGTCAATCTTATCATCGTCAGCTATACGATTTCCTACGGCACTCAAGATCATTAGTTTTATTTTATCTAAGAGCTGTTGTAGTTACTTACAACCACTGCCATATTTTTATTTAATTTGATTGAGAAAATATTTTATTAATCTATTGTTCATTTAATTTTAATATTCGCATTCTAAAATTATTTTAATTCCTAAACTTTTTAAAACTTCCCCTGTAAGCTTTTCTTTCTAGCGTAACATTTCGTTTCATTTTAAAATCATAAACGTAGTTTTTAAATCTGTACTTCCGGTAAAATATTTCTCTGGAAAATTCCATAACCTTCTATCCCCCCAGGGGAATACCTTCTTCAGGTATTTACGGGTTTTGCGACCCCGGGTTCCCGAGCGATCTTTCTCCTTTCCTGTCTTCTTCTCTTTTTGGTTGTCTATCCTTTTTTCTTTGTTTCACACTTTTTAGTCTTCTCTTTTCAGTTTGTTATCCCTCTTTGTTCTTGTTCGATTTTGTTACTGTTTTCTTGAAACTGTTCTTTGTTCTACTAACGTTGTTCTTGTTCTTTTGAAAAAAAAAAATTATAAAGGTTTTAAAAAAGACAAAAATTACACCTTGTTTCTAAGTTTTCTCTCACATTACTTTTTCTTTTTTTTATACAATAGTGGGTTTTTTTTTTTTTTTTTCACGTGAGACACTCTGGGTGTTGAGGGTTTTTTAATCTCATCGCCTCGTTTCTACCTTTTTAGGCTGATCTCGAGTCCCAGAGTGCAGTGCATTTCCGAAATTCGGTTCCGTGATCGGAGGACGCCATACTTGTATGGTGGCTGTTAGGACCAACACCGGGAGACTGGTGCCTTTCGGCGAAAGGGGCTGTAGGTTGGACAGAGCTGCAAAGGCTTACCTACTGGCTTCCTGATTCCAAAGTGAAAGAACTAGAGATTAAGAAATGTTATCGAGTTTAATCCAATGTTCGAAAAACGTGGAAGTTTGTTGATAGTTTTCACCCTTTTGAGACCTGCGCCTAAAGTAACGGTAAGAAGAAGGGTCGGTGACCAGGCCCGATGCCTGGCGTTTTTTCAATCTTTTCTAAATATGGCTACAATCTCAGGAAATCAAATATGCGATGTGGAAGCCCCACAAGCTAATAATGAGACTAATAATGCATTGAGCTCTGCCTCAAATGCTACTATTAATCAGGATAATAAAGAATCATGGGGTAAGAGAGTCGAAGATTTTGTTTCCAATACGGAATCTAAAAATCCCGACTCTCATGAAAGTAAAACAGAAGAAAGATTCTTCATCGTTAAACGCCAAGAAGGGAGTTTTGATAAAACTTCTCCCTTTTTGATTAATAAATCTATACAAGGACTGGTTGGCGAAACCAAAACAATAAAAAAACTCCGTACAGGTGAACTACTAATTGAAGTAACCAACAAACAACAAGCTCTGAACTTAAAAAAATGTACTCACTTCGCTAACATTGCTGTCACCATATCGCCACATAGAACATTAAATTCGTCTCGTGGAGTGATCTCGGAATCTGATCTCCTACATGTAACTGAAGATGAAATATTGGAAAATTTAAGAGAACAAAATGTCATAGGAGCTAGACGTATAAAAATAAACCGTAAAGATGAACAAATACCAGCTAACCACGTACAAATACCTACCAAGCATATTATATTGACCTTTAACACACCCAACTTACCCAAATATATAAAAGCAGGGTATTTATCATGTTCTGTCAGACCATACATCCCAAACCCACTGCGTTGCTTTAATTGTCAACGCTTTGGGCACTCAAAAACATCATGCCGAGGTAAAACCACATGTGGTCGGTGTAGTGCAGTTGGTCACGAAAGTGTACAATGCAACGCACCACCTTCTTGTGTAAATTGCAAAAAAGACCACCCATCCTATGCTAAATCTTGCGATCAGTGGAAAAAGGAAAAAGAGATACAGACCATACGCACAAAAGAAAATATATCATACCCCGAAGCAAGAAAAATCGTTGAATCCAGGACACCCAAAGTTGGTGTATCATATGCTACGGCGTTATCTAAAACTGCGAATAAAACCTATCAAACCATTGCAACTCAAACTGAACTCCCCACTAAACTTAATTGCCAACCTAGTCAAAAAGAAAATAACCTGTCTAATAATTCTGGTAAGACAAATAGATCAACGCATTCTGCCCCTCCTAAGTCACCTAAATCTGCTCCTCCTAATTTACCAAAATCTGGTCTTTCTAAGCCAAATCAAAATGCCTCTTTAAAATCATCACAATCTGTTATTACTAAAATTCCACTCCATAATAGAGGTTCTCAAAATACAACTAAAACATTATCTGTGAAACCAAACCATAAATCTGATGCAGAAAAATTTAACCTTCCAGCAATTAAAGCCACTGTGTCATCTGAAAATACAGCCAAAAGGAAAAAGAGCAGAACATCCAAAAATAAAACCCATTCAATGCAGAATGATAAAATGGAGGAAGATGATGCTCTAGCTCTTCACCCAGAACCGGATGAAATATTTAACGACGGAGATAGTATGTCTACTGTCTCCGATTAAAATATCGCAGATTTATTACTTAATTAAAATTTTTCATGTCTAATATTATTTCGTGGAACTGCCGTGGCTACCACAATAAGCATGACGAAATCCGTAACATTCTATCCGACCACCAACCATTATGCTTAGCTCTACAGGAAACCCATTTAATACCCAATGTCAAAGCCAAATTACGCAGCTATTCAACCTACAGAAAAGATTTTATCGGCAGTGATAGGGCCATTGGTGGAGTGGCTCTATTCATCTCCAATAGTTTACCCCATACACATATTGCTTTAACTACAAACCTACAAGCTGTTGCTGTCCGTGTGCATATTAATCAACTCATAACTATATGTACGATTTATTTACCTCCAAACAAAAATATTCATTCAGCAGATCTGGATAATCTCCTTCTCCAACTCCCCGCTCCATATATCATTCTTGGTGATTTTAATGCACATAGCCAACTCTGGGGAAACAGTGATTCTAATCCACGTGGTGATATTATAGAAAAACTTATATCTGACAACGGCTTATGCCTGCTCAATAACGGTGATCATACCTATTTTCACGAGCCAACACGCACATTCCATGCAATAGATCTTATAATCTGCTCCCCATTTCTCTATCCTTTCTGGAACTTTTGGGTTTCAAATGACTTACACGGCAGTGATCATTTTCCAACTTTTATATCATTGACTACTAGTGGAGATTCTAATAACTATCCGAGAAGATATCTTTACGACAGAGCCAATTGGCCAACTTTTACTGCACTTGCAGACATTACTGATAGCATGATAGAGACTGACATAGATATTGACAAAGCGCTTGATAATATAATTCATTGTATTATCAATGCTGCTGACGCTAGCATACCTAAAACGTCATCTGCTCCTAAACACAGAAAACCATGGTGGAACAATGATTGCCAAGTAGCAAAGAAAAAACAACAAAAGGCTTGGGGTTTATTTCGTAGGTATCCAAATAATATTAACTATATGGCATACAAAAAAGTAAAGGCTGAAGCTAGGAGAGTGCGACGCAAAAGCCAACGGGAGTCCTGGATTAACTATATTTCGAGCATTGACTCTAACACCTCAAGTAAAGAACTCTGGCAAAAAGTGAAAAAATGTATGGGCCTGTACTCTGAAAATAATATTTCCATTCTAAATATGAATGGTCAAACCATCACTTCTCCCAAAAACATAGCTGAGACGATAGGTAGCACCCTTGCATCAATTTATAAATCAGACGCATATCCAGAACCCTTTTTAACTTACAAAAGTCAAACTGAAATGACCAGGATTAATTTTAACTCTCATAATTCATTTTCCTACAATCAACCATTTATCATATCAGAACTATTAAAGTGCTTGCAAGACAGTCATTTATCTGCCCCAGGTCACGATGGCATTACATATGTTATGCTTAAGCACCTCTCACCACATTCTCTTAACAATATCCTTTCCTTTTTCAACAGAATATGGACAGAACAGAAATTCCCCAACGCTTGGTGCAGAGCTATTGTTATCCCTTTTCCTAAACCAGGAAAAGATGCTAGCAATCCTAATAATTACAGGCCAATCGCACTCTCTAGCTGCCTTTGCAAGTTACTTGAAAAAATGGTCAACCGCCGCCTCGTGCATGTTTTAGAAACTAACAATTGCCTTGCGGCATTTCAAAGTGGATTTCGACGAGGTAGGTCTACTATTGATAACCTGATCCATCTTGAACATTACATTCGGACAGCTTTTCTTAAACGCAACCATTTGGTCTCAGTATTTTTTGACATGGCGAAAGCCTATGACAGAACATGGCGTTATGGGATTCTTCGTGACCTTTTTAACCTGGACTTTCGTGGGAACCTCCCAATTTTTATTAAAAACTTCCTCGCAATTCAAATTTTTCAAGTTCGAATTGGGGGGATTTTATCCAGTTTCTATGTACAAGAAGAGGGTGTACCTCAAGGCAGTGTCCTGAGTGTCACTCTCTTTGCTATTAAAATAAATGACATCCTTAATCAACTACCACCTTCTGTTAAGGGAGATCTTTACGTTGATTACTTCCGCATTATGTGTATGGAACAGGATATTCGTTTTATTGAGAGACAACTGCAAATAGCAATAAATACTATCCTTAGCTGGACTAACAAAAACGGTTTCTTAATTTCTATTGAAAAAACTTCCTGTGTTCATTTCTGTAGACGAAGGGATCTACATCCAGATCCTGAAATTTTTATTGGGACATCTCAAATTCCTGCTGTGGACAACGTTCGTTATCTAGGCCTATACTTTGACAAAAAACTTACTTTTTTACCCCATGTTTTACAATTACGCACAAAATGTGAAAAATCGCTTAATTTACTTAAAGTGCTTTCAAATACTTCTTGGGGAGCAGACCGTACATCTCTCCTTAAGATATATCGTGCTGTAATTCGTTCTAAAATTGACTATGCCTGCCAGGTCTACGGCTCTGCCCGTAATTCTGTTCTTAAAAAACTTGACACTGTGCACCATAGCGCACTCCGTGTTTGCTCTGGTGCATTTCGTACTTCTCCAATTTTAAGTCTTTATGTTGACTGTAATGAACCAGCATTATACCATACTCGTGAAAAACTTTCATTAGAATTGTATTACCGTGTCCTCTCTCATCCTGGCCATCCTCTTCACACTTACATTTTAAATACCAACAATGATATTCTTTATCAGCATCGACCATCTTGCATCCCATGTTTTGGAGCCAGAATGAGAAACATTATTAATAATGGGCCTCTGAATAGGATCAAGGTGAGTCCATGTCCCTCACATGTGCTCCCTCCTTGGAATCCTCCTAATATTACCTGTCTCCATCCTTTTAAAGGATATAATCAAAACAACTTGGCTCCGGTTGTTTTCCAATACTTGTTTGCTTCACATCAAGCTAATTTTAAGAACTACACTGAGATTTTTACAGATGGCTCTAAAAGAGGTGATATTGTTGGTTGTGGGATTTTTTGTGAGAGCACTTCATTAAGCTATCGCCTTCATTCTTGTACTTCTGTCTTTACAGCCGAACTAATTGCAATAGAGAGAGCCATGTTCCACATTTTTTATCATCATAGCTCATCGTTCATCATTTATACTGACTCAAATAGTTCTATTGACGCAATTAAATCATTTTAAAAGCATCCTTATGTCTCATCCATCCTTGATTTTTATAATAAATTGACAAGACGTGGCTATAATATATTATTTTGCTGGGTACCTGGACACATGGGTGTTCCCGGAAATGAGAAAGCGGATGAGGCGGCAAAACGTGCTCTTAATCCATTACACCATAATGTTCCATTCTCAGACATTAAACTACTTATCAAACACTCTATTCATAATAAATGGCAAGAAAGTTGGGATTTAGAATACGATAATAAACTGCACCATGTTAAACCAAGAATCATGTCCTGGCCTCCGAATTATCCAAGGAAAACAGATGTCCTTCTGACTCGTCTGAGGGTGGGACATTCTAGGATCACTCATAAACATCTTTTACTTCGGGAGGATGCACCCATGTGTCCACATTGTCATTTTGATTGCCTGACTATTCATCGTGTTTTAACTGACTGTCCGGGGCTCCGGCACTTATATAGAATTTATTTTAACTCATCATCACCAATCTTGACAAACCTCATTGGGGATACACCTCATGGGGCACTCTTCACTTTTTTAAAACATGCTGGATTTTATTTTGAAATATAATTTTTATTTCTTTTGGTTTAACAACAACTTGAAATGTTTTCCATACTCTTCTGACATCTGGATGGGAGCCCATCCAGACTGCACTTTGCATTTTTTTTATTTGAAATCTTTTATACTCTGATATTTCAGCTTTTAAATCTCCTTATTCATCTACACTTGTCTGACTGCATCTGGATGGAACCCCCCATCCAGATTGCTTTTCTCTTTGCCCTTCATGTTTTTTTTATGTGTTTAGTGTATTCTTTTTTTGCGCAGCATGTCCCATATGGGATTTTGTGCCATTAAACATCATTCAACCAACCAACCAACCATAACCTTCTATTTTTGATATCATTTCCTTTTGCATCTCCGCCATTTAGCAAATAAAATTTAAATCAGTTTAATACGTAACTTCAAAATTCGTAACACTTTACTACTATTTGGCATCTTATCTTAATGAAATCTATAAATTTTCCTCTAATTTAAAACAGTTTTTCATATTATTTAGCATTGTGAATTGTGCAAACGCAAGGCTCTGGTATCTTTGTTCCTGCCAAATTGGCATATTTCAAGTATTATAGCAACCCCATTCCTCTTCTCCTACGCAGAGCTTGCGCGCTATTATTAGAGTTCTAACAACAAGCGCAGAAATGGGTGGCGGCCCCTCGCTCTTCTGCAAAAATAAACGGATATTGTGCGTACAGAAAAAATGGTAAACGTGAAAGAATATATATTTTTTTAAGATTGTGTGATCGGCTGCATAGTTTCTTGTGTTTTGTGGTGAGATCTTTTATCAGTTCCTGTAATATTGATTCTTCAGTAATATGTGGATAGAAATCCTGCTAATGCCTGTATCATTATTTTTTTCTCATTCAAATGGTGCTTTCGTTAGGAGTCGCAGAATTCGATTGCTGAAAAATCATATAAAAACCTCGTCTTTTTAGATGTCCCAGCACACTCCCCCGGAGAAAATTTATTATTGTTTTTCGAAAATATAAGAGCTCATAAAAAGGCAATTTGTGTATTTTTCATAATGAAAAAGGTACAGCTAAAAACAAGAGTAGTCCTTTATAAATATGCTCTTTTTTTATCAAGAGAGTTTCATCAAAAATAAAGATACTTTCGTTGATGATTATCATCTGTGCATTTTCCTCTCACTAATGTGTCTACTACTGTTTCTTTTCGTATCAGGTCAGCATAGGTAATGCTTTTGCTTTTATTTTTTCTATTGATTTATCAAATGGCTGAATCCATATCAACTCAGGCAGGGGGGTTACCTTCATAGTCTCAGAAGTTTTTGAATTGAACATATGTTAAAATTTAAGAAAAAGTAAGATACTTGTATATTTTCATTTTGCCCCAAAAAATTTCTGGCCCGAGATACAGGCTGCCACAGATGACATCCCCAGCATCCTTTCTCATTCGCGATTTTCGATAAAAATTTTAAAGTGCTCTATCTCTAGAACGGTGCAAGATATTTTGTTGCGGTTTATTTTATTTTAAAGATAATATTCTTCTGTTTAAAATGATATACCTAATTTTGAAAAATGTATTCAACTTTTCTTGTGGCAACCTTTTGAAAAAAAAATTTTTTTTCAAAAAAATTTTTTTTTTCGAAAATGCCAATCCTAAAAATTTTGATTTTTTTGCTGTTGATCAATACCATTGGGAACTATCTTCACTGTAAAGGAGAACTTCCACTTTTGAGTTTAACAAATTTTAGAAACATTTAAAAAATTCATAGAATTTTACAGGAACTGTATATATACAGTTCCAGTAAAAGTCACTGAATTTTTGCTTATTTGTATCATATTTGTAAGGATAAGCCTACTATATATCCTAAACAAGTTAGAAATTGCAATATCAAATGTGGCAAATGAAGTGCGTGGATAGTATTAACTAGTTTTATAAATATTCAGATCTTGGTGCAATAAGTGTTACACTCTTGGGCAAAAAGGGCATGAATACAAAATTTATTATGATTCTACATACTAAATTCAGTAATACGGAAGTAATATGAATTCATCTTAAAAGGGCTTAATCGCCATGGCAACCTAGAATCATTACCTATCATGGTATATCATTGAATCAATTATGTATTATAGGATTTTTAAATAGAATGAAGAAAAGTTTTATTAATGTCTTTTATGTTTTAATTTGATTTTCATAGCATTTGAAGTGATACATACTTTATTTTCAATACTGAACATAGTAAAACAATCTTAATAACATATATCAATTACATAGCAATACAAATTATATTAATACAAGTTAGAGTTCAGACAGATGGGCAGACAAATCGAATCCATAAAGACTTTCAACTATGTTAAAAAAAAACCACATGAAAATGTATCCTAAAAAAAAACCACCCTAGAACTTAATCAAAAAAATCACAGAAGTCAAAATTTCTTTTTGTCCTGTTTCTATATGTCATTTACAATAATAAAAGCATTTAAAATTACTTAGTTTTTTAAAAAATAAGCAAAAAATTACATTTATAATTTTTCATTTGTAAATCCTTCAATTTACAATTATTAAAATATTATTATTATTTTTTCTTTTTTTTTTTGCAGAATTGTGTTTTAAAACTAATTAATAATGAAAGAAAAACTTTGCTGTTTAATATTTTGATTTCTAGAAGTGTTTTTACATGAGGGTTATTTTTAGAAAAAAGTGGGTTTTTTTCAAAGTCTTGTTTAATTGGCTGCCATTTTGTAATATATTGATAGAAAAAAAATACTATACATTAAAATCTTAGTCAGGACAGGCTGTGAAAATGTAGCTACTTCAAATTGTTTTGTATTTTTTATTAAATTTTATATAGTGAGAAATTAAAAAAGTGGGTTTTTTTTAGAGGACAGCACAGTAAATAGGTCGGAATTTGACTTTTAGAAATTTATGTCAATAGATGGAAGCATACTTGAATACTTTCATACAACCCTGTATTTTACCTACTATCTTTATATACATGCCACTATTTAGCTAATTAAGATTAAAACATCCTTAAAACCAGTGAAATCCCGCTTCCAGAGATTATCATCCATAGATGGCCATGTATCTAATTCTTTGCGTGGACCTGTATATCATTTTATCTATATTCTTCAAACATATCTTAGTATACCAAATGTAGTTTAGTGTAAAAATGCATAACTCATTTAAAAATCACCTTTAAGCTACTTTCATTCATACTCAGTAAACCCTTAAAATTTCTTTTGTGTTGCCCTGTATATGATCTACAGCAATTATGCACACAACGTAATATGGAAAAATTTAGTTAAACTTAAAAACTCAAACACAACTAAAAATGCACTTCCAGCAATACCCTTACGATTTCTTTTGTGTAGCCCTGTATATGATCTACAGCCTTTATACACACAACGTAATATGGAAATATTTAATTAAACTTAAAAACTCATATCGCAACTAAAAATGCACCTCTAGCAATCATCGCTAATGTACAGTATTTCCAATAAAGTAAAGTATCCAAAATCTTTTGTAAGTCCCTGTAACCACTATGCACTTTCTATGACACAGGAAGTAATGTTTTGTAAACCTGCTGCAATAAAGTATGTATCACTTCAAATGCTATGAAAATCAAATTAAAACATAAAAGACATTAATAAAAGTTTTCTTCATTCTATTTAAAAATCCTATAATACATAATTGATTCAATGATGTACCATGATATGCAATGTTTCTATGTTGCCATGGCGATTAAGTCCTTTTAAGATGGATTCATATTACTTCCGTATTACTGAATTTAATATATGGAATTATAGTACATTTTGTATTCATGCCTTTTTGCCCAAGAGTGTAACACTTATTGCACCAAGATCTGAATATTTATAAAACTAGTTAATACTATGTACGCACCTCATTTGCCACATTTGATATTGCAATTTCTAACTTGTTTAGGATATATAGTAGGCTTATCCTTACAAATATGATACAAATAAGCAAAAATTCAGTGACTTTTACTGGAACTGTATATATACAGTTCCTGTAAAATTCTCTAATTTTTTTAAATGTTTCTAAAATTTGTTAAACTCAAAAGTGGAAGTTCTCCTTTACAGTGAAGAAAGTTCCCAATGGTATTGATCAACAGCAAAAAAATCAAAATTTTTAAGATTGGCATTTTCGAAAAAAAAAATTTTTTTGAAAAAAAATTTTTTTTTTCAAAAGGTTGCCACAAGAAAAGTTGAATACATTTTTCAAAATTGGGTATATCATTTTAAACAGAAGAATATTATCTTTAAAATAAAAAAAACCGCAACAAAATATCTTGCACCGTTCTAGAGATAGAGCACTTTAAAATTTTTATCGAAAATGGCGAATTGGAAATGGTGCCCGGGATGCCATCTTTGGCGGCCTGTATCTCGGGCCAGGAATTTTTTTGGGCAAAACCAAAATATACAAGTATCTTATTTTTTATTGAATTTTAACATATGTTCAATTCAAAAACTTCTGAGACTATGAAGGTAAGATTTTTGCTTTGGCTGCCTGAATTGACATGGATCATACCAAATATATAAGAAATATATACAAAATTATTTTAATTAATGACTGTTATGTCAGAGTGGTCTTTTGTGGCCACAGCACAATATAACTAACACTATAATGATTGATCACGAGAAATAATTTTTGGATTATTAATAAAATTTCAGTATTTAAAAATGTCTTTACAATATTATTCTTAACCTTCTATCATCCAACCATCACAAAAAGCAATTAAACTCTTTTTATTTACAATGTCACATTTGAATGCTCCTTTTTTTTTATTATGTCACAGTTATTACTAACGATATATTAAAACAGTTTTAATGAAAAAATATACCTAAATTTCACATTATTATTATTTAAATATGCCACTTTATCTTCAGATATTAAAGAAGATAATTATTGAGAAGAAGCAATTTCTTGATAAATAATTCCGTAAATAAAGGATTAAAAAAATTATTATTTTTTTTTAAGAACTAATAGGTATTATGTTTCGGTCCAAACTGAATTAAAATAAACAGTTTAAGGAATTTTCTAACGAATGTATTTGAAGTGAAATCTTTTAAAAGCACAAATACAATAGATTTTTCCCCGTTTCATTATAAAATACATTCTTTGTGCACAACAGCAACATCTCCTATGGCGAACTCATTAAGGTGTTTTTCTCCTGTTTACAGTTCAAACCCCAGGCCGGCTAGACACAAATTGCGTAAAACATTAAATTAAATGATACAGCAGTTCAAATTTACTAGAAAAATTCTGATGCTGCGAAGTTCTGAAATTCACAAATTTCAAAAACTTTTAAGTTAAATAATTCTATAAAAAGTGATAAAATATCTCTAATAAGATTGACGATCGTTTCATCGTACAAACGGTGACATTTTCAAAATCATTCACGATAGAAAATATTTTCACATAATTTAAAAACAATAAATAACATAGTAAACAATGTCACAAGAAATGATGCATAGTGAAAAACATTGCAAACGTAAAATAAAAATTAAATTGGCCATTTGCGAGCGTGGATTAATTTTTACTTAATTTAAGAACAATAACATGGTATTAAATTAAGTGAAAATTAATCCACGCTCGCAAATAGCTAATTTAATTTAATTTAAATTTTATTTTATATTTGCAATGTTTTTCACTATGCATCATGT
Organism: Maratus speciosus; assembly: GCA_963932465.1. Lineage (NCBI taxonomy): Eukaryota > Metazoa > Arthropoda > Arachnida > Araneae > Salticidae > Maratus > Maratus speciosus. Next base: position 82,780,337 of record OZ010789.1, read on the forward strand.
CTCGTGACATGGTTTACTATGTTATTTATTTTGTTTTTAAATTATGTGAAAATATTTTCTATCGTGAATGATTTTGAAAATGTCGCTTGTGCGATGAAACGATCGTCAATCCTAACAGAGATATTTTATCACTTTTAATAGCATTATTCAACGTAATCTGTTTATAAGTTATTATTATACATGTTGTTCAAAAACTTTGTTAAATTATTTTTTATAAAAAATAAATTTATTTACAGAGTCTTGTGTATTTTTAACAATGTTAATTTACTGTAAATTTACCAAATAACTTCTCTGTTATTTAACAGAATCTCTGTTTTTCTAATCTCTGTAATTTTACACGGGACTTTTGATAACGGATTACCTGTAGATTCTCTGTATTTTTACAGAAAAAAAATTAACAGCGTAATTTCCTTGAACAGAGGCCATGGATTTATGGCAGCTAAGTCTGAATTGCTGTATAAATAAGCACTTGCTAGAGGCGGGATGGTAAATTTACTGAGTATTTATTCTCCATCTGATTTAACACATCTGACCATCTGGGTCATGAAAAACGTACGAAATGTCCTAAACGTGACACAATTACATAAATACGTATATCTATTAAAATAAAAAAAATCTTTGTAAAAAATCACCATATAATAAAAACAAATCAAAGGACGCATTTCGAGCTAAAAATATTAACAGCTCCTCATAAGATAAAGTAAACACGTGTCCGTAAGGACACGTGTTTCGGTAAAAAACCGATTAAAATTTATATTTTTGACAAGGTCAAAAATATAAATTTTATCCGGTTTCCTTAGATTTCAAAACCCTTTTCACTAACGTGTCTGTTCAAGAGGAGATTAATTGTTTGGAAAGAACGCTGCGCGAATTTCACTACACTTCCATTGAGATTGATGAAATCTTGCATTTAGTTAGTATTTGTGTCAGGCAAAACCGCCTTCCAGTTTAATAATTCTTTCTATTCTCAAACTGGGGGTTTGGTCATGGGTATTCTATTGTATCCTCTTTTATGTGATATTTATATGCATTTTTTTTTGAAGAAAAACTCTTCAGTCTGTATAAATTTCCTTTCTGGTTTAGATATGTTGATGATACTTTCATATTAATTCCCCTGGCCTGGATCTTTCTAATCTCCTTTCTCTTGTTAATTCTGTTGATCCTTGTATTCAATTTACTCTTGAAGTCCAAGAGAACAATTCTCTTCCTTTCCTTGACGTCTTGGTTTCGAAACACCCAGATCGGCTCTCAACCACCGTTTATAGAAAACCTTCGCTGTATCTCTTCCTCCTCATGCTCTTTCAAATCATCCTCCTAAACAAAAAGTGGCGTCCTTTTATACTTTTGTTTTTAGGGCGTTATGCATTTGTTCTGAATCTTCTGCTCTGAATAATGAAATTAATTATCTCAAAACTTTGGCCCTTGCTCTTGGTTATAATCCCTCTTTGATTGATAAAGTTCTGTATAAATTTAATAAGCCTAAGCGTCCCTTTTCTGATTCAAATAATCCTCCTAATTTTAACTCTATAGTTCTGCCCTTTTATTCTCTTCTCTGTTTTAAAATAGCTAAAATCCTTTCTCGTTTTAATTTAAAAGTTATCTTCAAACCTATGAATAAAATAAAATTATCTCCTCTAAAAGATCCTATTCCTACTGAGAAATTGTGGCATGTATTTTTTAGTCCTTGCTCTTGCAATTTAGGTTATATTGATGAAACAAAGATAGTTTTAAAATTCAGATTAGATGAGCATCAGAGTATATTGCAAAACAAGAAATCTCTAAATCTTAGATTGCTTCTCACTGTTGGAATTCAAGTCATTGTTTCAATTTCTCTATCGCCAAAATTATTCCTTCCCCTGCCTCTCCCTCTCATTTGGATTTTCATGAAGCATATTTTATTTATAAATTTCTCATAATCTTGTCAATGATCTCTCATCATCTCCTTTTCTCTCACCAGTGTGGAAATTACTTTTGTGCTTCTTATCCATCTTCTCTTGTTTCTATTCTTTTTATTTTGTTTATAAAATATGTTCTTTTGGTTTTTTCTTTTTTTATTCTGTTATATTGCTTTATTTAATATTATTATTTATTTTTATGTATATTTTAATTCACTTCTTTCATTTTATTTTCATTTTGTTTATTTCTTTTATTTCCATTTTTTTATATAAATTTCTCTTCTATCATTTTGGCAACAATTTGATCTTCAGCATGTGCTCCTTTCAGCTTGCGCCATCTGTCGCATTCTCTTCAAGCTCAGTACCTATCAGTTCATTTTTGATCTTGCCCCCTTCTGGACACGTGTTTACTTTAGCTGATGACTAGCTGTTAACATTTTTAGCTCGAAACGCGTTTATTTATGGTGATTTTTTACAAAAAAATTGTATTTTAATTTTTACTTATCGCCAGTTTTCGGTGCTATTTTGACTTATATCTATTAACTTAAATTTGTCCAAATATAAACTATTCATTAAAACTAACAAAAAAACATAGATTCTCATATAGGCATATCTTAAATAGAGGACACAACAACATTATTGAAAAAAGCAATAATATGTAGAAACGCTGTCTCATCGTGATATGGAATAGCTCCTTAATAGGTTTATAAATCTCTAACTTTTTACATTACACTGTTAAAAAATTTTCTGTGAAATTACGGAGAATCTACTGGTAATCCATCATCTTATGTCTTAGTAAATTTACAGAAATTAGAAAAACAGAGATTTTGTTAAATGACAGACAAGTTATTCAGCAAATTAATATCGTTAAAAATACACAAGACTCCGTAAATTAACACAGTTAAAAATACGCGAGACACTGTAAAACAATTTATTTTTTATGAAAATAATTTGACATAGTCTTCGAAATTAGCGAATTTTAGAACTTCGAAATATCAGAATTTTCGAGTAAATTTGAACTGTTGTACCATTTAATTTTTTACGCTATTTGTTGCTAGCCGACCCGGGGTTTGAACCCGAGACCTCTGGGCTGGAGAAAAACACCATTACTGAGTGCGCCACAGGAGTTGTTGCTGTTGTGTACAAAGAATGTCTTGCGGAAAAAAATCTACTGTATTTGTGCTTTTCATAGATTTCGCTTCAAATATATTCGTTAGAAAATTTCTTAAACGGTTTATTTTAATTTGATTTTGACCGACATATAATAACTATTATTTTTTTATCAAATTTATTTTTTAATCCTTTATTTACGGAATTATTTATCAACAAATTGCTTCTTCTCAATAATAATCTTCTTTAAGATATAGTGGATATAGTGGTATTTTTAAGGATATATATGGTGGTATTTTTAAAGATATAGTGGTATTTTTAAATTATAATAATGTGAAACCTAGGTATATTTTTCATTAAAACTTGTTATATAGGTCGGTAGTTACAACTTTTTTTGTAAAATTTTTACAAAGATAATTAGGTTAATTAACCAAAAATTCTTTTATGGTTATATCACAATTCTTGTAAAAGCAATGTATTTAAATGTATTATGATCCTCTCTGTAAATGGAAAGGCTTTTGCAGTTGAAAACGTTTCATGTACATTTTTTTAATGAAAAACTATAACTATCAAAATGATTAAGAAAATTACAACTTTTTAAAAATATTTATCTTCGAATATTTCTCTACTCTATCTGAATTTGATTGAAAAATATGGCAATCCCTACAGGGAATTAGATACAAGATAAGGGAAATGTCTGTAAAATGATGACCGAGAAACTCAATTGAATGCATTTAACCGAGAACTAGTGTAAATTTAACGAGATTCTTGACCGAGAAACTCAATTGAACGCATTTAACCGAGAACTTGTTTAAATTTACATAGAGTCTTGACCTAGAGACTCAATCGAATCTTTTAACTGAGAAGTAGTGTAAATTTACAGAGATTCTTGACCTAGATACTCAGTTGAATGAATTTAACCGAGAACTACTGTCAACCGAGGCTAATTTGGGCCACTTTTTTCTGTTTCCACTCACATTTCTATTATTAAAAAATATTATATGTGATTTTTCAACGTCGAAATGGAGTTCTAATAATTAACATAAAAGAAATAAGCAAGCTGTATGGTTTTAAAGAGGAATTTTTTTATTTTTCTATTTTTTAACTATTTTTAAAGTTTTAGAACAAAGTAACCTCTGTTGAGGTCTTCTTTGGTCCATTCATTTAGATTTATATAAAATGAATACATTTCATATGTAAAAGAGTATATTTTTATAGAAACTCACTTGCAATAGCATTTGCTAATATATTAGCACTGAAAACTCGATAAACAAATGTTTTTTAACATTTAAACACTATAAAGCAATTGTTAATTTTAAAGAAACCAGAAACAGTTTTCTAGATGTTATCCTCAGCAACTGGAACAAAAACAATTAATGTAACATTTTGCTACAGTAACATTTGGGGAAAAAACAATATTACATAAAACATGTTTTAAGAGATTTGTTTGTATAAAAGGCATTTCTAAGTAATTGGGGCTATTTTCGGACCAAAAAAGGCCTGGCGCAAAGTAGCCCCGAAATACTAGTTTTCATGTTAGCTTTATGAAAACGCAAACATTTCCTCTCAAAATAAAAAGTGAAAGGAAAAACTGGGTGAAAGGAAATGATTACACATGAGTTACAGGTTACTAAAGATAATATTTCCACATTTACCTAATTTGTAGTTCTTATCCAGATTGTTTCACTATAGAAAGTTTGGAGAGTTAAAATTTACACACGAGAACAGTTGTTTACAAACACATCCAGTGTTTCCAAAATTTTTTTTTAATTACCTCCAAACTATTTAAATACCTTATAGTAGGGTATAAATTATTTTTCAAGGGCAAGAACACCAAATTATATTGTATTGTTTGTTCAATACAAAGAATAAAAACTTTTTTTTATGGGATGGACCAAAGTAGTGTAAAATTACAGGGAGTCTCGTTTTTTCTTCTGTGTTTTTACAGAATTTTTTTAAGTGTAGACAATGTAATCCACCCATTTTAATATGTTAAAAATCTCCACATTTTAAACTCTCGAACTAAGTAATCTGCCGGTTTTCATGGACATTGCAGGAAAAAAGGAAAAATGTTCCGCACGTGACACTTACATACATTCTTATACGTATTAACGCATAAGTTGTTAAAATATGAACTATACATTACAAATAACAAAACACGCTGTGTTTTTTATGTTATCATAGTTGCTTTAATTTAACGATGTAATAGTGTTGTTAAGAAAACTGCCTCACACGTGACATGGGATGGTCCATCTGCTCTAATTGTTGTTGAATTTTGAAACGAATTTCTATCTGGACATATCTTTTTATTTTATTTACTTATTTCTTTAGCCTTGAAATGATGTGAGTATAATTTTGTCGAATGTCATCCCATTTGAAGAAAATAGTCATTTTGTACATTTTGAAATAAAAACATCTTTTCTGTTTACACGATTTATCGTTGCAACACAGGCCAATACGTTTATTTTTATGCATTTGGCAATTTACAGTGATTTTATAGAAACCATCTTTAGTTATATTTTGAGCTGTGTTTTTGAAGACTTAAATAAACGATGTACCACATTTTCTTCTGAGCTTGATAATTTAGTCTCTTTCATCTTTTACTCAATAGGGAAATCAGTTGAATGTTTACTTGTCTGTGCATTCACTGCTATTCCAAATTTTTATTCCGAATATTTCGGGTTTGTTTGACATGAATTGCAAAATCAGCATCGTTTCAAAGACACTGCTACTTAGACATTTTTAAAATCCCGAAACGTATTGAAATGTAAAGTTAAGAACTGATGCCAAACTGACTGATGATTAAAGTTTGAATATATCGCTTTTCATCTGTTGTGGAATAAACATTTTCGCCCCCATCCTCTTCTTATTGGTTTCTTATCCTGCTCAATTTGGTAGCAGAGACATATCGCAAAGTAATTTAATAGAACAAAGAACTTAACATCTCCCCAAGAAAGGGGAGACTATAGTGTGATGCGTGTAATTCGGCGGAAAAGCGTTATAATGAATGATGGGCTGCTCAAGATTTTTGAACGCGGAATTATTGAAAATAAAAATAATACTACGAAGAAATCTGTTCTGAAAAGATGTCGTGAAATTTCTGTTCCATGTAGAGAGACATGCCGTGCCACCTAAAATTAAAATCACATTGACTATAATCTGATGTGAATTGGAGTGGCTGCTTTGAGTTTTGTGTTGGAGATGGAAGTATTCGAGAAAGCAGCTGAGCGCTGCTTTTGTGTTATTGTCTGAATAGAGTGATATATAAAGTTACCAGCGTCTTAGAAATAATTTGAATTAGTGAGTTTATTTGTCATGGTCCGTCTACGCAACAGAGGTGTGGGTTTAAATAATTAGTACAGTCAAAGTCGAACTATTTGTGACGTAGTTTCGGTTTGTGCTTAAAGATGTTTAGTTAGATGTTTAGTAGTATTTTCGTAAGAGTCTTGTGATAATTTGGACCCAATAAGAGGATTATTGTGATTAAGAAGCTATAAGTGATGAGATTACTCTTTCAAATGTGCCTCGGGACTTAATACAGATAAAGCTACTTCCTGACTGTCGCAGCGGTTTCAGTTGAGGCAAGAGCAATTTTCCTAGTTTTGATTTAGCTAAATTATGTCTATTATTGGTAGTTTAAATAAATACCTGCTTAAGCTTGTTGTTGAGGAATTGGGTTTAACTGTTCCTGAAATCAGTCAGATTATAGATTTAAGAGATATTATAGAGAAAATTGAACATTACTCAAATGAACAATTAATGAAAGACATAGCAATTCGGTTGTTGGGGAATATAAATAGCACAAATAAGCTGGGAAATCAAAACTAAAATTAGAAAAAATTAAATTAGCACAATTAGAAAAAAAGGGTTAGAAATAGAAAATTTTTGCAAAGAACCATCCCAAAATTCTGAAATGGAAATATTACAACAGTTAGAGAAAGAACTAGAATTGTCCAAAGTGCATAGAGACTCCGGAGAAAATATGTCGTCCTCAACAGAAAAACCAGAATCGAAGATAGTGAGAAACAACCTAGAAAGTTTTATTAAAAGTGTTAAAACATTAACTGTCCCTGTAACGACGAGAGCTGAGTCATTTAATCTTTTATTTCAATCACTTGAAAAAGCGTTCAAAACTGAAAATGTGACCGACGAGTTTATGGCAGAAATTCTTCTAAACATTCTCGCGGAAAAAGCGAGTAATTTAATGATTCATATGTCAGAGGATTATTTGATTAGTTATGATAAATTGAAAACTGTAGTCTTAATGGAATTTCAACATACTGCCCAAGAGTGTTTAAATAATTTTCGGCGAACGCAAATATTACCGTAGGAAAATTACCTTCATTTTACATCCAGGTTGAGCTCAATATTTCTATATTACTATAGCATGCGTGAAGTAGACTCTTCTGCTTTGAATAATGAAATTAATTATCTCAATCTCTAATCCTTGCTCGAGGTTATAATCCCTCTTTGGTTGATAAGCATAAACGTCCTTTTTCTGATTCAAATAATCCTCCTAATTTTAACTCTATAGTTCTGCCCTTTTATTCTCTTCTCTGTTTTAAAATAGCTAAAATCCTTTCTCGTTTTAATTTTAAAGTTATCTTGAAACCTGTGAATAAAATAAAATTATCTTCTCTAAAGATCCTATTCCTACTGAGAACCGGTGGGGTGTTTATCTTATTCCTTGCTCTTGCAAATCAGGTCATATTGGTCAAACAAAGATAGCTTTAAAATTCAGGTTGTCGAGCATCAGAGGTATATTTCAAATCATGAAATCTCTAAATATTCTATTGCTTCTTACTGTTGGACTTTCAGTCATTGTTTCAATTTCTCCGTGGCCAAAATTATTTCTTCCCCTGCATCTCCCTCTTATTTGGATTTTCATGAAGTATATTTTATTTCTAAAATTTATGATAATCTTGTCAATAATCTCTCATCATCTGCTTTCCTCTCTCCAGCGTGGAAATTACTTTTGTAATTCTTTTCCCTCTTCTCTTGCTTCTTTTCTTTTTACTTTGTTTTAAAACAGTTTCTTTTGTTGTTTTTTTTTCATTTTTTATTCTTTTATATTTCTTTATTTATTATTGTTATTTATTTTTATGTATTTTTTTTTAATTTACTTCTTTTATTTTTTAATTTGTCTATTATTTTGTCTATTTTTGTCTTTTATTTTCATTTTTCCCTATCAATTCCTCTAGTATAATTTTGGAAACACTTTCGTCTATTGTATGTGCTCCTTTCAGCTAGCGCCATCTGTCGCATTATTTGCAAGTTCTGCTCTATAACTTTCAGTTCATTATTGACCTTGCCCCCTTACAAACACGTGTTTACTTTATCGGATGACGAGCTGTTAATATTTTTAGCTCGAAACGAGTCCATTGTTTTGTTTTTTTTATGCTGATTTTTTTACAATATATATATTTTTTTAATTTTTACTTATCGCCAGTTTTCGGTGCTGTTTCGACGTATATCTATTAATTTAAGTTTGTCAAAATATAAGCTATACATTAAAAATAACAAAAACCATAGGTTTCCATAGAGCTTAAATAGAGGACACAGCAGCATTATCGAAACAGCAGTAATATGTAGAAACGCTGTCTTACTCGTGATATGGTATAGCCCTTTAATAGGTTTATAAAGTGAAAATAAACACATAGCGGAAATTAAATTTCAAAATTCACGGCCTCAAAGGTGCGTTTCAAATGTATTTTTTTCTGAAAGAAAAAATAATAAATGCGTTTTGTGTAAACCTATTGAGTATCATGCATTACATTCTTGTCCGCAATTAAAAAAAAGAAAGAGGCGAAGATGTGAAATTAAATTAAGCTTGTTTTAAATGTTTAAATTATAATTGTGTACAGAAATGTAAATGAAAAAATTGTCCATGTGGACGGTCTCATAACCAATTGATACATTTTCCTAGAGAAGAAAACGAATTGAGTAATAATCGAAATAAAATTCGAGGTCATGTGTTTCAGGGAGATGCAGAAATAAAAAGTTTACAAAACGATGAAAAATTTTCTTTCTCTCTGAGCCAGACTATATCCAGTAGTTTCTCAAAAATAAAACAAAAACTGTTTTATTCAGTGCCGCACGTATTTTCATTAAAGAAAAAATTTCGGAATGACAGGGAATTAGATGTTTATTGGATGTCGGCTCACAAGCCTGTTTGATTACTTCACACAATGCTATTCGATTGCAACTTAAAATTAATAAAGCAAATACTTTAATTTCGTGTTTAGATGATTCTTCTAAGACAGTAAAGGGTTGCGTAAAGATAAAAATTGCGAATAGAGATAACATTTTGAAAGGGAATTCACTATGCTAGCAGTAAAGTAAATTATAGATGTAATTCCGCAAAGAGTGATTAATATAAATGTTGAGGTCCCAGATTTAACTATGTTGGCAGATTATCCATTTAATTTTCCTGATAAAATTGACATGTTGTTAGGTGAGAAAATATTTTATGAATTATTAAGATCAGGACAAATATATTTTCAGAGTTAGAAATTACTTTTATAAAATACTGTTTGGATACGTGGCTAGTGGAAGCATGGAACAGGAGATGAGGTTAAAGTTCATTGTGGGCTAATTCTGGAGGATGATTTGAACAAAACATTAAAAAGGTTTTGGGAAGTCGAAAATATCGAAGTAGAGTTACCAAAAAATAAGGAATTTGATATATTCAAGATACATTCTGCGCGTACGCATTGGAGAAATACGGAAGGTAGATACGTAGTGAAAATGCCTTTAAAAGAAAATCCGTCGTGTTCAGGCCGATCAAGGGATCTTGCTCTTGAAAAACTCAGATCGCTGTGGACGCGTTTATCAAAGGATGAGCGATATTTTAATCTGTATAAAGCTTTCTTAAAAGAATACGAAGTTTTAGGGCATATGAAACAGGTGAAAGTAGCAAAAGAACCTGACATTGTATACTACGCTCCATATCATGGTATATTTCGTGCAGAAAAATCAACCACTAAATTCAGAGCTGCTTTTAATTGTTCTGCCACGACAACAAACAGGACATCACTAAATTCATTACAATATAATGGCGGACTCATTCAAAACGACTTATTTACGATCATGATTAGCTTCCTAGAACATGTTTATGCTTTGATGGCGGATGCCAAAATGATGTACCGAACGATAAACATAGTCCCTATTTAGCACTCGTTGCAGATAATTTTATGGAACTATAATTTTGAGGAGGAACCAAAATTTTTCGTATTACAAACAGTGACTTACGGAACTGTCAGCGCGCCCTATTTAGCAATGAAAACGCTCAATAAACTGTCGATTGATGAATGAAATAATTTTAGAATGGAAGCACCAGTCCTTCGTGAAAATATTTATATGGATGATATTTTGTGCGATATACCTACGCTTGAGGAAGCCAAAGAGTTGCAGCGTCATCTCATTGCGATTATGCATAAGGCAGGTATCCAACTTCATAAATGGTGCACAAGTGATAAAAATCTTTCCTGGAGAGGGGTATAATTTTGAAAACAACATTGAGATTAAAACGTTAGGGGTTTCGTGTACCCAAAGTGTGATTTTTTTTTTCATATTTCGATTTAAAGTAGAATTGAAAACGATTCCTATACCAAGCGACAAGTACTGTCGACTATCGCCAGAATTTTTGATCCGCTAGAACTTCTTGGCCCAGTTATAGCAAAAGACAAAATACTTATGCAGAGATTGTGGAGAATTAATATTGACTGGAAGGACGAGCTCTCTGAGTTAGAAAATCCCGAGTGGCATCAATTTCATATATCGCTTAAAAATGGCAACAATATACAAGTAAGTAGACGTATTATAATTAAAAATCCGGAAATTTTTTAAATATATGACTTCGAAGATGCCTCAGAACGCTGTTATGGGGCAGCGGTTTATTGCAAATCTTGTGACTCTCTAGGAAATGTGATGGGGAATTTAATCGCTCGTAAGTCACGCGTTACACCAGTAAAGAGTCAAACTTTTCCCAGACTCGAACTATTTGCCGCAGTTTTGCTAACCAAACTGGTAAAAATATTCTTATCGTCCATGAAAGTAATAGTTACTAACGTTTTCCTGTGGTCGGATTCAACGATTAAATTAGCGTGAATTCAAAAGAAACCTATCGATCTCAAACAATTTGTGCAGAACAGGGTGGCTAAAATTCAAGAAAACTCTAGTCCTGAACAGTGGCGTCATGTCTGCTCTAAACAAAATCATGCTGACAAACTTTCTCGAGGTATGGATGGATCCAGACAAAATTAATGATTTTGACTTGTGGTGGAAAGCACCTATTTTTCTTGATAACACTGACTATCATCGACGTTCAGTAATTATACCAGAAGCTAATGCGGAGCTCAATAAAGAGCGCAAAACCAATTCAAACCCTGTCAAAGAACTGTTATATTACAGAGAATTGTTTTGTAAATGACTTAATTAATCGTAGTAATAATTATATAACTATTTTACGCATTCTTAGTAATATTTTCAGGTTTGTGACGAATGCAAGAAATCCACTATATAGGTGTGGTGGACCCTTGCTAACTTCAGTCTTAAAGCATGCAACGATTTATTTAATTAAATCTGTCCAAATAGAAGAATTCATTGCAGGCATACGTAGTCTGCTGACCAAAGGTTCGGAAAGTCCTATTAATGAGCTAAAAAGCCTCAACCCATTCTTAGACGAATTGGGAATTTTAAGGGTTGGAGGCCGGTTAGATAACAGTAATTTAAATTTTGCGAGAAAGCACCCGGCGATTTTACCTAAGTGCTGGACAGATAATTACACCTTTTTATTTTTTATTAAATATATTCAAAATTGTTAATTGGTCCAAATCATCCAAGCAACCTCATAGCAAATTGGTATATAGTTTTATATACCTTAGATAAATTTAAATAATATAAGTGATCGTATTTACCTACATTCTAGTAGAAGAGCAACGCGAAGCATTAATAAAATTAAATTATAATTCGCGTCAAAAAGTAATTATTAAATTTGAATAATTACGAATAAAATTAAGAGTTTGCGTTGTGAATTATTTAGACGAACTCTTCCACTTATGAATTAAACTAAAGTTTAAGCTGTAAAAAAAAAGAATTGACACACTTTAAATATTATTAATTAAATAATTACAGAAACTTTTTTAAACTTGATTAAATATTTTATTTACATGGAACATATTTATTTACAGAAAAAAAAACATAATATTAATTCAAAAAATAGAAAGCAACACTTTTGTTTGCTTCTCATTATTTTAAGTATGATTAATCTTTTTTTAAGAAAAAAAAGACAATATTTTCACGTACTCTAATTATTATAATTGTTTCTTTTTGCTAAAAGAAATACTCTCTTTCATTTTTAAAATTACCTTAATCTTATTTAATTATTGGTTTGGTCGGATCTCAGATAACTCTCTACCATAAAATATCAGAAAAATATTTTTTTAGATTTTTCATAAGAACTTATGTGGTAAAAGAAAATGTGTAAAATAGTACCTTCTTTTAATATACGGGATGGTGGCCTTTATTTGTCAAATTCCGAGTAGTTGCGTTGCTTAGGATCATGGCAATGTGTCATCAGGAACGCATCCTCAATTTGGCTTGTTTAGGATCACTCCGATCTGTACTTCAGGAAGACATCCTCAATTTGGCTTGTGTAGGCTCACTCCGATAGGTACCTCAGGAAGACAACCTCAATTAGGCTTGATTAGGCTGGATTAGGCTCGCTCCGCTAGGTCCATCTCGCCTGGGCTTTACTAGGGCTTGCGGGACTCATTGCACGGGCTTTCAGGAGAGCTCTTGCATCCTCTACATCTTTTTTCAGACTATATTTTTTTAAGACTTATTCTTCTTGCACACCAGTTCCTGCAGTGGGTGGAGCTATTTTTGTCTAGTCCACTGTTATTGGATGTGAGAAGATTTTTTATTATACTTCGATAGGCCTATTAGCTAGCAGTCTGCAAATGGCCCCTAACATATACTTTAATATTATTATCTGCCTTAAAGTTTGGGTGGTCTGAAAAGTTATAAATTTATCCCAACACTTTTATTGAGGCCATAAATTGATTCCAACGTTTTTATGATTTTACGACTTCTAATTATACACCACTTTCCATTGGCTTGTCATAAAACGACACCATGGCGTCTGCGTATTGTTGTTGTCTGAGATCCGAACTCCATTCAATATTATACATTCATTTTACCATACAACAATTTTTTAAAAATATATATTTAATCTTTAAAATCAACTTAATAATTTTTGTATGAACTTACACTCTTATTTTACTTAAATATATAAACATTATAATTTTACACTCATAATTATATTTTATAAAAAAAATATTTATACAAACAGAAATAACAAATTACGCAATTTTACTTTGATTTCACCAACATGGTGCGGGAACATCTCATAGTTATATGTTGCCCAGCATCTCTCCCAGTATCGGAAGAAAAAAAAATAAAAACTGATTGCTGGTTTTATTTTTTTTTTTTAAAGCTTGAAGGAATGTACGTGTCCATATGACTGTGTATCTACACAGTTTTTGATCGAAGACTGTAAAGTTCAATTATGAATGGTTCTGGTATATTTTATAAGAAGTTCTTCTATTGTTTCATAACAGAAAGTTCAACACATGATAGCATAGTTGTCTGTTGACATTCACATTTAGAAGACCTCTGTACTGACAATCAGACGTCTTTCTCGAAGCCTTTTTTTCTTTACCACACACATGTTTACTAATTTTGTAACTTTACAGTTTAAGTGCCCAAAATACATTCAAAGCTATAATTTTGTCTGAAATTAATATGCCGAAATAAACCTCATTATAAGAAAAATAATGGCATACGCATTTGACATATTATTTCATCACATACTACCTTATGACACAGTGTTTTATCTAAAACACATTTTATACTGAATAAAAGTAAATACAATGCTTGTAATATGACATGTTATATTTTCACATAATTAATCTGATGTATTCAAATTAGAATCAGAAAAAATATTGTATACAAACTTGTTACATTATTTTATTCATTTGTTACTTCAAACATGTATGATCTGTCAAAATGTACAAGCTAATTCATCTCCTTTAATATATCATTACGCAATGCTTTCCAACTTTACCCGATACGAGAGAAAAAAAAAAAAAAAAGAAGAAGCAGGAGAGAATAAAACCAGTTTTTTGACCGTCGCCGATCCTCCCGAAAAGTGGGGGGTGGTCAAGCTACTAATCGCTTTCTGTGAGGTGATTTGTGCTGTGACAAAATTTTACGACTTCAAAAAGTAAGTATTTAAAACCATTTCATGCTTGTAATTACCGTATTAATTAGTATAATTTCTTGATATACTTTCTTCTTAACTCACTGTGCATGCCTGTATGTAATTTTAAACATAATCTATGCATAAACAGTGTATGTATTAGTATCGTATCTAATGTAAACCTTCTGCCTTTTTTTTTTATTTTGCAGGGGGAAAATGGCGATTCTAGCATGTGCATTCTCCTGCCTCATACTGGAACTGAAGCGAGGGTGGCCTTTTTATGCATCCAGGTTTAAATCTAACCCAAATTGCCTTTCAGGATTAAAAAAAAATGCATATAATTTTCTTTAACTGATTACATTGTATATTTTTAGACCTCTTTAACAAACACAAATTTTGATTCATGATATTGTTTACTATTAAAATGTAAACAACACGGAAAAATGACTTCTACGGCCTCTCAAAAATGCAAAATATGCATTACGCTGACCTTAAAAATGCACCTTCATTTAATACTATTAAATAGTGTTGTCAGAAAATGCCATTGACGAAGAAGAGAACAATTTTTTTGTCTTAAATTATTATTTATTTAGCCAACAATTCTATCTTAAAAGATTGTTAAATTTTCATATTTATTTATTTTTTTACTGAATGAAATAAAAATTTATTTATTCAAAATTTTATTTATCATTAACATTCTGTATGTGAATTCTACTGTCTAAAATTTAATGATATGTTTAAAAAGTAAAAGATACTAGATTATTATTATTAATCCAACATTAATAATTATTATTTAATTATAAAAAAAATGTACTTAATACACTTGTATAATTTAAAAAAAAAAGTAAATGATAATTACTACGTAAAATCGTATGTAGTAACCCATGAGTACTCGGCCGAACCAAAGCATTTCTGAAAGCAGAAAAGAATCTTTGTATACTCATAAATATCTACACCCAATTGTTACAGATTAAGTTTTTTAAAAAAATTCCTGTACGTACTATAAAAAAAAATTAAGTGAATAAATTTATTAAGCCATACTACATATTTTAATAAAATTAAGGCCAATATATATATATTTATTTATTTATTTTGTTTTCTTATGTTAAATTGGCCAAATTATATAAAAAAAAATTTATGAACTCACACACTCAAATTTATCAATACTATGTATATTTATATGTGTTAAATTTAGAATTGCATTTAATTCTAAGGGAAAGAAAAGAAAAAAAAATGCTTAAATTCTAAAATAACTTAAATTTATAAAATATGCTATTTAAAAAAAAAATTTCTTTAATTTCTAGCTGATTTCAGCCAGTTGTCATTTACTATTTATATTAAATAATTTTTCGAATACATTTTATTAATTATTAAATTCGCATATTTTTATATATACAATACAAATATAATAGTCTTACATAAAATTTTACACTACAACAATGTTATTAATTAATTTAACTTGAATTTAAGCCTACTTTAATTCTAATTGAATACCGTTAATAAAAGTAAATTAGCTTATCAAGTTAAATATAATATAAACTATGTTTGTCTAATGTTAATTTTGATGAAAATTCCATAAATTTTAACTGTAAATGCTAATTGCTATACCTTTTGTTATTTATTTTGAAAACAACACGAACTTATATTTTTATTTATTATTTTTTTATTAAATCTAGGAACTATACACTGAGCTAGACACTCCATAAATGTGTAAAACCTAAAAATCAAAAATTTTCCTCAAGAAAACTCAAAATGCTGCTTTTTTACAATATAATATTACTAATTTTATTGTTTCTGAGCATAACATCTAGTAATTATACCATACTTAATTTTTTCTTCGATTCCTTTTTCAGCCAAGAATCCTGAAATTTATGCCTAGGTGAACCATATATTGATGTATCTGTGAATTGATAAATTTTCTACAAAAATTTTGTTGGTGTTGGTGCATACCCAGCCGTAGGCCAAAATTGTACCCTATACAGAAAGCCTTTGGTGAGAAAATTTTAATTTTACTTCAATTATTTATTTGTGTATTTTTACTATTATTTTTGTGTGCAATCATGTTGAAATAACTTGCCTTGTCCATTGTTATACATATATATGTTTTTTTAAAAACCAATGTGCTACACCAAAATCCTTTTTTTTTAATTTTTTTTTTTTTTTTTTTTTATAACACTTTTGTTCGTAAAACTTATCCCTGCTGTCTAAATTCTAGACTTTAGCATATAAGTTGTACTTGAACTACCGGAATAAATCTTAGCACTTTTTGTATATTTTATTATATTTAGGCTTATAGCTGACCGCTATCCTAATATAGAGTGCACTAATAATTTATTCCTTGTCAACCATATATTTATATAAAAAAAATATATATATGAGTATGCTATAAAGCTGTTCTAACTACCCTGAACCTATAGCTTACACCTACTCATTTTAAAGAGTAATTCTGAAATTCTGTCATCTAAATTGTAAGGCTATTAGCAAAGGCTACCCTTATAGAAGACAGAAAAAATGCTCTTTTTTTTTTTGAAAATTACTCCAACATTATGTACTATGAAATTAATTAAGTTTTAATGTTATTTGGCTTTGTTAAGATTTTATATTTTCTAATTCATATTCGAAAAGAAAAAAAATATATAACTTTTGCCTGGAGCGAAATATTTCACTGCTCCATTGAAGTTTCGTGAAGCACATTACATAATTTTATAAGTATGTTTTCGGGTGCGCCCTGCACATTTGCTCAATATTGTAACCCTGAGACAAATTGGCGTTCCCATGTTCCTATCCTTTCTTATTATTATTTTGAATTTTAAAAAGGCAAGTTATTAATTCTGTTTCAATTTTTTTTTTTTTTTTTTTTTTTTTTTTTTTTTTTTTTTTTTATCTAAAAGAAAACAATTTATTTTTTAAATTTTGAAAATTTTGAAATTTTGAAATTCGATTAATTATGCATTTTGATTTATTTTTAATACCAATTCATATACCATTACTTGTCCCTTTGATCATCCGTTTTACCCTTATTTTTATACTTTTTTGGATAATAACTGGCATGACTCTGAGGTTGACTATTCCTATATGGCACATGCTGAGGGAAGTAATTTGGTGGGGGTGGGGGATATGGAGAATATCCATAGTAACCACCTGTGGGTGCATAAGATTGAAAATTCCACTGCTGGTTTGGGTTAACAAATCTAGGATTAAAATTCGCTCTCGGTTGATACTGTTCATTATAAGAGTACCTTTTATTAAAATGCCGACCTGCGAAATCTCTGCTATCCTTATATGTATTTTTATTATCATTTTTGTACCAGCACGTTTCTAAAGTATGCGAATTTTTTTTACATAATTCGCACCATCTGCTTGATGCAGTGTCTTTTGTTTTAACTTTCAAATTGTTTATTTCGGAAGTCAAAATTTTAATTTGCTCCGCGCTTTCCATATTTAATTTTAACAATTTGTCCAAATTTTCCTCAGTGGAGGTTTTTGTAATCGAATTAATTTCCTTTGATGCAACTTGATTGTATGCATCTTCCATTTGTTTCGCAAATTTACATGCGTCGTTGAAATTTTTCGGCGCCATTCTTCGAATGTCCAAACTTAAATCTGCCCTAACTGATTCTAAAAATCTTGTGAATTTTATCATTTCAAATAAACTACCATTACCGTTGTCAATATTTTGGCCACTTTTGTCTAGGTAAAGTTTTGCAGCCGCATTGAATTCACTGATAAAATCAGCGATAGTCTGCGCAGGTTTTTGCCTAAGAGAAAAAAAATTGCTTTGAGCCGCCGAAAAACTTGTTTTAGTAGAAAAAGTATCGATTAATTTTTCTTTAAATTTACCGTAATCTTTTTCTGTATTAAGATTTTCTTCATTAGCTAATTTATCTCTAGCACTACCGACTAATTTCGTTTTCAAGAGCGCTAGTTTCGAAACATTCTCTAATTCCGTTTGTTTAATTAGATTATCGAATTCGTTCAAAAAGAATTTAATATTCGACTCTTTCTTTCCGTCAAAGACGGGGATACAATTCAACAGCGTATCAACACTAGGTTGAGTCATTGTATTCTTTTTAGTTTTTTGTAGCGAATAATTTAGAGAAATAATTTTATTTTTCTGTCCTCTGGTTTTAACTCCAGAAGTATTTAAATCTACACTTCTCCTTTTAAATTTTCGCTTATTGTTGGGCATAACCTTTTAACAGAATGTTTCTGTTTATCATACTTTTTTTTTTTTTTTATATTACCACATATGTATGAAAATATTCTAAATTGCATAAATACATAAAAACAACAACACTAAAATTTAAAAAAAAATTTCTTAGGAGATGAAGTTGTTTTGTAGATTATTCTTTTACACACATAAATACCCCTAAAATATTTATAATACACGTATATATAAAAAACAACATAATTTCATTTAACAGAAAAATATCTGTCTTTTTCTACAGAAAAAACAATCTTATTATTATTATTTTTTTTTATAAATATTGTACTACTACTTCGTAGTACGACTCATAAATTTTCTTTTGTATCAATGTGATACAATTTCAAAAATCGTGATCTATTGACATTTCAATCATTTTTATACCAGACATATTATAAAATTTTACTCATTATTCTTCTTATTATTATTATTTATACATTATATAAGAAAAAATTATTTTTACAAATGTGTCATCTGTGATGTGAATGCCATTATTTTTCAATGGTAACTGAGATCCAACCACAAGAGAAAAGAGAGAAAAAAAAACAAAATTGTAATTCCTAAATTTACCTATTACAAATCCCAGAATTATTTTTCTCATTTCCTTTTTTTTTTTTTTTTTTTTTACTAACATATATTATTCATTTTATTTATATAAAATTATTATATGTGTGTCAGTATTGTTACAATAATAAAATTAATTTTAATAAAATTTTAATCAATTAAACTTACATATCTACAATATCTTTAAAATTGTGACATTAAAATAATACTTAAATTTATTTTCCTTTATTATTATTATTATTATTATTATTTCTAATGACCTCAGATGAACGTTCCTGAGTCATAGCACCATTGTACTTAATGAACGTTCCTGAGTCACGGCGCCATTTGTACTATGAAGGGGGGATGCTGGACAGATAATTACACCTTTTTATTTTTTATTAAATATATTCAAAATTGTTAATTGGTCCAAATCATCCAAGCAACCTCATAGCAAATTGGTATATAGTTTTATATACCTTAGATAAATTTAAATAATATAAGTGATCGTATTTACCTACATTCTAGTAGAAGAGCAACGCGAAGCATTAATAAAATTAAATTATAATTCGCGTCAAAAAGTAATTATTAAATTTGAATAATTACGAATAAAATTAAGAGTTTGCGTTGTGAATTATTTAGACGAACTCTTCCACTTATGAATTAAACTAAAGTTTAAGCTGTAAAAAAAAAGAATTGACACACTTTAAATATTATTAATTAAATAATTACAGAAACTTTTTTAAACTTGATTAAATATTTTATTTACATGGAACATATTTATTTACAGAAAAAAAACATAATATTAATTCAAAAAATAGAAAGCAACACTTTTGTTTGCTTCTCATTATTTTAAGTATGATTAATCTTTTTTTAAGAAAAAAAAGACAATATTTTCACGTACTCTAATTATTATAATTGTTTCTTTTTGCTAAAAGAAATACTCTCTTTCATTTTTAAAATTACCTTAATCTTATTTAATTATTGGTTTGGTCGGATCTCAGATAACTCTCTACCATAAAATATCAGAAAAATATTTTTTTAGATTTTTCATAAGAACTTATGTGGTAAAAGAAAATGTGTAAAATAGTACCTTCTTTTAATATACGGGATGGTGGCCTTTATTTGTCAAATTCCGAGTATTTGCGTTGCTTAGGATCATGGCAATGTGTCATCAGGAACGCATCCTCAATTTGGCTTGTTTAGGATCACTCCGATCTGTACTTCAGGAAGACATCCTCAATTTGGCTTGTGTAGGCTCACTCCGATAGGTACCTCAGGAAGACAACCTCAATTAGGCTTGATTAGGCTGGATTAGGCTCGCTCCGCTAGGTCCATCTCGCCTGGGCTTTACTAGGGCTTGCGGGACTCATTGCACGGGCTTTCAGGAGAGCTCTTGCATCCTCTACATCTTTTTTCAGACTATATTTTTTTAAGACTTATTCTTCTTGCACACCAGTTCCTGCAGTGGGTGGAGCTATTTTTGTCTAGTCCACTGTTATTGGATGTGAGAAGATTTTTTATTATACTTCGATAGGCCTATTAGCTAGCAGTCTGCAAATGGCCCCTAACATATACTTTAATATTATTATCTGCCTTAAAGTTTGGGTGGTCTGAAAAGTTATAAATTTATCCCAACACTTTTATTGAGGCCATAAATTGATTCCAACGTTTTTATGATTTTACGACTTCTAATTATACACCACTTTCCATTGGCTTGTCATAAAACGACACCATGGCGTCTGCGTATTGTTGTTGTCTGAGATCCGAACTCCATTCAATATTATACATTCATTTTACCATACAACAATTTTTTAAAAATATATATTTAATCTTTAAAATCAACTTAATAATTTTTGTATGAACTTACACTCTTATTTTACTTAAATATATAAACATTATAATTTTACACTCATAATTATATTTTATAAAAAAAATATTTATACAAACAGAAATAACAAATTACGCAATTTTACTTTGATTTCACCAACATGGTGCGGGAACATATCATAGTTATATGTTGCCCAGCACTAAGTCTAATAGTATTACTGTATATCTTATAAATTATTATCATAAAAAAAATACCTTCATGTCGTTGCTTCAACATTCCTTTCGTTGGTAACAGAAAAAGTTTGGCCAATAAATGGTAGTGCAACATGTCGAAAGGTAGAACATCAGTGCATCGCATGTTTTAAAGCTAAACCAGTTATTGCAAATCAATTGATGGGCAATTTGCCAAGGGATAGAGTCTACTTGGGCTACTGCATTAATATTTCGGGAGTAGATCTGTGTGGGAAATTCGTGGTCAAAGTTGGGTATGCGCGTAGAGCTTACCTTGCAAAAAAATTTATATCTGTATTTTTGTTTGTTTTGTATTTAAAGCTGCACATATAGAAATTGTTTCAGACTTAATCTCTGAATCATTTATTGGTGCATTGAAAAGATTCATTGCACGAAGAGGTAAATGTGCCAAATTGTATTCAGATAAAGCGAAAAATTTTATTGTTGCAAATAACATTATTAAGGCTTTTTATGAGTTAGTAAAAAAACCTGATGAGAAATTAGCAGCATATTTAACAACAGAAGGCATTGAGTGGAAATTTATCCCTCCCAGGGCACCAAATTTCGGGGGTCTTTGGGAAACCACTATAAAATCATTTAAGTATCACTTTAAGAGAGTCGTGGGAGGTTCTAACCTCACTTATGAGGAACTTCTTACAGTAGTCATACAAGTCGAGGGAATATTAAATTCGAGTACTTTGAGTTCATTACCAGATGATGAGGATGGTTTTGAAGTCTTAACTCCGGCCCATTTTCTGATAAACAAACCGTTAAATTCCATTTTGAGCCTGATCTAACCAATATAAGAGAAAATCGACTCAAAAAATGGCAACAGATAACTAAAATTCTACAACGTTTTGACGTAAATGGCATCATAATTATTAAACTGATATCAACAAAGGGTTAAATGGAGGTTTAAAAAAATAATGTAAAAATCTGAGATTTAGTGGTGTTAATAGCGTAAAATTTTCCTACAAATAAGTGGCCATTAGGCAGAATTATTGGGGTGTATTACGGTAATGATAACAAAATTCGAGTGGTTATGGTAAACACTTCAAAATGGAACCTTTAAAAGGTCGATCAGTAAATTATGTATTTTACCCATGCCTGGAGCCCATAATAATTAACAAAAAAAGTAATTGTGTATATGTGTGTGTTGTAATGATTTTTTTTCGAGGACTATGTTATGAAATATGCCAATGGGAGCCGGTATGTTCCATGTAGAGAGACATGCCGCGCCACATACAATTAAAATCACAGTGACTTTAATCTTAAGTGAAGTGTGATTTGAGTATTGTGTTGGAGATGTGAGTATTCGAGAAAGCGGCTGAAAGCTGCTTTTGTGTAATTGTGCGAATAAAGAGATATATAAAGTTATCAGCGCTTTGGAAATAATTTGAGTGAGTGAGTTTATTTGTCAGTTTCGTTAAATGTAGGTTTTGCTTTGCTATCTGGAGTGTACTTTACACATAATTATTTTCAAAGTTTCAGATATAAATTTTCTAAATAGAAGCACCTTAACAATACGTACTACTGTATATTTAACTGAATTGAAGAATATATTGAGGTTCATATAATTACAGTGTTAAAATACTATAAGAAATGCACTCATAATAAGCAAGTCACTAGTATTAACATACGAAAAATATAATGTATATATATCTTAATTATTAATTTTGTACTTTTTAGAGCATAGAAAAAATTAATGAATATTATAATATTCCATATAAAAATATTCATATAAGTTATATAGTAACAAGATTTTTCATTAAAATTTTCAAAGACCATAAACAAGCGGTCACATTTTGTAACCTTTAAAAATAATTAAAAATCTATACTAATAAAAGAACAAATCGCTCTGTGTGTGCGATGGTTAGCAAAAACTACGGCACGTACAAGGCTATTTTTTTGTGTGTGTGAGGCTAGCTCAATATGTCTCATGATGCACCTGAGCTTCAGAATTGTAAAATTCGAATAATTACTTGAGAAATTAATTAAAAACCCCAAATTAAAAGAATGGATAAGTATTCGTAAATCAACAAAAGCATAGATTTTTATCAAACCGCAGAACATTTCTTCGAAAAGCTGGAGAGAGGGAGAGGGGTTAACAGAAAACAGCACTGGTATGGCGATAACTGTACTGGACTTTTTTTTTTATAAAGCGCTGTATCTTAAATTCTACTGGACCTAAAAAATTAAAAATTACACAGCCAGATGCAAAATAAATTCCCCTTTCAGAAATGCTAAAAATTATTTTCATACTCGTAGTAAATAGTTGAAAAATCAATTAAAAATCCATTTATAAAATCTCTTTTATATTTCCTTTCAAAGAAAAACTTGATTTTGGGAAATCTTTCATTGCGAGAACAGGTGTTTTGAATAGCAGATAGGTTGGCGCTGGCGGAAGTGGCATTTATAGACGACCTGTAAAAATTTTTAAGATTAAATTTATAGATTTAATTTTCATGCATCCGGGTGTAGAACTTTTCGCTGATTCAGATATGTAAATTATTTTCACATTCGCTCAATTACAACCGCAGATATTATTATTTTATTAATTGGATCAGATTGCTTTAATATTCTCCTTCAAAAATTAAGTTTTTGGAAACCACAAATGATTTTTATACTAGGATTATTTGGAAAGCTTTAAATTTTCCTTTTAAATACACCATTTAGACATTTTAAAGTTGTGCATTAAACACTATCATTAAACGCTGTTTAATAATATCAAAATTTTATGAAAATCAATCCGTAAGTTTATATTTTATAAAAAAAATCGATTTTTAAAAAAGAAAGGAATTGCTGAAACGGAATTTATTAAAATTAAGAAAACTCACGAAGCGATCGATTTGAAACTTTCAGATAAATTATAAAGATTTTAAAGAGTAGGGCGCATCAAATATTTAAATTCGTACCGTTTTCGATTAAGATGCGAATTTTTGACAGAGTCCTAGGATAAGTGTTACTTATTTAAGGTAAAACTTCCAGATAGTTTATAACACATAATATAGAATATAACGAGTAGGGGGTATCAAATTATGAGGGGAGGAGGGGCAATATATATAAACCAGTATAAGATTATATTTAGCCTGAACCAGCGCACCCCCCCCCCCCAACACAACAAAAACAAGAAGAAATAACTGTGTAAAAAATAAAAATTTTAACAAAAACTAGGAAGAAAATGGCTGCGGCCTCATCGGCAGTGGGTTATATTTCAAAAGCAGCCGAGCATTCAAAAATGTAGATAAAATATGCATTAGTAGCAGTGGGTTTCGGCCAGAACAGTGATAGCAAAATCAAATGTTAAACATTTGATGGCTATTATCACATGCTCCCCCACCGGACCCTACGCCAACATTATTAAATGAATGCCTCACCTGGAACACAGTAAAAGATGCTAAAAATATGTTCGTTGAAAAAAAAACTCACACTCAACCAACTTAGCCACATTGCCACAACCCAAATATAAAACATAAAACAAACTAAACAAGGCAGAATCCAACATCCAATCAACCAATCCAAATTCATTCCAGGTCTGTTGCCAATCGACACAGAGCATCATCATAAAACCGTCCTTGAACAGGCTTTAGGAAATATGAGTCATTCACTCACGTCGAAAAGCAATCGATCAGTAATGAAGAAAATCTGCAAAATCTGAATGTTTCTTTTAAAATTTAAAGGAATATTGTTTTTGTAATATAGATTACTTTTAAAATGAAATAATTTCTCTTAAACAGATGTCTATCTGTACAAATTCTAAAAAAGCGAAATATTTGACTAATAATTATATTAATATATATACGTTTGTAAATATTGGAGAACCAGTGAACAAGTTGACTAACCTGAAATTGAAAACTATTACGTTTATTGTAGATTGAAATATGTGCTTTGTTACCTACTAAAATTATTTTTAAATCAAGGTAATCAGCCTCCAAACCATTATTATTTGTTTTCTTTAGCTTCAGGGAATCAGGATAAATTTCTTGAGAAATTTCATTAAAATCACTATTGAAGTTTAACACGATCAAGTCGTCTATGTATCTGTAAGCCAGGAATTGGACATCAGCTTTATTAATACTGTACTGAAACTCATAAAAAAATAAAAATAAGTTAGCAACTGTAGATGAGTAGCTAGTACCCATACCAATTCCATTGAATTTTAAGTAAATTTTAGAACATGTATAAACATAATTGTTGTAAAGGCAAAAACGACATAATTTATTAAACAAGTTAGAGTTGAAATCTGTAACATCTAAGACCAATTCCACTGTCTTTAAAAGTGCCTCCTTTAAACTATTAATAGGAATAGCAGTAAATAAATTTTCAAAACCATATGTTTGGGTAGAATGAATACTATTCCTTTTAAATTTTTCAGTAATCTCGAAACTATTTGAAATAATCCAGAAACAACTACTGTCTTTATACTTGTATTTTAACATGTTCAAAACTTTTTAAAGTAAATCTTCAAATTTCCTATTAAAATTATTGCCTATACTCAGTGGCGTAGCCAAGGTGGGGGGGGGGGGGGTCCAGGGGGTCCGGAAAGTCCTCCCCGAAAGTAGACCTGGTTTACTGAATCATGGATACAAATACAACAGTAAAAACTGCTAAGACAGAATCACAAAGGATCTATAAAAAAATTCCGCTTTAGAGAGGTGTTCGTCTTAGAAGGTATAATTCAAAGGTATGTCTTTTCTGGGACTATAAACTTCTCCGTTTTAGACAGGTTTCCGTTATAAACACTTTCCGTTTTCACAGTATACCTTAAAACTGCTAAAACGTACTCACTTCCCAAACTTTTTTTCTTTCACATCCTCCTTTCTTAGGTTTTCATTTCGGAGTACCCCCATTTCTCATAAACACGTCCCCCTATCCCCCCTCCACTCAAGGAGGTAACGTAAACATGCTTTTTTCCATTAGTAATCTTCTTATCACAACCATATAATAAATCGATGCAAATTACATTGATATTCCTAACATTTTTGTGACTTCCGCCATTACCGATATTATTTTAACATATCCCAGCAGACCCGCCACGTACCCCCAGGGGTATGCTACAGCAGGTTGGAAACCGCTGCTATAACACCACCTCTGAAGAGCATAAATCTATTACAGGAAAATCTGTGAAGATGACCTATCTCAAATGAAAACAATTCTAGGTTCGACGAAAACAACACTATATATTTGTGCATGCTAACGTTTGAAACCTATCTGAAATGAAACTTGTTCTAATTCTGAATCCTTCTTGGCAGGTTTTCTGAAAACACGGAATCCTCTCATAGAAAAAAAAAATTTTAATGTCCCGAGACGTAAGGATAGCTATACAAGTATCCTGCTATTCCGCTTACACAAATTTACTGTAACTAGATTAAACGTAAAAGTTCTTTATCTTGGATTTCGATGGGGCTCTGTTGCCGACACTTATGGGAAAGAACGAGTTTATACGAACGCAATAACGGTACATTAGTTGAGTTTCGTGACCCTTATCTTTGTTCACATTATAACGGACAATATTAATAATTACTTTAAAGCTGCTGCCTGCAATTAATATAAGTAACTTTATTTTTGGACAGGTTATTTGTTACCACTTTCAAAATACACTGGCGAGAAAAATTAAAAGAACAACCATAAAAAGGTGCTTTATGTTAATTCTATTAAGGGAACTTCCAGAAAGGTAACTCAATGTCAACGTTATCACGTAGGCCAATGGGATCAACATTCGCTTCAAAAATATATGCAAATTTTTAAGCCTCAGCCAGTTCTTTCGGTTCACGTGTGAAAAGGAGCGCACATGGGTAATTTGAAGCCTAAATTTAAGAATTGTACGTGTAATTAGGTAAGACTTTGCTTCTGATAGGTGGAATATGTCGTGCAGAAGACATTTGACCGATTTTGAGAAATTGCGTGCGATAGGGAGAATGGAAGCAGGACAGACACTCTTAGGGGTCTGTAAAGACTTATAAATAGCCAAAAGCGTCATGTCAAGAATCTGTAAACGGTTTAAAGACACTGGTTTAATGTCCACAGACAACCAGGTCAAGGTAGAAATGCACCACAATAGGCTCTCAGGACTGTAATTTGCCAACGATTGCTAAAAGAAATAGGCAATTGACGTCAGTTCAGATTGCAGGGAGTTTGCTGAAGCAGCAAAAACTCGACTATCCTGGTTTACTGAGAGTGACAGGCTGCAAGCAAGGAAACCTGTGATTTGTGTTCCAATAACTCCGGTAGCGAAATGCACCCGGTTAAAGTGTTGCAGAGATCATCGTCATTGGAGTACTACGGACTAAAGCCGAGTTCTCTTTACCGATGAATCCCGATTTTGTTGAGAGAGTTACTACAGACGTGTTACCCTATGGAGGGAGAAAATCACATGCAATAAGGCTGCAAACATCCGTGAAAGATATCGATACAAAGGTCGTGGAATTGTGGTATAGACGGACATCATTTTGAATGGCCGCAGTGACCGACTCATTTTTACCAGTGCAACTGTGAATACTGAAATATACAGAGATGAGATTCTTGACTCTCCTGTCAAGTTTTTTAAGGGTGCAATCGGAAGATTCGGAATTTTATGATTATTAATGGTCTAGAAGGTCGCTACACACTTCTACGGAACTCCTAAGTATCCCTTCCAGAGCTGCCGTCTAATCCGACCAGCCGCTAAATCCGACCCGTCCGAAGCTTACTGCTGAACTTGGAGAATGTTCTAAAACTGTTTTGAACCATCTAAAATAAATTGGCTGGGAAGTACAAAAACAGAAACCACATGAACCATTTTTTTACGCATTCTAATACTTACAAAAAAGTGCTAATCCATCACAAATGAAGTTATTACAAAAATTTAACTTTCTTAAAGACGACCAGATATCGGAAGCAACTATTAGATCGAATATGGTATCAAAAGTGGCGAGACATGAAACATGGAAACCGAAAAGAATTATGGCTGAATAAGACAATTGTAACAAAACTGCTTTTTCCAGCATGAAATATATTTGATGTGTATGCTTCTTACATTACTAGTTTCTGTAGCTGAAAATGCAAGATCTTTTTCTTAAAGTTAAAACCTTCCCATATAGCATTTTAGTTTCCAGAAAATTTGCAACAGTTTTGCTTTGAAAACCTGCAAAGTCGCAGTAAGCTCAGCATGACAAGACTGAAAGTTCATAACAAGACTGCACCAAGATAACGCAAACGCCGAAGTCACCACACTTTGAACTTGCAGCTAACTTGTCGTGCAAGTTAAATTCATACAGCATCAAATTTATTGCAAACTAACGGCAAACAAGTAATCAAAAAATACTGCAGACTTACTGCAAAGAAGTAATCTTTCCATGTCACACTATAAGTTTAACCCCTTCGAAGGGGTCCATAGACCTGATCAAGTCTATTGATGCGAAAGCTTCGTCAGAAGGTGCATGCATCGGTTTTATCATCACAAACAAGTTTAGGTAATATTTGTACTATTCATTCCGAGCATTTTTTAGTATTTAATAAGTATAGCGCTTAGAAAAAGCGGTGCCTACCTAATAAAATTTCTGCAATTTCTGTGTATGTGCTGATTGTCTATTCGCTCAACAGAGGGATTTTTTGCTTTCGTCACTTTCGTGAATTAAAGACAGTCTTGCATCAGTTTCAGAACAAACTACTCATGCAAGTGGGTGATGGTATACCTTGCAGGAGATTTGCAGCGAATTTCTCAATTCAAATTTGTCACGGCAAGATAATATCAGAAAAAATAAACTTGCTGCTAATGTTCAAGCTATCTAGATTATCTCAAAAACTCCCATGGGGAGCGCGGCGGATCGCATGAATGTCTCATGCGATTGACACTTATGTGAAATCATTATCCAATATACCAATAATCATTATCCAATAAACAGCACAAGTCCTTAATTCAATGGCAAGAAATTAAACATAGAAATTGCTGTTTTAAACTTAACCACTTGATCCTAACTTTATTGATGGCAAATGTTATGTAATATGAAACTTGATTTAACCCATTTTCTGCCCAAACTATAAAGTAATAATTTTCAATTTTTTTGTTAAAAGTCGTTTGCTACCACAAATTCAGAAAGGTAAATTTCGCTTTACTAATACAGCGAAATTTCTGCCAATAAATGAGGCAATTTTTTTAATTCTAAAATAGTGGTGACAGAGTAATTAATAAATTAAAGCCACGAGTATACTCGTGGATGACAGCTAATGGGTTAATTAAATTTAACTCTTCAGTATGCTCTCAGCTTTTTACATCATAGTGAATCTTTTTCATTGGTAAATATTAATGTAACTTCAATGTATTATTAGTTGCAGTTATAGAGATTGGCCTTACATTTTTTATCCATGCTTTTTTTTTAAATTAAGAAATTAAATAAGGATATACCTAAATTCTTAAAGTTACTCGAAATACTTCTATTATACATACACAGTCAAGACAAGATTCAAAGGGACTGGTAAAAAGTTCCATTTTAGACAGGCTTCCATAGACAGAAATGTAATTAATTATGCTTTTAAGATTCACAACCTCAATAAGATCTATTGTTCGTTTCTCAGGGATTCTGAAACTCTTCCGTTTGAGACAGGATTCCGTTATCGAAATATTCCACTTTCACAGGTTTCAATATGTTTCACTAAAGAACAATGAAAATCCCCTTTCAGACAGGTTTTCAGCAAATTTAATTGTATCGCAATTCATATTAAGACCATATAACGCTTCCCTTAAAGACAGGATTCTGTTATAGACAATTACTATTTTGACAAGTTTTATTCTATTCATATGACATAAATAAGTATATTTATATAAATAAACAAAACTTGTAAAAATTGAACCTGCCTATAACGGAATTCTGTCTTAAAGAGAAATGTTCCGTGCTACGGAAAAGAATACTATACAAATACACCTAATAACACAAAAACATGTGTAAAACGGAATTTTCCAGCAAAATTTACGATTTCATCTTGACAGGTTTTACTATATATATATATATATATATACTATATACCTGAAGGAAAAATTTTGGACCCCCCCCCCCCCCCCGAAACGAAATCCTGGCTACGCCACTGCCTATACTGTTGATATTACTGCAAATAAATCTATATTTAGTAGGTACTTTATGAAATTTAGGGGTCAGTAAAAGAAATGGAAATGACAGATTTTTACTACGTGGGAAAAAATCTTTGTTTGCTTCGCAAAAGCCAAATGCTTATTAATAACTATCTGCACGGAAGATTTACATACTTTGTAAGTTATACTACTATTTAACTCTGCATTGAGCATTTCTGCATAAAAATATTTTCATAAGACTGCAAAATTACCAGCAGCTTTATCTACTTGACAGAAAACAAAAATCCGCTTCCAATTGGTTATTCATTTCTGATATCCATACTAAAATTATGATAAGTATAAGAAGAATTATTAAGGAAACTACCCTGAAACGATTTAAAATCACTTAAAATACGTAGCTTCCAATCTGTAAAGAGGGGGGATTGGTGTACTGTATCTGTAACTTAAATTTAAAATAAAAGCATTCAAATCAGCTTTAAAAGTATTAAAACTTTTAACTGCATTCAACTTTTTGTTAATACGGAATTCGGTTCCGAAATTCAAAAGATACCGTAGATTATCGTTTTTGATAATGTTCAGATCTCCTGTTACGATATGTTGTCCATAACACATGTCCATGTGCATTTCACATGAATATAATTTGTTTTTTGTTGGTGATTACTATAATTTACGTTTATATTTATTTATTTATTTATTTATTTATTTATTTACTTTTTGGCACGATGAAATATTTAAAACTGTACCGTTTTAGATGCGGATTTTTTCCAGAACCCTGGAATAAATAATATTTATTTAACATAAAATTTCAAAAGTGTACTTACTCCAATTTTCGAATAGTAATTTCAACAAACCTCTTAAATTCTTGTTCATAAAAGTTTTTTAGGGGGTGGAGCGATAAAATACTTAAAACCATACTGTTTTCTACCATCTTAGATGCAGATTTTTGACAGAGCCCTGTGATAAATAATACTTATTTAATATTAAATTTCATAACTGTACTTATCGCTATTTTCGAATAGCAATTTGATCAAATATCTTAAATTTTTGCTTAAACTCGCCAACCCATTGACTAATGCATCTATGGGTAGGTTGTTTAACGGAGTTTCGTTTAGAAACAGTTTTATTAAGAATAGAGTTCGTCCCCTGGTAGTGGAATGTGGAACTAAAAGATAGGAGGATTTTTTCTTCCAGATTTTGCAATCTGTGTGCAGCACGCCTGCTGAGCGGTACTGTAGGCAGCGGGGACCCGTTTCGAGGTTCGATCGGCTCCAGGTCGGGTTTTTTAATGAGATTTTGCAGTACAAATTTCAGGTTCATTTAAGAATATTACTACGGACCCGGGTAACACCGGGCGGCTCAGCTAGTAGATAATAAGAAAATGAACTGTTATTATTAAACGAAAAACATAAAAATATCTTTGATCGCAGTATTTAATATGGAGATTTTTAAACATAAGAAATAAGCTAAGCTTACCTAATAAAGCTAAGCTATTCTAATGAATGATACAAGCATCAATATAAAAAATTCATATAAGCTCTTAATAACATATTTTCAGTAAAATTTAGGCAAACTGTGTTCTAATCTATTGTAACTTTAAATAAAATAAATTAAAACACGACACAAAAACTGAATTTCAAGCACAAATTCGCTGAATAAGTTTTATTTTCCTTGTATGAACATTTTTGATGTATGAAATTCTTTTTATATTCTGTTGCTGTTCTAACAATGTTTTAAGTTCTGAGAACTTCATCGTGTTCAAAATATCGAGGTAATCAGTAAACATATTAATCTAAGGAATTTTTAAACAAACATTAAATTTTCTATTTTCCAGGAAAAATACAAACTTTTCGAGAAATTTTCCTATAAATCAACACGGAATAACGTTCCGAAGGCGAAAAAAAACCTTTCAAATTCTTTTGAGGACGTAGATCTGGAATTTAAATTTAGTAAAACAATTACTCAAAGGGAAATGTAATTCCCTTTTAATATTTGTTATTGTATTTCTATATCCTTATGAGCCAATTCATAGATAGATAAATATACATAGTGAATGTTTTGGAGCAATATCAATAGCTGAAGATTTTGTAGCCGAGTTAATTCGCATTTGTTAATTTAAAATGATGTTAAGGGGAGGCTGAAGTCCATTATCTATTAGAAAGGCAAAAGACACCTATTAGAAATAAACTAAAACTGTTACTCTATTTTAAATTCGTTTGTTTGCTTTTTAGAAATAAGAAATATTTCTAAAATTATGAAAAATGTTAACAAAAGTTTTCAGCATCATTGAATGAATTCTTATTTTGAAACAATGTATTTTTTATAATCATATTTAGTGTTATATTTCCACAAATTTTATCGAAAATTACTTTAACTTAATTAATTTGAGATCATTTTGTTTCCATAATGTGAACACTTTTTTTTTCTAAATTTAGTTATAGCCAGGAACTTAATTTTCTTTATTAAAGCTTAAACTTCAATTGATTTATATATCTACATCACTTCGAAACGTAAGGTTAATATTGTAATATAAAAAAAAAGTTCTTTTAAAAGTAGTTTTGTCACGTTTTTAAAGGTCTATGTTCTAAATTTTTGAGTTGTCATTTCTTCCTTTTTACTGTCTTTTACGTTACTTCTTCGCTATATTGGAAACTAAAAAATATTGGAAAATAAAAATAAAAATTATAAATAAATGTAATGTTATTCTATAAATTTCTATTTAAATAAACTACTAATACGACACTTTCTGTTTTTAACCCATTTATGCCTAGCGTCCAATTTTCGGGACGCTTCGAATTTTAAGAAATTTGTATAATTGTCTTATTTTTTATAACATGAAAATTGTGTCAAATGATTACCTACAAATGTCTTTATCAGATTCCGAGAGATGATTGCATAAGATGGATATTTATTTGTTGAAAATGAAAGCTTTTTTTCGGAGTTTATAGGTTTTTCATTTTTCAAGACGGCGTAACGTAAAAAGTAAGTTTATTTGTGTTTTTTCTACCAAGGTACCGAATAAATGAGTCGTAATCTTACCTTGTAGACTTCTTTTAAATACGTATTATTTAAATTGTGAAATTATGTTCGAGCCTATTTTTATGCATTTTTATTACGTACAAAATATGCCGTGCTAAGCACAAATAAGTACATATCTTTATTAGCCGTTTAGGGGACAGTTAGATGTAAAATAGTTTTCAAGATGATTCTGAATCATATTGTTTTTAACCTTCAAATGCAATTATTCTTAGTTATTAATAATATTTATAATTTTATTAGTCTCTGTAAAGAAATCAATATGTTTTTTTAGTAATTCATAAAAATACTAATTATGGTATATAACATACAATTTAAAAGCTTATTTTATCTAAATTTAGACAAAACATTTAATTATGCATATTATTACAAATATTACGGACAGTCACATTTTTAGTACGTTTACATTTTATCAAATAAATAAAAAAATATTTCAGCGTATTATTTTTTAGTATTTTTCCAGTTCATTTTGCAATATTTTAAAATGATTTTACCAAGAAATTTGAGAAAAACAAAATTCAGGATTGGGTTGTTAGCGATCATGGCACAGTGAACAGATTTTCTTTATATTGAATTGTTTTTTATTAGTTTAAGATTGAAAGTACTGCAGCAAATAGACTGAGTTTCACATTTCATTTTTTTTTTTTTTTTTTTTTTTGGGGGGGGGGGGGAGGGTATTTTTCAAATAAGAACACAAGATCAATAAAAACACCGAACTTTATAAAATAACATGCCATATTTTGAGGTTACGGGGACCCAATGCGGGGACACAAATAAAATTTATTAAATCTGTACTGGGATTACCGTGTTAAATTATGCTGATACTTTTAATGCTGATAATTTGTGCTGATACTTTGGACGTGCTGTTGAATCACATGAATACTCTCAACATAGTAGATAAAGGAATGCTTTCAGAAATATTCATTTTTTTTGCGGGAGAGATGGGTGATGTCCAATTATCGTCCCAATATCCAAATAACGGAATTTTATGTTTTCAAAAATGACCCAGGAGAGGAATTCTTGTACCCAAGTAAAAATGTTCTGTGTCATTTCAATGTATACTGTTTCAACAATTAGTGCCGTTGCCTGAAGCGCTCCGGTAAATCACATGAATACTTTCAGTACAATTGATCTAGGAAGCACTTTTTGTATTTTCGGTTTAAGTAATATGCCAGGACAAAATAACACCACTTAATGAAACTTACGACTCTAGAGAATGTTATTTTGAAAAATTAAATTGTTTTAAATCTACCCTGTGTTTAATCTGTTAATCATTAAGACTGATTGCTGAAGAGTATTAATAAATGAAATGGATACTCCCAACACAATATATCTATGAAATTTTTTTTCTGTTATTTTTGGTCAAAGTAACTTCATTGCATAATTATTTCGGATAAATAAGAGAAATATTACGATCAAACAAAATTATTTAAATAAATCCTGCGTGGTGCTGCATTAACAATTAGTGCTGTTGCCAAGTATTGGTGAAACAGGAATATTCACAACACAATAGATCCAAGAAGCACTTTATTTTTTGCAAAAGTCACACGCCAGGTTCTAAATTTTACGATACTTCATTTGATAATAATGAATATCAACTTTGGCTTTAATATTCGGAACACAAATATAGTAAAAGAAAAGAATACGTTATTATCGCTTACTTGTATTTAAAACACCTTTATTTATACATGAATAATTATCATTTCAGAAATAAATAATAATCAATCTCCTGAAAAGATTTCGAATTCGTCTGAACTAGACATCGATCCAACCTTATAAATGTATAATTACTCATATAATGGTGATTTGTTTCCTGAAATACGTATACTAAATATTAATATATTATGGCTGAAATTACAGCTATATTTATGGATCGAAACATTAAATATTCATAGAGAAAAAGATTTCCGAAATGCATTTTAGAAAACTGTCAAATATGGTATTTTTGTTTTCATATGTAAATGCAAATCCGAATGTTAGCCTCATATTTATTAAATATTTCCTAAGAAAACTGTTATTAAAGAGAATGAAGATTGCTTTAATGTTTATCAATATAAATGATTAAACTGCTTCAATATAATGGAAACTTATTTGTTCTCTTTTCGTCCTTTTTAGACTATGTTATGGTTATTTTGATAAATTACCTTTGATATAATAACTTTTTAATAGTAAATACGATAAATACTATTCTCCATTACAAAGAATGTTTCTTATCCAAAATACATGACGTTAAAATTAGGCATAAAAAATATTAAAAGACGAGAAATAGAATCGTAATTAAGAAAGTTTTTAAAAGACTTTTTGGTCACTTTACCCCTTTAAATTTCGAATATTTAAGAATGTTATTTCGGGAGAATACGTTGTCTCTATGATGCCAAATTTTAAGTTTGTATCCATAACAATTCAATAGAAATCGTAATATAGAAAATTATTTGTAAACTTTTTTCTCTTATTTCGAATCATTCTTTTAAATTTATATATTTTTTCAACTGTTCATAGCATTTAAATCATATAAGTAGACACTATACAAAATTTCAAGTTTCTATCTTTATCATTTGAAAAAAAAAAAAAAAAAAGAAATTTATAAATTTCTGTCAACATTCTCTTTTCATTTCGCCTTTTTAAATTTGAATTTTTTTAGAAAATTAGTTCTTAGACAGCATTTGCACCTTATACTATGCCAAATTTCCCGTTTCTAGCAATTTCACTATTAAAAAAATTGCAATTTTAGTAATATTTTCACTTCTACATCCCCTTTTGGTAGTGGCACCGACAAAAAATATAGCTTATGTTGCAAGAGAGGATGTCACTATCCATGTGCCACCAATACGTTAGAAATCGGTCTGGTCATTCCTAAGATTTCATAAAAGCCTTTATTTAGAAAATTCTTAGAAAGCTTTCCACTCATCTCACACTTTGAAATTTCGAAATTTTTAGTAATTGTCCTGAAATGATGATAATATATCGTCAACGCCAAATTTCAAGTTTCTATCTTTAACAATTGCATAGAAATCGTAATTTAGAACGTTTTTTAAAGCTTTCGCGCACTTTCACAGCTTTTAAATTTCTATTTTTTTTAGACTACAATTAGAAAGCAATTAAATCTTATAAGTAACTAACTGCAATATAAAGCAAGGCTTGCCCCAGGTTAGCCGAGCCTTTCTTTTTCTAGCAGGCTGTGCCTTGCTGTATAATGCACTGAAGAAGAATTTCGCTAGTGTATTCGAAACAGCTGTTTGTCGTTTTTGTGTGTTATTTGTGCATTTTTAAAGAACGTTTTTTCTCATTTTTAATACAATTCCCTATTACTGATTATTTACTTTTAGTTTACATTGAAAATACAATTAAAAAATTAACTATGTAATAATAAAGTTATTTTTAATCCTCTTTTTCTATTTTCGTTCCATTAAACAAATCTAATTTCCTGCAAAATCACTATAATTCTAATAATAATAATAAAAAAAAACAGCAATTTTTTTTTAATTATTGAAACATAACATTTAATATTTTCAGTACATTCTATATTCTAATGCAAAAATCCATATAGAATGAAAAATACTACGAACTTAACGTCAACTAACTTTTCAAGTCATAGCTCTTTTTAATTATTAGCATAAAAGAAGATGAGACAATAAAGAGTCAACAAAAGAGTCAAAATGTAAAATTACTAATTACACATGCCGGCAAAATTTACGTTTGTGAAAACTTTTAATGATTCTGCATATTTTACGGATGGTTGTTCTAAAAAAGAAAAGAAAAAAAAAAAAACTTTTTGAAGTACATATTTACCATAATTTAAATGAATATGTATTGCATAGATTAAAATGGTCTGTTGAGCTTAATAATGACAAATACAGAAAATATGTTTTATTAAAATCAATATACAGGGTTGTACACAAAAGGAATGAATTAAAATACATCTGTTAAAATCCCTAAATTAATATATGGTTATGTACATAGTAGTAGATGTTTCGGGAGCTGAAATTCTTTTTTATATAATCTGTAGCTTTAAAATTGCAGCAAAACACTTGGAGAAAAGAAGCCTATATTACAATCAGAATGCTTAGATTGTTTGAACAGGTTAAGGATATCCTCGTCTACATAACACTGAAAAAGTCAGCAGTATTATCTAAAACAGAATCACGATACTCTTTAAATATGACTTCTAAAATGTGCGTCAGAAATTTCTGGACTGTTTTGAATAAGCCAAAACGTGGCGAGGATTTAAGTAGAAAGACGATTTCTCTGTACAGCACTTATAACATATGGCATTATGTAGACATGGATACCGATGTATCAGTCCATAACAGTTTTATTAGCTATTGCAAAGCGAATTTGTAGCACTACATACATTTAATTTTGAGAAAGAAAAAAAAACATTTTTTAAATATTTTTTCATTCAATTTACATTCGGCATTTTAATTACAATAAGCCGATTGTAACATCGCTTATACAATACACATCATAAATGTTCACTTTGAGAGCAAAAATTTACACTAAAAACACCATTTTTTATGTGGTTTTTAAAATCCAGCTTAAAAAATTATATTGGCTACTAATATTTGGAAAGGAGATTTTTCATTGTAAACAAGTTTTATTATAGAAAGTTAATACAAATTGTTGCTCTCTTTGCTCGTCCAAATTTAAAAAGTCAGAAAATTAGAACAATATGAAAACGTACTTTTATATAAATCTATCTGTCCTTGTCGACTAGTTTGGTCTCTCATAATTGTATGCTAAAGATTGTGTCACATTACATTGAATTATAATTTACTTTACTTGCTCTATCCTTTGCCAAATCGGATGATTCTGTTAGAGAAATCAATAAATCGGTATTTTCATGTCACCCGGTCGCAGGTAATAAATCGTCAAACATTGTCCCAAACGCATTTTTTTTTTTTGTATTTTATAAATTTCATTAAAAATATAATCCTTTCACACATTTTATTTATTTAAAATACATTATTTAAAAACCGAAACATTTAATATTCAGAACTTTCACATATTTCTTTCAAAAAAAAAAAAAAAAAACGCGAAAAACAACGTTAAATAATAAATAATACCACATACATATACATTTATATTCAACATGAAAGAATTGATTTAATTCACTACGAGAAATAAAAATGCTACTGCCGAGTTAAAATATTCTACTGGGGAGATTTGAACCCGGCTAACATAAAAGCACAAAGTTTTCTTTCAGATCATGGAAAACTTCATGTAGTTATTTAGCAAAATAATTTTGATTAAAAATAGCCACCTTGCGTATGGATAGCTAAGCAAATCAGTCCATAATTTTTTATTACTGCCACATGACTTGGACTATAGACGATTGTTCCTATCTGTTTATTTTCACCGAATTTCGGTTCTGTCCGCAGCAGTTTTTTTCCAGAAATGAGAAAGAAATTACCTATAGATTAAAAAAAAGAAAAATTAGATATACGAATGTAAAAAGAAAATGCGATGTTTGCTCAGAATTCTTTAAGTCTATATAT
Source organism: Maratus speciosus (assembly GCA_963932465.1). Taxonomy (NCBI): domain Eukaryota; kingdom Metazoa; phylum Arthropoda; class Arachnida; order Araneae; family Salticidae; genus Maratus; species Maratus speciosus. Next base: position 82,819,005 of record OZ010789.1, read on the forward strand.
TGATTAGTTTTCTTAATTTTAGCCAATTTTTGAAAATATCCTCATTTGTGTTGCCAGAAGTCACTCGTTACCATCGACAAAATGGAAATAATTACTTTTCGCCGACACCTACGCTAGCGTTTTACATGTACAATATTGTTCTGCCTTCGTTGTATGAACAATTTTTGCCGCATTCCCAACAGTTGAAATTCCGTTACAGTTCTAAGCATTTTATTTTTTCTGAAGACTTCACTCATTCAATGTGCCTTAAATAAGGGAATAACAAAGTGTCGATCCAACTGTTAAATGTTCCACTGTTTGAAAGACCGTGTAAACAATTTTCTATAAATATTTTGAAAAAGTACGATATAACGTTTCTAGATAGAAATGCCAATTTTCTTCATATACTCTATAAAGCATACAAATTTATTTTAAAATACAATCCTTTCTGAAATATCATTTGTACTCTCTATATTCTTGTTAGGTATAATTGTGTCTCGGATATGAGTAAAATATAAAGGGAGTTTCAGCAATGTCTCCCTAGTTTTACAGTTCTGTAATTCACTTACAGTAACAAAATTAAATTAATGACGTAATAATCGGACATATATTTAGATGCCTCTGAAGTGGTTTTAATCAAATTAAAATAAATTAAGTTAATTTAATTTCCTTATATAAAGTTTATTTAATTTTTATTTAATTTGGGCATTCTTACACTTTCAAACGACGCAGCACCATCAGTTGAAGTTGTTTTTAATTATATTTAAAATTATTGTATATAAAACACATGCTATCTAATAAACATACATGTTTATCAGGTCACTGCTTTCATCATTAATTTTTTCTTTCGTCTATCTTTACAAGAAGAAAGTATTGGATTCGTGAAAATTTTCGACTTTTGGTTTTCGACGGATTTATACGTTTTAGAATGCCCAGAACACGATTTGATGGTTTTTAGAAAATTCCTGTCTGTGAGTCACTCTGTCACTCTCTGAGTCTGTATGTGACAAAAATTTTGTGGGCGCTCTATCTCAAGAACTAATGCGCGGAATTTCACAAAACTTTATATTTAGTTAGACCTTGATATAAACTAGACCTGATTAGGTGTTGGTGAAAATCGCCCTATAGGTGGCGCTCCTATGCGGCATTTTTCACGATTTCTGCAATAGCTATATCTCAAGAACTACTACACGGATTTTCATAAATCTTTAGATTTAGTTAGACCAGGACATAGTTTGGTGCTGATTATTTTTTTGTGAAAATCGGCCAACAGGTGGCGCTGCTATGCTGCATTATTCATGATTATCGCAATCGCTCTAACTTAAGAAAAAAATGCACGAATTTTCATCAAACATAAGAATCAGTTAGTCCCTGATATATATTAGTGCTGTTTAATTTTTGGTGTAAATCGCCAACAGGTGGCGCTGCTGTGCTGCATTTTTCACGATTCCCGCAAGAGCTGTATCTCAAGAACTATTGCACAGATTTTCATCAAACTACAGATTTTGTTAGTCCTTGACATGAATTGACGTATAAAGTAGTGCTGTGTAATTTTTGGTGTAAATCGCTCAACAGGTGGCGCTGCTATGCTGTATTTTTTGTGATTTCCGCAATAGCATTATCTCAAGAACAATGCTTGGATTTTCAACAAACTTCAGATTCAGGTATGCCTTGATATCATTTAGTGCTGCTTATTTTTGGTGTAAATCGCTTAACAGGTGGCGCTGCTAAGCTACATTTTTCAGAATTACCGCTATAGCTCTATCACAAGAACTAATGCACGAATTTTCATCCAACTTCAAATTCAGATATACTTTGATATGAATGGTGCTAAATCGTTGTTATTTCTTGTACTATTTAAATGATTTAATTGACGTGATTTATATAGAAAAAAGTTTTAAGACGGCCGCAACTTACTAGTTTTTATAGTTAACATTTTTTTATTTAAAATGTATTGAGCGATCTTTTGAAACATCACGCACACAAATACATTAACAGATGCATAAATACAAAAAGATAAGTATATAGGCATAATAATACGATTTTTTTTTCTTGCATAGTGCATTTTGTTATTTTACATATTTTAGGTTTTAAAGAATAATTATTGTAAAAAAATATAATTATTCTCTACATTTAATAATCACTATTTAATTTAAATTATTTTTTCATGGCTATACTACGACTTATAATTTTATTTATCAATTAATATTTAAAATATATACAAAATACAGTATATATAGTAGATAATTATAGATTTGTTTCAGCAGAATATCATCGTATCGGGAAACGTATCTTTTTATTCACGAATGTTTTATTCACATAATGTTGTCATGATATCAGCATTAAATGTTAATATTCATGGAATTACATTACTTATTTTTTTATTATTAAAGACATATATTTTATGTATATATATATATATAATTTTCTTACAAAAAAGATTCTATATATATATATATATATAATTGAAACCTGCATATTGCAAGAAATCCTGTAAGAATAAAATATATATTTAAATTTTCTTTCATTTGTAAATACAATTTAGCAGATATTCTGCTATTGTAAGAGCACATTTTACTGTAACATAATAAATGGTTTTGTAGAAAATGTATAATGTTTTCAACAGCGGTCGTAAATTTTAATTTTTTTTTCAAGCAAACTGCAACTAATTTAGTTAAAATGTAATAATGCAAATAGCAAATACTTCTTTTAAAATACAGCGACAACAATCTATTTCGCTATTTTCTGATTTTTGTGTAGACTTTAGTCTACACTCAAAAATGGAGAATCGGATTAAGTAATAACGTTGACCCTCATAACCGGATACAATCAAATAAGTTCAACTTAGCACAATACTATAAAAAATTAAGAAAGATATTATGCAAGAAATTGTTTGTGTTTGTCATCTAAATGTAAGTTTATGCACATACTAAAATTTTCTTGGAGAAGTTAAAATCAATCAACATGTATATGTAGTTGCATAAAATTGTGGTTTAATTGACGATTTTTGTTTTGTGAAATGTGAAAATAGAGGTTTTTTGCTAAGCAACTGATATATCTAACACAATAAAATGTCCCATGGAAAGGCCAATGGAAATATTTTTACCGTATTAAGAAGCGTTAGGTTGCTGCACACTTCAGCTTCGATTTGGCGACAAAAATTCGCAAATTGTTGCGTAGAACACATTTTGCAAAAAAGAAGCGAGTTACGACCACGTGATTTGAATAATAGCACACACCCTCCCTCCCTGGTGTTGCGTTAAAATAAATCTAGTGATTTCTATAATAAACTCTTATTTAACTGTTATTAAACTGCTATAATAAACTGTTATTTTATTTTGCGCTATTGAAAATTTTCGAAAATGTAGTGAATTGTAATTTAAACTACTAGAAGAAGTAGCGAGTATTTTAATTTCTCGTAGTTACTTCAAAACCCAGTACTTGAAACCGCTGTTTTTTATAATAGTAAGTATTCAAAGTTAGTAAAGTGTAACCATCACTTACATACGGTTGCGTAAAAGAATTTGATTACATTAATGTCTTTATCAGAAATTCATGAAAGCGAGTTTCCCATGTGTCATGCGTTATTTAGAGCAATTAAATCTTAACATATTGTGTGATGTGTATAAAATCTAGGTATCATAAAAGTATTTGAATTCTATAACAGTCATCAGCGCACATAGGTTAAAGTGAGTAAGGGGTTGATATGTCTGTTATCCTAGCCTGGTGGATAAGTTTCCTTCCTCCTTTACGATAAAACAAGTAGCGTAGAAAAAATACATAATTATTTATATATCAATAGATATATTCAGTTTTTATATATCTCTTGCATTTATATCAGATTTTCAAATAAGTAGAAATATGAATACAGTACAGCTACGATTATCCACGGGATTGGGTGTGCTCTTCAGAGCCATCTGCAGCTGGTTCTAATAATCGGAATGGCAATAAACATTGCAACGTCACTATGTAGTACTGTAGAAAGAAAAAAACGTGCTTGATTTGTGCGAAGATTTGGACCACATTCAATATAACCGCAGATGTCTTGGACAACTGGCATTCTTCACACACCATTCTCTACGGCCACACTCGGAGACCACTGACCAGACCCTACCTCCCAGGCTTGAGGTCCCAGGTTAACGGGTTTGTAATTTCTGGATGAGCGGGGCGCTGTAGTAATACAGACGCCAGATCGCCGCAGGCGTCCACCCACCGGCGGTGATCCCGACAAGCACGTGGGCCGACTGTTTGAGCTAGGCCGTTGTTTCTAGTTTGAGGAGTGCTCTATGTAAATCTTTATTTGGCGACGCACACCACTTACTCGTCGTGCGAAGAGGAATAGGGCTGGATAATTTTGTGCCTAAATGTTGGCAGCTACCTAGCTGGGGGGGGGGGGGGAATTTTGAGGAAAGTTACACAACGTAAGAAGACTCAACATGAGAAAAACACTAAATGAGAACTGTAATTTTAGATGAACTAGGTTATAAAACATGCCGAGAAGCTAGGGGCTGCCGAAGAAGGGAAATTTTTTGTGCCTAAATGCAAGGCAGACGAAACGCTGCAGAGGGAGACGGGAATTCGCCTTTCTACCGTACCCCACCGGGGAAAAACTTGCTCGGTAGGCTATCCATTTGGAGCGGGTCCGGTAGCTCGTACGGACAAAGTCCAATTGCACCTAATAAAGAGGCGAACTGTCAAAAGAAAAAGAAAAACCATAAAAAAAATGGGGGGGACTAGAGGCTCCCCCGAATGTGCGGCGAGCCACTCATCCGCGGGGGCCGAGGGGGAACCTGTAAGATAAACTATTATTACACATACATAATTCAATTATAAAACTTTAATGAGTTCTAGATATTCTCTAAGTTCCGAAAACTGAGGGTGACTGAACTAAAAGGTACTGATTCCTACGATTAAAACCTGAAGTAAATCTATGGGGACTGATATAAAATGTGCTGAATAGTAGGCCATTCCCTTGACTGGGGAGACCTATGTCGTTAATAACCTCCGATATCATTTCACAAGGAATATTTCTCGCTGTCACTATTTCGTTGCCTTTTAAATATTTAGGTTTATTGCCCACAACAAGATATAGTATTTAATATAATAAACGTTACGTTTGGGAATCTTGGAATATTCGTTTACGTAATAAACATTAATTATTATTAAATCTAATCATAATATTTAAATGTATTTACATTACCCAAGCTCATTTGCTGTCAATATCGTTCTATATGTGACAGAAATTTAATCAAGAAGTAACAGTAATACAAGATGTTTGTTATACAAACAAGTTTAAAATAACCATATTTTGTTTATTTTAAATAGAAAGTTATAAGAGATCAATAATATAGAACAAACTAATAATGTACAAAAAATATTGAATATTTTATGTATTTGTTTATTAATAAGAATAAAATCATTTAATCTATTTGTAATTAAATTTCATAATAAGGATCAAATAAATACATAATATTCAAGATAATTTTTCTATGATAATTTCCTTTGAAGCTCAAAGATAGATACAATACGAAAAACTAAATTTAAAGTATGGATTATATGATTAAGTTTAATTTTGATTGCATGAACAGAACATTTTTGATAAATAACTACCATTTAACATTTTGTTGTAGTTCTCACTGTAATATATTTTGAAAATTCCAAACTAAACTAATAAAATGAATTAATGTTTTAAGGAAAATTACATTATGCTTCGTCACAGAAAAATTACGCATACAATCTTCTATTATTATTATTTTTAATCATATAGATATCAACTAAGCTAAAAAATGCTATAAAAGTGATAAAATAACTTTATTTAGATTAACGAACGCTTCATTGCACAAAAGGCAAGATTTTCTAAATCATTCTTGACAGAAATATTTTCTCAAAATTTTAAAAACAGTAACTTGATAAATAATGTCATCAGACCTCATGCATAATGAAAATCAGTGCAAACATAAAATAAAATTAAATTGGATATTTTTGATCGTGGATTACATTTAGGTAGATTTTGTATGAAATACTACTTATTGGTATCGTTCCTATGTTGGAATTTCTGAAACATTTTTGCAGATCTACACGTACCCCTAGAACCCAAAATCACCCGCAGTAAAAAACTTTATATATCTATATATATCTATATATATATATATATATATCATTTTATTCTGTATACGATAACTTCCACAATTCTGCACAAATATCTTCCAAACTGATACAAAATATCAGGGGGCATAAAATCTCGGTCAAGTTCGTTAATGCGCAAAAAGGGACCGAGGGGATGGAAATAGGGAGGTGTTTTGTGAAAACCGAAAAAACCCCATTACTTCTTAATTTTTGTACATATCCAATCAGTTTAAGGTTTAATTACTTCTAAAATTAGGGCCAGAAATTTATGTATCACAGATTTTTGAACAAATTAAAAATGGGCTCAAGGGGCGCAAAAGATAGGGTTTTGGGAGAAAAAATTCCTAACTTCGTCAATTCTCAAGATATCAAATCCAATTAATTTTATTATACATCTCCTTAATATTATCTACAATTTTTATACTCACAAGTTTTTGATAGGACCAATTCGTACCGCAAAAAAATACTAAAAAAAAAAAAAAATAAACGAAAACAAAAAAGGGGGGTTGAAGAAGAAAAAATTCCATAACTCCGTCAATTCACAAGATACAAAATCCCCATAAATTTATCAAATATCTTCTTAATATTGTCTTCAACATTTACATAGACAAGTGTTTGATAGGACTAATTCTTACAGCAAAAACAAATTAATAATACATAGCGGTTGAAGAAAAAAAGTATCTTATTAAGGGTGTATTCAAATCCAAACTGATTATTTTCTTACTCATTTTTAAATTCATTTTTGCTCTCAAACGCATCCAATTGGTAGATTCTCTTATTCATAAACTATATAATGTACCGTAATAATCGAGTTTTTGATAAAGGCAGAATATACTTCAAAAAATGATGTCCTAGTGGGCATTTTGTACAGAATTTCCGGAAGCGATTATGTTAGAAACGAAAAATATTGCCCTACTGAGAAAATAATTGTTTATTAATCATGTTTTAATTAATTGAAAGAAAAATAAAAACACATGTCGCTTATAAATCTTTTCAAAAATCACGTCAGCAAGTTTAATATTTTTTCTATTAAAAATTAATCTGAAAGTGTGCTTGAAAATTTCGAGTTGTTGAGCATGGAAAAGTATTTTTTTGAATACCGCCCTAACATGATTCTGATAAAACCAGCTATTATATAAAAATGAAATAAAAACTCGTGAAAAGCGGCCAGATAAAATTGCTAAAGTGGATTTATATCTAATCATGATTTAGTTTTTGTTGGTGAAATTAGTATACTTAAATTAGAAATCTACCTCCGCCTGTAGGCCGGGCTGGCAGGGATTTTTTACTATTGTTTCTAAAAGTGCATAGCATATCTTTCCAAATTTTAGGGAACTCATGGGACTTTCTGCAATATTACTGTAAACTTTAAGCAGTTGGCGAACTTTCATTTAAAATAAACAGTGACAGAATATAGATTATATATTATACTTGTTTAAACAAATAAAGTCCATGCTTACTTATCTCAGTAGCGCAGGTTTGACTTGTAGTAAATAATGACGAATGACCATCAAATAAATAATGCAGCAACACCTTTCACATAATATATATACATTTATATTTACAAAACGGCAGACATCACTGTTACAAAGCACAACCAACACTCAAATAACAAAAAACATCATAGAACGTCTATATATTATTAAAACCTATTTCCATGGAAACACGATAGGCCTTCTAGCGGCAGAAAAGAAAAGAGATATACGAATCGTTAGATTACATAAATAAAATAAAAAGAGTATATTACAACAATAATCTCTTTGGTTAAAAATATCTCTGTTGATTACCGGATAATGGATGGTAAAAACAATCTTGAAGTATAAATTATTTTGATATATTTAAAATCGATCTGTAAAGGTTCTTTGCTGTATAATCTGGCCAAAGCTTTTTTATGTTATATATGATGTCTGCTATATGTTCTTCGAATCTAGTTTTAAGTTTTCTGCTTGTCGTACATCTATAAATCTGCATTGTTCTCTCTTCATTTGTGAAAGTTATTTCATATACACCTGATAACTTGTTTGATTCAATTGGATCTATTTTCTTGCATGCTATATAGATTTTTAATTTCATTGAAGGTTTTGCAACAATGGAGATATTGAATTTATTTAGTTTATATTTCAAACAAAGTAACGTGCTATAAAAGAATTTCGTCAAAATTTCGTAAATTTAGGCAAAATATATGTACAGTGATAATTATATGGTCAAACGCAACTCAAAAATTTAATATAAAATATGTCATTATAATAAAGTTGACTTTATAATTCATCAAACACAAATAGGAAAAAAAAATGTAAGAAAACATTCATACCTGTTATGGTAAATTACTCAAAAATTAAAATATTGGAAAACATTGTGAAACCTGCAGTAGAATTATCAAGCCCAATCACTATAAATTCCAGAAAACATGTAATATTTCACCTTATAGAAGCTATAATAAAGTACAAAGTTGAACGTTTTGGGTTATCATACACATAAAATGGATAAAAACATGAGTAATACTTAAATGTTCTGGCAGCATAATTGATAATCGCGTGCATGAAACAGTACAATTGTGCATGATTGCAATATGTCGAGAAAACAATCTTATAAATTCCAGACGAGCTGAAATTAAAGGAATAAATTATGTGGATCGACAATTGATTTTTATTTTTAGGAAAGGAATCTGATAAAAAAAATGGGAAAAGATAAAGCTAGAAATAGTCGAATGCGAAAAGTTATAGTGCTACCTAGTGAGGTAAATTCCAAATATTTAGTAAGATAAATTATAAATAATCAAAAGAAAGATCTGGAATCCTACAGTAGCATTTTATTATAGGAAACTGATAGAAATATATAACAAGAAAGTTAAATAATGTTCGGTCAAACACATGAACCATGATTTCATAATTTAAATAGGACTATGCTATAAATATTCGGGAGAAAAAAAAATCATAGTTGCGTCATTGAGTACAGTAAATCAAAAAGAGAAACTAGTTACTGATATACCAAACGATTCAGTGAGATGATGAATATAGGTTTTTTTTCTTTTACACAAAATATAAATACAGATTCATACTCTTTTCTTTTTTCTTATTAGTAGTTGCTCTGTAGTATGGACTATGTTGAATAATATATTCAGTACTACCCTAATAATTTCTAAAAATGTATGCATTATAAGAGTATCATTGCAAGCACAGATGTTTCAAAAATAGCTCATCATATAATAAGTGATAATTAAAGAATTCCTGTCGAATGTTTTCGAAATATCAAACAAAAATACAGTGTAAGTATTGAAAATAGAGTAATTTGTTCGTAGGAATACGTTTATTTCTATATAATTACAATGGCTTCGTTTATACAAATATATTGTGAATGATATATTAAATATTTATAAACCTGGTTCTAGAAATTGTTCTGATGCAACGGCTTTACGTAAATTCGTCTTTACCTTAGCATTGTTGTGTTTCTAGCATAAACATAATAATATGAATTAACTGAAATTGAAAGAGAACAATTTTATTTTATGATAAAGGTTATCATTGTTATAATTGAGATTCCCTCATGAAGATTATATTGTGTAAGTTCTAAATTATATATTTTTAGTTAAATTTAATCCTAATATGTATCCAGTACATTATATTAGAAACATGTCTGCTACTGGTTTTAAAATTTATATCAGAAATTAATTTTTTGAGTATGTGTTTTTTTATTCTTATTTTTTATTAAGTTTTATTTACTTAGAAACTCATAAACTGAAGACTAATCTTCAAATAATTATCACCCTTTTGCAACATTTAGTTTCTTATATGTATTATTTCATTGTTTATATGAGTAATAATATTATTCTTCATACTGGCGACAAAATTTTCAGTTACAATTCGGATTTTTTAGAGTATACGAAATGAAACAAAAAGTAAAATGTGGTTGTTTTTATATTTACATTTAAAATGCATTAATAGCCACATGAAAATATAAATAACTACAAAGATGTTTTTTCTGAATTTTAACATAATTTCCGATGTTGCTATAAAATTGTTTTTTTTTTTTTATTTTAAGGGAAATTAAATGACCATATATTTTTTTAATGCAGGTGTTTTTCAATATCTAAAATTTCAATCTGAGAGCAATATTTTATACTCCTTTGTCAATAAATTTAATCATTTAACCCTTAAATGAGTGTTTTTTTATTATGTTTTGAAAAAATTATATGTGATTCTCAGAAAGATATACTACACAGGAAAAATAATGAAAAAAAATAGATATATATTTTTCGTATAAAACGTCAACCATTTCTTATGTTGCACATGTGGAATACAAGTAAAAACTACTATCGTAACTAAAATATTGCAAATTAGTAAATATTTTAATAAGTATGCTTCTAAGTATTACAAGAACTACCTAAAACACCATAAAAAACTTTTACATGCTCTAGGACTTTCAAAAGATCCGAATCTTTCTTCTTCAGGCGCAAAGAAGACGTGCTTCTACTATGAAAGCAGCAGCAAGACTGAAATGAGAGATAAGGGAAGAGAAAAGAAGCTGGAGAAACAGCCAGTAGGAAATCAGAAATCAACAGCCAATCGGAAAGCAAAAGATAACAGGCAATCACAGAAGAGTATAATCAAAACAGAAGAACAGAGAGTAGAAGGGAGTAGAAGAAGCAAATTGGAAAAAAATAAAAATAAATTATAATAAAAGGAAAACACACACATATTAAAAAATGGGAACACATGAAATAAAAATAAACAAATGAATAAAATATAAAAACAGACTAATATTAATACTAAAAATAAATTATATGATGGTACTGAAAAGGTTTTCCAAGCCGCAGAGAGCATTGTGGGACCAGACTTATCATTAACAATAACTTCAAGATTGAATTAAATAGTTAAATTTTCAAGAAAGTCCAATTCAGAGATACTATTGTCATTAAAGATAATTTTAGCATTTTGAAAATTAAAACTATGGCCGGAATCCCAAGAGTGCTTGGAAATAGATGAATTAGAAATTTTTTGAATAATTACATAATGAGAGTGTTCTTTTAAACGGATTTCAAGATTTCTTTTAGTTTGACCAATATAAGAAAAAAACACAGCTTTTACAAGGAACATTATAAATTCCCCATTTACACTGTAAATTAAAATGTCTGAAATTCAGTCACTTAAGTGTCTGAAACGGAGTGTTCAATTTTCAGACATTTTAAAATGTCTGAATTTTTTCAGACACTTTTTGCGACTGAATTTCAGACACTTGAAACGTCTGAATCGCAGACATTTTTTGTAAGCATTTTATGTAGCCATGTTTGACCACACTGAATACTGGGAAAATATCTGGCCGTTGTCCTGCCCCCTCTACCCCCATACCGCCTGATTTTCTGGTGCTCCCAATTTTAGTATGCAATTTTCATAAAGCTGATAATTTAAATCTTTTACGACATTGTACTAATTATAATGAGTATTTTGTTTCAGGAGTAGAATAAGATTAAAAAGAGAAAATATTTATCTAAATATTAGATTTTTTAAAATTTTGTTTTTAATCTTACTTTACTTTAAAAGTTCAAAATATTGATTATAATCAGTACAATTTCGAAACAGATTTAAAATATAAGCTTCGCAAATATTGCACATGAAATTTGGGGGAACTAAAATCGTAAGAGAACGGGGCACTACCCATGCTTTAATCAAGGAGTCCTTTTGCAAAAAATGCAACCCTGCAGTATTGTTAGCTAAATACAGATGCCCGGTATTCGGGAGTATCCGTTATGGAGGTTAATGGACATTCCCGAATAGCGGATACTTCGATTTAGCGAATACTTTTTTGATCCACAAGGCATACATATTTGTATTATTTTTACCTCACAAAAGCAGGCATCTCCGATTATCCGACAAATTTCGCGGTCCCGAAGTGTCCGCTGTTAAAGGTTTTTAAGGTATATGGATATATATTTTTTTATCTTGTCCTACTCTAAAAGTTCAAAATATTTATCATAGTCGGTGGAATGTCGAAAGAGATTTAAAAAATCCCGTGTACGCGAAAATGGGTAAGAAAATCCCCCTCCCGTCCCGCCTCCCAAAAAAGGAAAATTCATATAATTCAAAAATTAGATTTTGCCCCATAGGCAATTTTACATATGCATCAGATGATAATCACAACAGCTATATAACCATGAGTAAATAATAAAATAGTAAATAAATATTCTATTTTAATAGCATTGAGAAAAAAAAAATTACTTCTAATTTCAAAACTTAGCCATTTTTGTATTTGTCATTTAAGTACATATAAATAAAATAGTTAAGTCATTTTAAGTAGTAAACATGTGTAATATTTTTTTTTTCTTTTTAAATATGTGGTAATTTGTCATGCTTAGTTAAAAGTAAACACCAGTTTGGTATCTAATTTTATATATCATTCTTCGGAATATGTATATAATTTTCTTTAAATATATTCCGTATTCAATTTAAAATTTTCACCCGCTATTGCTTAAAAATGTATATCATTATTATTCTTTTTTATGGAACAACACGATATAAGTCATATTTAATTTATTTTATTTTTTATTCCTGTAGAATTTGTATCCTTTGAATATGAGCTAAATAGATTTTATATATTTGATAAGAAAATAATGATCTAAGAAATAGAAAAAAAAAACAAAAAACAGAAGAAAATAGAAAGTAAAAAAAAAAAAAAAAATACATCAGACAGTATACGTACTATTCTTAATTGTTTGAAAAACGTTTTGAACATAAAAAAGCAGTTATTAAATGGCTTAAAAATATATTTAATACTGTATCATATAAGTAAATACGAACTTTTAAAAATATAAGGCAGTTTTATACATAAACTTCATATCAAGGCATAAACAACTCTTTATTTATGTCTAAATTATCATGTGTAATTTTTTTTAGTGCCAACAATTACTTGTACCAGAACCGTTGCAAATTCGATTGCAGTAAAAGGAAATTTAATAATTATTTCTCGCATTACTCAATTTTAAAATTTTTAAATCATGAACAAAATATCGCAAAAAAAATGCTTGCATATAAATTACAAAAATTAATATACCAATTTAAAAAACACAAAAAATATTAATTAAACTTTATAATTATACTGCTAAACAGCAACGTAAACTGCAAAATATGAATAAAATGTTTCTCCGTTTGTTTAATGTTTCGAAAATTTTACTGGATGATATAAAAAATTCATATTATTTTTAGAAATTTGGTAAATGTTAAATCTGAAACATTGGATATCAAAATTTACGATTTTCAATAATAAATTAAAAAATCAATAAGAATAAATCTTTCCGTGATTAAAAACTGCAATATATACAGTCAAATTTCACAATATTAATGCTTTTTTTCAATCTGAAAACTTTTCCTAATATCATAATAATATGAATCATCATATTTAGCTCCAAAATAATAATAATAACAAAAAATAAAATACATGCCTGATGTCATATACTACAAGCATTTATAGTCAGTAAACAGTAAAAAACATAGAATAAACACAGTTACAAATGGCTTCAATTTAATGTTTTTATCTCTGATAAATGAAGCGATGAATCATTCAACTTTTCAAACCTATGTTGCAAGTTTTGTTTTTGAGCAAAGACAAATTATAATTATTTCACATCACTCTATCGAAAATGAAGATTAAACTATCACTCATTCGTTTATTTACAAAGGTCAAGCAAATAGAATTACAGCATTGCTATTTAATTTTCAAAACAATTATATTTCATTCCGTTACATTGAGAAGGTATATAACAGACGACCGTTAGTGAAATCAAAAATTTAGCATTAAACTACAGAAAAGAGATAAATTTTTATAAACGATTTCACTCATATTCAAAGGTATAGAAATCTATCGGAATAAAATATTAGAATTAAATATGACTTACTCGTTCGTTCTATAAATACCCAGATTAACACATATCCTTTTAATCCAAGCAATGGCGGCGGTGAAAATTTAATTCTTTCTGTTCTTTTCTCATGAAGGTGCTGTAGATGACACGCGCGGAAATCAGCGTTCTGATTGGTTGTTAAGAATAGTACCAAAGATGATGTTTAACTATCGCTTGGAGCGTACCGTCTTAAAATCAGACGGTTGCTGGATAATTTACACATGTTTCTCGGTTCGTTTATAGCATGATCATAGTAAGACATTTATGTGTCTTAAATTTAGACGTCTGTTATGTCTGAATTTTCAGATTCAGACACTTAAGTGACTGAAATTCTTTTTCAGTCACATATGTGTCTAAATTTAAGACGCCTCTATTTGCAGTGTACGAAGATCAGGAACAGGAGATTTACTGGAGGGAGATTTTAATTTATTGACAGGTTTAAAGATAACGTTCAAACTGAAACATCGCAAAACTTTAGCTAATTTGAAGCATAAAGGAGGATAAAAGGGGGGGACAACCAAATTATCAGGTTTGCTTTTGACAGATTTGGAAAAAGATTTTTTAGGCGGTCTATTGAATTTCTTGACAGAATTACTGATAACAGAAGGATTGAAACCATTAGCTTCTATTGTTTCATATATTTTTTTATTCTGTAAAATTTAACCCTTAACCGTGTGTGCCTAGCGTCCTAATTTTGGGATACTTTCTTTAACAAAATCCCATTACAAATAGAATTATAATATCCCTTTCAAAACTATATACCTTTAGTAAAATATATCCTTAGTATTTGTTTTCAATATTTATTCATAAATGGCCGTGCATTTTTAAGATGTGAAAAATTTTTTTTGTTGTAGCATAATGATGGATTTTTTTAAAAATAAAATGGCGCGTAAGAAAAAAATGAGATATTTCTTTTATTTTTTATAAATTATTTTATAATTGGCATTATTTATAACACGAAACATTATTTCAGAATACGTATTTTTGTATTTTTTCAGATTTCTACTTTTTTGTTCGAATTTGAACCTTTACATATACAGTCCTACTTTTGGGACGCTGTGCACGAAAAGATAGGGGTTTACTTCGTTACTGTTTATGCATTAAATGTATGTTTCATGCCATTTATTTTGTTATGAAATGGTTACATATCATTTGGATAATTTTGCTATAAAATTTTTTTGTTATTACTATAAGGAGGAGGGGGGAGGGGTGCTTGGCTCAAGAACAAGAAACCCAATCCTCCCCACCCTAAGTTATTGGCTTAGTAAAAAATTTTATCATACTGTTATATTTTGTATTATTTTAGTGTTTGACATCCTGAGGTTGCTTATATGATAGTTACCATATATACCATATGTACTCACCTATAAGTCGATGATTTTCTTAAAATTTTCAGCCATTAAATTGAGGGTCGACTTATACGCTAGGGTGGTGCGAAAAAAGTCAAATTGATACTTCCGAGTCGCTATAGTGCGGAAAAGTTGCGATTGGTAAATACAAGAAAAGCAAAAAAGAAATTTTTCAAATCGGACTTTATCTTTCGATCACGCAAAGCGGCTAAAAATTAAAAAAAAAATTGAAAATTTTCGATTTTTTCAGAATTTTTTTTTCTTACGTTTATATATTTTTTATCGCTATACTGAAAATTATCTGCAGACTGTACTGTTTAATAATAATAATAATAAAAATAATAATAATAATAATAAAAATGCTGTTTAGAGAATATCTTCCGATCGCGCGAGCTCAATCAAAAATTCAGTTTTGAGTGATTTTCATGCATTAAAAATATAATCAACTGCGGTCTGTTTGCGGTCTCATGTTAAGATTTAAATGTTAATTGATATTATTGAGCATATTAGGTCATTTTTAAACAACCTAGAGCTTACCACGAAGAGTTCGTTCCAGGCCTGAAAAGTTTAGTAGTTGACCCAACTGCCGCTAGCCACGTTGCAAACTAGCGCTGTAGTCGGCCTACGCGCTCGCATCTAATCTCACTTAACTCCATAAAATTTACGGCAAAGTCAACTGAATTCAGATGAACTGTACATGGCATATATTTTGACGGAAGAAAGGATGCTATAAGGATGTCCCTAGTTACAGAAAGTATTTGATCAAAACAGGTTCGTCGAACTATTAAAGAGGAACACTACTCTATCATAAAAGAACGTGGCTCAGTTTCTTTAGGCCATATGTCACCAAACTCCGGATCTGCTAAGGACATTGTAGCTTTCATAGTATCATGTGTTAATGAACAAGGGCTTTCACTAGAATACTTAGATTTTGTAGAATGTGATGGCAGAAATACAAATAATCTATGGAAAGATGGTGCTATCAGACAGATTGAAGTGCATTTCGGAAGACCACTGTAGTGGGTTTTTTGTTTATTCCATTTTGTTGAATTATATTTCCGCCATCTTTTTCAACATTTGGATGGTTAAACAACTGGCCCGATATCGTTTATTAGACCAATTGGACAGAATCTCATTGCTGTGAAAAGCTCTCAGTGATAAAGTTTCAACTGACTGATTGTGAAATTACAGAAGTGGATAGACAACTGTTGAGCAAGGACCAAAGATATCTTTTTGACATAAGTCAAGCAATTAAAAGTGGCAACTTTCCAAATGACTTATCAAAGTATGACCCCGGCCCAATTTCACATGCCAGATGGAGCACTTACTCAAATAGAGTTCTTCGACTTTACGCGAGCATGGAAAACCCATCGAATGCCTTAAAAGCCATATTGACATTTATTTTAAAATCTTACATGCCAGTTTGGTTTGAAATAAAATGCAGCAAGTACAGTACAGACGGGCTTATTCATCTGTACAGAGCAATAAAAACATCTCGATACTTGCGTGACTACCTGAAAAAGTCTAGGCACTGAAATTGAACGAAAACCGTTCTTTGCTCAGCCGGAAAACCTACTGATTGCAATTGTCTTTGATAAATTGTGGTACATAACAGAGCAAGGGCTAAGAAGAGTGTTAAAAGCCAGGCAGACTGTTTCAAAAGGTAAAGGCAACAGAATCTTTATCATTCCTACTTTAAACTTCGATGCGGCAGACTATACAGAATTAATTGATTGGAATGTAGCAAAATTATCATCTCCACCTCTTTTTGGAGAATAACCGATGAAGAAATACATTTCTTCGTTCAATCAGGTAATATCTCAAACTGGGATGATAAAAAATTTCGCTACTATAAACAAGCAGTCAAGCGGTGCATCAAATTGGTAACAGAAGCATCGTTTAAAGTATGTGGGCGTGGGTCCCAATCAAGAGATGGATTCATCAAGACCACACTGAAATCAATGTCCATGATACCAGGCATTACCACTAAATCGCAGTACAAAGTTGCATCTAAAAGTCCGACTTAAACAGATGAAATAACAAATTGTATATCTTATAGTGTCACGACACTAATTTTTTAATATAGTGTTTTGACTCCATTATAACAAATTGTGTATTTAAGTAATGTAAATAGCAAAAACCCTCATTGGTTGGATAAAGGGAAAGATGTGGGTTGAACTCGAAGTTCAGCTACCATCCCGTGGTGAGTTTTGGGTTGTTTAAATACTATCAAACATCTAAACAAGCTAAGAGCTATACAATTTATATGCAAATGTTAATATTGGAACGCAAACTGGATTCAGGTGAATATTTTCTTTCATCAAAATCGCTGAAAATTGAATTTTTCCCGATTTTTATGGAGCTTGCGCGATCGGAAGATATTCTTTAAACGCAATTGTTAATTATTATTATTATTAAACATTAAAATCTGCAAATATTTTTCACTATAGCGATAAAAAATATATATACGTATTTTTTTTTTATCTTTAAAAAATCTGAAATTTTCAATTTTTTTTAATTTTTAAGCGGTTTTCGGGATCGGAAGATAAAGTCCGATTTGAATTTTTTTTTTTGTTTGTTTTTCTTGTATTGACCAATCGCAACTTTTATGCACTTAGCGACTCGGAAATATCAACTTGACTTTTTTCGCACCACCCTATTATACGCGTCAATTACAAAAGAAAAAAAAAAACCCTTCGAATACCTCAAATTTCTGTCTTTTTATGTGTATAAATATTAAAATAATATATAAAATATACAAATAATAATAAGTTATTATTCATATTCTTTTCATAATTGTTTTATGTTTAATTTTTCGCATTAGTAAGTAAAATCTTTGGTTTGTACTAATGCGAAAAAGTACTAATGGTTAAGGTAATGGTTTGTAATAATTGTAAAAAACCAGGGGTTGAATTATGCGTGAGTTTTGATTTTTTTCAGAATTATCATTCAAATGTTAGAGGGTCGACGTATATGCGAGTATATACGGCATATATATTCTATTAGTAATTCTTGATTATTATATTTTTTTACTATGTAAATTTTTACTATGCGAATGGCTAAGAGTGTGAAAGGATTCTTGTATGCAGTCTTCTTTAACCGAGCCTAGCCCCGATATTAATAAGAAAGAAATTTTTATAGCTAATAATCCCAAACATAAATAGCCATTTTGTAACAAAATAAATGTAATAAAACATTGATTTAATGCGCAGACAGTAACAGGGAAAATATGACAAAAGCTACTACTTTTGAATTTATAATTAAAAATTATTTATACATTAGTAAACAACAATTACTTATATAGTAGGGGAGACCGGGGTTAGTTGGCCAGAGGGGTAAGAACGCGCAGTCCTCATAAATCGCCTGTTTGTGGATAGCTTGCACAATGAGTCACGGAGTACCTTTCTTCTTGCTTTTTACAATCATCATTGTAGTTTTGCAATGTCACCTACGTGCAGTGGACATTTATTAAGATTTTTCTGTTTTTTGCACTCATAAGTAAATTTTTGTTGCTTCATTCTTTTTCTAATTTCTAATACTTATCTTAATAACTGCGATTTACTTCTGCAGTTTTTCTTAGTGTATTATTAACTGTTCCTACCCCATATGTGATTTACTTGGATTATTTATGCTTCGATGGTTACGTGTCCTTTTGTGAAGAAATTTCTTATGGGGCTAGTAGGCCTATTGAACACGCGGCAAGTTGATTCGGTTTTTGGTGTGTGCTGGTAGCTTGAAAAACAGCAAACACCGAGATAAGTGGTCTGCAATACAAGATTTTGGGCACACGAGCTTGTCCAAACAGAGACACTTGATTTTTTATTTGAGACAACTGTAACTCTGATGATGATATCGAGTAGGATAGAAGTTACTCAATGTTAATGTTTTATTCTTTATTTTTATGTCTGTATAACTTATAATTTACATTTTATGGCGATAACGCGTTTGTTTAAACTTACTGGTAATAATGAAATTGATTTCTCTTAACTGCGTGTCTTATTTGAATCTCATTTAAATTTTTATAAACCGTATGCGAACTTACCGCATAGGTATAGGCAACTTGCCCCGTGACGGGGTAGGTTGGCGCACAATTTTCCTTTTACTTTAGGCTTCCGCTAAACATAAACTACAAAAGCTACAACCTCAAAACTCCGGGTATTTATAGCCCAATCCCTGTTCCTTAAAAATACAGTTAATGTTTCATAAAAAACTTAAAAAAAAATTAATAAAAATCAGTAACTAAAAACTGCGTCTATTAGCCCGGTGTCCCCCCCCCCCTCTCTCTCTCTCTCTCTCTCTATATATATATATATATATATATATATATTAGTAAATATAATAGTAACAGCATGTTCTAAATATTTTTAGTGTACCAATGGCTAAGGGTGGGAGGAAAGTGGTCTTGTTCTTGAGCTGAGCCCTGCCCCCCCCCCCCCCTCCTTTAAGTAATAATAAAGAGATTTTTATAGTTAAATAATAACCCGAATAATATATAACCCTTTTGTAACAAACTAAGTGGCATAAAACATAGATGTAATGCATAGTCAGTAACGGAGAAAACCCCTACCCTTTCGTTCCTAGTGTCCCAAAATTGGGACGTTTATATTTTTATAAGTTAAATAAATATTTTTTCGCACAGAATAATTATTATTTTTACTTATTTTTTACGTTTATTTTACACCATTTACAATAATTAAGCACAATACTGTGTTGGAAAAAAATCATTCATAAATGGGTTAAATGCAAGAATTGTTCTTTTAGAATTGAGTTTTTTTTTTTTTTCATTATTATTAAACATTAGACACCAGAAATTTGAAAATAGATTTTACATTTTATTTAGTAGCATATTTATGCATCACTATGTATAAGGGTTAATTTTATTTCTTTGTAAAATATTCTATGTTTGAAATAAGATGTATAAAACATATATAAAATGAATTTATATATCTTTAAGATCTCTTAAATTATAAAGATATATAAAATGATGTCCCTTTGACTTAACGTTACACAAAGTGTAAATATAAAACAATTTTTTAATGAATATCAAATATCCAGTCCTTACATGTGTTTGGTTCATTTCGTTAAATGTTTCATGTTTATTGTCAGAAATTATTCGATTTATATGTATATTTAAAGTAATACTAAAATGGAATAATATAAAAAATATCGAACCCCCCCCCCCAAAAAAAAAAAAAAAAAAAATCCCTGAAATATTTCTAATTTATCTATTTCTGCATTTATTGTTGTTATTTTTAACGTCAAACTACATAGCATTAATTTTTAAAAAACCAGAATTTTCCGTGACTAAAAATTGTAAATAAGACACCCTGAACGTAAACCTGCAAGGAGTGTAATATTTCAAAATATTTATGTTTAAAACTAAAGGTACACAATCTGTCATTTTATGTGTGTTTTAATTTTTTATTTACAGCATATGCAAAAAGAGTCGTAAATAAGATACTTTTATGTCTTAAATAGTTATAATTATATGTTTTTATCGATAATTCTTTTTTTTTTTACTGTTTCTACTACATTTTAACACTAATTACTAGTTTATGAATATAGTATCAGTATCTGTCGTTGGTTATTGTATGACCAATATCTAAAATATTGTTAACCAAAACCTAAGCATAGTAAATGATGAAAATCGCAGAAAAATTTGAAAAAAAAAAAGAAACAGAAATATTTACTTTTATGTTTTATTGTAACCATATATCAAACAATGATTCTGAGAATCTACATCATAGGGAATATCATAGGAATCATAGGGAAAGGTACTAAAAATAACAAACAATCAATCAAACAAACAAACAAAAAAGAATCTAGGTTTTAAAAATTGCCAGAAACATATTTTCTCAATTTTCACGCAGAAAAAAATATTTTTAATTCGAGAACCATTTTTCTAAACAAAGAAAATCTCGTTTTTTGAACTTTGTCCACTTTCGTTTCTCCACATAACTTATGAAGACGACTAAGTTTTCGCTAAAATTTTTCATAAAATTCCCTTATTATTATGAAAACTCCTTCTTTTTTTTTAAATTTGGTACTAAAAGCAATATAAATGATTCTATGTCCTAATATTATATGAAAATATCTAGATGTAATGAGGTAGTAAATATCTCAAACAAAAAAAGCGGAAAACATGTGAATTTTTAAACATGATAGGCAGAAAAAATCATTCACGTTTAGAATTTCAAAGGAAAAATAAATTTTACAAATTACTAGAATTAATATACCTAGAAGGTTCGCATAAATTAAGGATGCACTTTTAGCCGTAAGGCTAATGTCAGACGATTGCCCGCTTTTTCCCCTACATATCATCCCTACACATTGCTAGCGGCGTTGTGTAAGGATGATCTGTAGGTAAAAAAGCGTGCAAATATACGTTCGTCTGACATTAGCCTAAACAAACATATTATTTGTAATATTTAAGTGTTTTTTCTAGAGATTTCTGTAATCGATTTGTGCTATTGCATTTTTAGTTATAATTCTTATTATTGTGCAAATCATTTATACTTTATTTTCATATGGAAAAAAATACGACGGCAAGTTTTTAATGTACTAAAATGGAAGCATATATTAGTGCTAAAAGTAATGCAAATCTTATACTAAATAACTAGACGGATATAACATATGCTTCAGATGTAAAACCTATGAAAGCATATTCATCAGATAAAGTAAACATTTAAAATACATATAAATATTAAAATTTTAAACATGTTTTAGAAAATATTTCGTATATATCGAGATAAAAGTTTTTAAATAACTTTAACACGATTTCGAGTAGCTTTTCGAAGCAAATTAGGAACAGTGTCGTTTTGCCTGTTGTTTTATTGGTAAACAGTATATAGCTTAAATATAATGAAATGAAAGCTTATACTAGTACTAAAATTATACTATACCTTATAACAATAGTTACACAATTTACATAAATCATATGAAAGGGAAGTTAGCCTAGAATATAAAGTAAAGCAGGAAAAATCGACAAAGATTTTGTAAACGAAAATTAAGAATTACCGTCGTTTTAATGAATATTTGCAAAGCTAAGCATATTATTTGTTATACTGGCAATTTTTGTAAAAGAAATTCTTAAGATTTTAAAACAACTGGAGTAGACACATATATGGGCATTATATAAATAATTTCAGTTGGATTTGTTTAAATATTGCATTTTTTTTTGTTTGGTGTAAATTTCTTAGACTTAAAAATGTGATTAAACTTAGATTGCAAAGCTTATACATGACATTAATAATGTATTATTATAAATATTTCTTTAAATTTAATTAATTTTGCTGCAATTCGATGCGAATAACGTTAGTTGGGGCAACTGGGACATGATTTTACAATGTGACTCTTGAGATTCTGACAATTCAGCTTCAAAAAGCTAATGTTCATTTCAATTAAAGTCTGAACTTCTGTAAATGTGTTCAGTTAGGTTCCCTGTATCAGACAGAAATGCTCAAAATTACATTTTAATATTTAAAAATATAAAAATATGCATATTTCTTCTTTCTTTCCTCATGGGTCCAGTTGCCCCCAAAAATGGGGTAACTGGACCAAGGGGGTCTATGTTCCACACGCGTTTATATTTTTTCATATCGGATATCAGGTCCTGTTTGAAAAAGTGTAAACAACTTTAAAAATATTAAACCAGGCAGATCATGTAAATTATATGTCAATAAACAGCGTTGTAAGGGAAACCTTTCCTGTCAGTGTGCCTAAAAAAAGCACTAAAAGTGAAAATATTAGATTTATTTATATCAAAAATATAAAACTTAAGTAAGTACTTATGCATTTTAGTATCAAGCAGGACGGTCGTTCTGCCAAGCCAAGCTGGAAAAAAATGCTAACCCCGCCAAACAAACAAACGCCAAGAATAAGGCAAGACACCGTAACTGCTTATTATACTGATGACAACTTCTCCATGTTAAATGAACGAAATATGTCAGCGTAAAATTTCCCATATCAAAAGAAGCAATCATCGCAGAAAAATAAAACCAACACTAGAAGGACCTAATAAAGAAGATCTTCAATTTGAGATCAAATGCATCCTCATAAATTAATTATAAAAAGAGATATAGATTTTTTAAAATAACGTCGAGATACTGAAAATGACAGATTTATTTTCTTCGTCACAACTTATGTTTAAATCGAGGTAGAAACTTAAATAATGGACAGAAAAAAGTAAGGATTAAATTTTTGGATAGATATTTACTCAATCTACGTGCTTTTATAAAATTCAGCTTTAAAAACATTAATTTTCTATTCATAATTAGCGAAAAACTGTTAATTAGTTCTAAAGTTTACAAATTATGCCAAATAGCGATAAACCCGCCAAAATATTTTAGAAATCTTATACTTTTCTTTTATATTATCCTTTTGCATTGATTTCATCGAAGATAACTATGGCTGAGATTCAGATAGATTTTTCGCTGTTAGCGAAATGAGTTTGACCAATCAGAAGCCTGCATGTTTGAGAATATTTGCTGTTTGTGGATCCCGGCCTATGTCATGAAAGTTTTGAGTCATTTTTTTAGTGCTGTGGATGAAGTGCAATGTTTGTAGAAATGTAGGCTAGGATCCAGATAGATTTTTCGCTGTTAGCGAAACGAGAATCGCCAATCAATAGCCTGCATTTCTGCAAACAGCGAAAAGTTCACAAAAATGCTGGCTTCTGATTGATGAATCTCGTTTCTCTGACAGCCAAAAATCTATCTAGATTGCGCACAATGGAAGATATTCCAAATATGGGTTCGAGGCTGAAAAAGTCACGTGATACCGGTAATTTATCCAAGGAACTTCTATCTGATAAGAAGGGAAGATACTACTACTTTGCCTCATGAACCGTTTCGGAACCGAATTGCGGGGATTTACATTACACGTCTACGGAGCCTTCCCTTCTTTACGATAGAAGTTTTTACCTTGACCACGTGATCAAAATGTAGATGGAATATCCTCCATTATGTTGAACACAATTTTGCATTTCCACATCCAGGTAGGTTATTAATTGTCATAACAACAATACATATTCGAAACTATTTAAGGCACTGATTCTGAACTCCTTTGCTATACCTTTCAATATTAAAGAAGTTGTTGTTTCCATAGTAACAGTACTTTTCTGTATTGCTTTCTCTAAAACACAAATATAGAAATTTAACAAAGAGCGCTCAGAATCAACACCATAACAGAGAGCCTTCATACATAAGAGTGGTGATATATGCACAGGAAGCATGCTCATTTCAAGTTTTTGCCGAAAGTATGGCTACAGCGTCTAGAATACCTTGTGTGGAAATATGCTATCCAAACAACGCTAAAAATTTGTATCCCTTAAATGTGCGACGATACTGCTAAAATCCCAAGTATCGATCACAGCGACATCTGTGGGATTTAGTATTACATTGTATAGACTAGCAATATCTTGCAGTTTCAGAAAATATCCTGCAGATGTCGCTGTGATCTGTATATTTCAGCAGCATCATTGCACAGTTAAGGGATACAATATTTTAGCACTTTTTAAAGTATTACAGGGATAACCAATTTCCACACTATATATACAGCGCCTAGAAGGTACAGTGTGGAAAACGGCTACAAAATAGTGCTAAAAAATTGAATCCCATAAATGTACAACGATGCTGAATAACAAGATGTCGATAGTAGCGCCATCGTAGTGATTTAAAAACGATAGTCATTCTAAAAGAGACTCTTTAACCTATTTCACGTCATTCCTTAACTAAATTAGCTTATAACAGACCAAAATATCTTATATTTATAGTTTCCGATATTTAACATTCTATAATTTTTGAAAACTAAGTGTTTATATTGAAAAGAGTTACGAGATGGCGCTCGTATCAGCATATTGCCGCTGAGCATTGTTGAAGATTTATGGGATAAAAGTTTTTAGCACTATTTAAAGCATTATAAGAATAGCCGTTTTTCACACTGTATCTTCTAGGCGCTGTACTATAGCTCCGTTATAGGCATAGATTATATGTTGTAGAAATCGACTATCCCAGCAATACTTAAAAAAGCGCGGAAATAGTTAATCCCTTAAATGTACAACGATGTTGAATTCCAAACAGTCATTTACAGCGACATCTGCAGGATATTTTTTAAAGAAGAAAGAGACACGTGTAATGCACCGCTATAGCGTCTAGAATACATACTGTGGAATTTTGCTATCCAAGCAGCGCTAAAAAGTTGTATCCCTTAAATGTGCACTGACGCTGAAATCCAGGGAGCTGATCGCAGCGACATCTGTGATAAACTTTCAAAGTAAACATCGTATTATTACAGCGGGCTTGACGCCAAGCACATAGGTCAGATGTATGTTAATAAAATGTAAAAAAAAAAAAAAAAACGCTACAGCGTCTAGACCAAATTATAGCGCCTAGAATATATAGTGTGGAAATTGGCTATTCCTGTTAAAAAAGTGGTAAAATATTGTATCCTTAAATGTGCAACGATGCTGCTGAAATATACAAATCGCAGCGACATCTGCAGGATATTTTCTATAACTGGAAGATATTGCTAGTCTATACAATGTAATACGAAAATCCCGCAGATTTCCCTGCGATCGACACTTGGAATTTTAGCATTATCGTCGATCATTTACGGGATACAAATTTTTAGCGTTAGTTAATAAAATATTTCCACACTAGGTATTCTAGACGCTGTTACCAAATCGTCATGAAGTTTTAGGAAATATCCTGCAGATATCGCTGTGATCGACTCATTGGATTTCAGCATCATTTGAAATTTAAGAGATCCAATATATTAGCACTTTTTAAAGTATTACTGGGATAGCCGATTTCGACACTATATATTCTAGGCGCCGTAGCACCGCGGTAGCCTGTCTTTTTCGTTTACCTCGGAGTAGATATAGATGAAGCCATTTGTAGCTGTTCCTAAACTGTGGTCAACAACATATAAGGCCAGTTCATAACGTCACACGGAGTTGATTATCTGTACACGGCAATGGACACAAAAAAAATCGGCTCGCAGTTTTGTACTAATCATCGTGTAAAGATGATCCAACTCTGAGACTAACGAAAAAGACAGGCTACCGCGGTGGGTCCGATTCTTCTTTTTTTACAGGCCGCTGGAGTCACGTGATGCTCGAATGCACCAAAGAAGGTGCGTGAAAAGAGCATCACGTGACTCCAGCGGTTTGTAAAAAAAGAAGAATCTGACCCACCGCGGTAGCCTGTCTTTTTCGTTAGCCTCGATCCAACTGCGTGTGACTTTAAAACATCATGTACTGGCCTATTATGTCATTTGTCGCGCTAACACCCTCCCTCCTGCGTCCACCGTATATAGCGCATCTTGTACTGGAGACTGCTAAATGGGCTGCTATCGGTCAAAATCAAGAGAGAAAGGGGCAGAAGAGAGGGAAATAACTCTTTTTTTTTTTTTTGGTAACTAGTTTTT
Source organism: Maratus speciosus (assembly GCA_963932465.1). Lineage (NCBI taxonomy): Eukaryota > Metazoa > Arthropoda > Arachnida > Araneae > Salticidae > Maratus > Maratus speciosus. The sequence continues at coordinate 82,845,774 of OZ010789.1, forward strand.
CACACGGGAAGATTGACATGTCTGTTCCTCTCCGTTCATAACTTCATGGTGGTGAAATACGCCAAATCATCCTAAATATCTGAGAAAGTCTTGACTCGCGTCACGAAAACATCACACAAAGCAGGCAAAGCAAAGAAACAAAATCATTCATCGGCTCGTGAATATGAACGAGCCAATGAATGGTTTTTCTTCTTTGTTTTGCCTGCTTTGTGTGACGTTTTTCTGGCACGTGTCAAGGCTTTCTCCAGCGTTGAATAGGCCGGGATCAAGATAGATATTTCGCCATTAGCGGGATGGGATTGATCAATCAGACGTCTGCATTTTTCCGAACTTTTTGATGTTTGCAGTAAACACCGAAAAGCCTGCAAGGATAAAGGCTACTGATTGGTCAATGTAATTTTACTAACAGAGAAAAATTTATCTGGATCCCGGACATTAACTTTGGTTGGTTAAAACAATTTTGAATAAAATAAAATCAGGAAGCCAATGTTTGTTAACTTTTCTGGTTAGTTTAATTGAAATCTTGCTCGTCTATTACTGAAAACTGAGTCACCGTACTTTGGACAAAAAATTGAATATGAGTACACGACTTGTGCATATGTCACCACTCTAACACAGTGTTGCCAGATGGACTACTTTTTTTAACTCAGATACTTGATTGGCACCACTTTTTTGAAATTGTTAAATGTGCTTTATTTAATGACATATTAATTAAGGCAAAAACAATGGGAATTTTACCGTTTATAATAAGTGCTGGCAATCAAGAAATCTGAATTTAAAAAAAAGTAGCCCACTGGCAACACTGCTCTAACATATAAATGTTCTGTGTTATGATCATTATTCTAAGTGCAGTTGGTTAAATTTGAGTATCTGGGCATTAGAGAAAGCAATAGTGGCCCACTGTGGCTGAGTGGATAAGACACAATGCCGCTAATCGCTTGAGAGCGTAGGTGGAAGCAGATTCAAGTCCCGCCATGATCCGCATGTGATATGATGTATGTGTTCAATAAATCAAACAAACAAACAAGCAAGCAATAGTGAAAGGTACAGTTGGCATGGAAACAACGAATTCTTTAATTCGTATAGAAAATTAATGAATAGTACTAAATGACTCAAGTTTAAAATGTAGGCAAATGGTCTGGAAATATCAATGGCTCCCATCTAGTATTTTACAAAATTAATTTAATAGATTCACATGATGTATAACTTGATGCAACTCTTAGCTAATGAAAATTCTGCAACAAGACTTATGTAGGTAGACCTTTTGAATGAATAATTCAGAATTCTGAGAACAAAACGAAGTTCTTAAGGCTCTTCCTCACACCCCCCTCAAAAAAGGAAATACGATAGAAAGATATAAGAATTCGGATAGCTTCAATATGTCTGTGATCTTTTGTCAGAGTTCCGAAAAAGAGTCTGGGCATAAAAAAAAATAAAAAAATGTTTGACGAACGATAAGACTGTAGATTTCAGGCAATTTTTAACCGAAAAATATTTAATTCTAATGTATTGCGGCTTTAATAATAGACTATTAATGATAATCAATTTAGGGGAAATTTTATAGTAAATTAATATCCTCACATTTATGCAAATAGGTATGGATAAACAGACTTGAGTAAAATTACATATTTATTCTTTCTTCTCTATAACACGATCTAAATGAAGATGAAGCTATATGTACAGTTTATATCTTTAAATTTTTAGATTTTTTTTATCAAAAATGTTCCTTTATTATGTCTAGAATTGCTAGATTTACAGATCATCGATTCTTTAGATGCCTGCGGGTTTTCATCCTCGGATTAACCGTAGGTATTTGTAAAGGTAAATTTATTTTGCAAAACCGTCAGCAAAAAAAGTTAGAAAAAACAATTAACTGACAGACTAACTGTAAATATATATTTTATTTCGACTCTGTTTTTTACTAAATTTTCATCTTTCGTAGAAAATTTTAAGGAGATATAAATTGAGAAAGACTGATACTTTGAAAGAAGAAATTGACTTTCCTTACTTTTAAATTATTAATCACTATGATAAATGAATGATAGGTAAACAAAACGTATAATATTGTGTTTGCTCCCTGCTTATAAAGGCTATACAAGGACTAATTTTAATTTGAGCTAGTAGAATTATTTCAGTTATATATCATTTGTTTTAAAAAAAGAACTGATAGCTACTAAAAAACAACTTTTCAAAAGTAAAAAATAAGCCAAGCAAGAAAAAAGGTGAAAGTTGTGGCTAAAAAATAGTGTGATATCAAATTTCCAAGCTTATATTGTGGTACTTATTTAACATTTTTTGATAAAAATTTACCATACGTAAGTCGAGTACCTAAGTATGCGTTGATAGAAAGCCTTTTCTCCTTTACTAAATACATCATAACGTGTTTCTGAAAATTATTTTTTTTTAATTATGCTTGATGGGCTTGGCGGCCATCTTTCCATATTTTACACAAATTTCTAAGCACTCAAGCTCGTAACATATTTGCATTATTAAGAATTTCGAAGTTATAGTTTTAGCTACAGACAGATAAATTAAGAAAGTTTTTTATTTTGAAAAAAACAAATTGATTTTTACTGCTTTAACTAATTAATTAACCACCCTCCGAAAAAAGAGAATCATAAGATGAAACCTGAAGTTACTTCAGCTTTATTTTTAGACACAAATTTTTAGGCACTCATTTCCATAAATTAAAAGAATAAAATGTTTGCTTTAGTAACAATTTCGAACTTCCAATCTTAACAATGAACTTGTGTGCTTAGAAATTTGTGTAAAATATGGAAAGATGGCCGCCAAGCCCATCATGCATAATTTAAAAAAAAAATTAATTTTCAGAAACACGTTATGATGTATTTAGTAAAGGAGAAAAGGCTTTCTATCAATGCATACTTAGGTACTCGACTTACATATGGTAAATTTTTATCAAAAAATGTTAAATAAGTACCGCAATATAAGCTTGGAAATTTGATATCACACTATTTTTTAGCCACAACTTTCACCTTTTTTTTTTTTTTTTTTTTTTTTTTTTTTTTTTTGCTTGGCTTATTTTTTACTTTTGAAAAGTTGTTTTTTAGTAGATAGATAATAAGTATAAAAGTCACATGGGTATATTAAGGAAAAATAGCAAGGTAAATCTCTGAACAAAAGGCTACGTGATTACGTTTTCTTTATCCAGGGGTCGCATTATATAGGGAAAATTTTATTATTCCTTAAAGAAAGGTGCGATGAAGATATTATTTTCAAAATAGTGGTAGGGACTATAAAAGATTCCCTATAGCATAGATGGCAACTTTTACGCTTTCCTCTTACAACTAAAATATTACAGTAAATGTTGTCTTATTTAATCGTCGAAATCTTATGATTAAACAAAACGAAAATCTCTATTAAATTTTACTGGTATCATGAAAGCGTAAAAATTGGCAGCTATGCCTATAGAATGCGACCCTGTGTATAGTACAATTTCAAGGTCTGGCTATCTGGCTTTCAGGGGTAAGGTACTTGTATTCGTAAAATGTTGTAATAATTTAATGACACCAATATTTACAAGAGAATGTATCTGAAAACATGTAAAAGTATATTTCTGCGTACTTAATAAAGGTTAAATTTTAATTATAAAATTCAGGTGCCAATGTGGCAATTAGGAATTAAAATTAAGTGATGCCATAACGTCATCACTGCCTCTCAAGGGGTCAAGAAATTTGGTTTGATACCACTCAATATGCTTTTTTTTAAAATTCATTACGTTATTTTAATAAGGTATTCTTTCATTTCTTTTATTGTGAGCAAAAACCAATGGAGAAATTTACTTCCCGTAGTAAGAGAAACACAAAAAAATTATTTATTACTATTGGGGTAACTGGATCCAGCATGGCCCAGTTACCCCGGATACATGTCCCAGTTACCCCATTCTTGAAACATTTATTGGGTAACTGGGACACCGGGCTTAAATTTAAATCATGAAGTAAATATGTATAGATACCTAATAATATTAATGTAGTTATATGTCTAATCTTTTAAAAAAAGATTGTTTAATAAAAGTACTTAGAGTATTTTAATAAAAATCCGAGGAAGTTCAACCATATTGACGTTGTTTTTAAAAAAATAAACGCAAATGTTTGACAACTTATCACAGCAACGTAAGAGTTATGATTGAGTTGATACATGCCGTTTTAGGAAGTAGAGGTAAAGGAGCATTGCTCACAAACGCTAAAACTTAAAAAAACACCAACAGTTTTTTTTATAAAATAGCCTATGGCCCAGTTACCTCGTGGTTCCAGTTACCCCAACAAACCTTACAAGTTATTGAATTAAGAGATTTTAAAGAATAAGTCATATTATCATCACATCTAAAAAAATATTTTCTTATGATTTGCATTTCTGGAATCATAATTTTATCAAATTTGCCTCTAGCTATTTTCAGAAGCAATATTTAATCACAAGTAACACAGAAATTATGCATGCTGATAAATATCAGTTATCAGGTTTTTATCGAACAGGCATTTGTTTGATAAAACGATTAGTGTTTCGTCAGATGAACGAAACCCAAAAAGCCCACCCGTCACCATAAAAAACCAAACATATAATATTTAAAAATAACATTTCTGTCCCTCTTAACTAATGAAACTGTTAGTCAAATTCGCAATAAAAAACACGCGCTACATTTTGAGATTTGTTTTATTTTATTTATTTATTTATTTATTTATTTATTTATTTTTTGAAAAGCATTATATGTACTGATGAAGGTTTTTTAAGTATTAGCAGTTTTTAACGAGGCTATGCAATTAAGTAAAATTATTAAATGTCCTAGAAATTCTTTATTTCAATTCTTTATTATAACAATTGTTAAACTTTAAATATCTTCCATAGTTCAAGTTGGTACAATAATATATGACGAAACGCATCCCTAAAGAGTTAAGTAGACAGATATTTTTTGAGATAAGTCAACTAATGAAATTAACTAATCAAATATAAAATCCCCGTTGGGCTGAGTATGCAATGCTAGATATCGATCTAATAAAAGCAGAAAATATAATACATTCAATTAAATGATTCAAATAATATCAGTTTTTTCTCAAAAAAAAAAAAAAAAAAAATGCAGTGATAACGCTAAAGTTAAATGCTGCACTATTTAGTAGATGGTAAGGAACGGATCAAAATAAGAATGTACAACATGGTTTTTATTTTAAAATATTGCTTAAGTTCTTTATAAGACCCTTTCTATATTTATCATAAAGATAATATTAGGTAAGAGAAAATTCAGCTTACCTTCTACTAGTGGTAGTCCAATTTCTTCACGATGATGTAGCTTCAGATCAATGACTTTGTGTTTATATTTTTATTAAATTAATTTTGTATGTCTTGTAATCTTCAAAGACATTAGAATCTTAATTCTTGAATACTGGAACTTTAATGAAATAATGTAGAGATACTATTATTAATAAATCATTAAAATTGGTTATAATATAGATAATATGCATTTAAAAATTTAATGTCCGTGGGCGTTAATATTATGAGAGCTGTGGGTGAAGCTTATCAATTAAATTTTTGGACCAAGTTAACACGGGTCCTTACTGCTTATTTTCTTATGCCCATCTGCGGGGATTCAATATAAAGTTTAGGGCTTGAATTCAAAGTTAATTATTTTGCACTCACAAAGGGATATTGATGAGCTGACATCTTAGTCTCTGTATATCACTTTCTTGCCTATTACTTGCTCTCGAAGCTGGTAGACGGGAGGTGCTGGGTTCGAACCCAATCGCGCCCGTCGGCCTAATCGTTCGGAGTTTTCGTGGTTTTCTTCGAACCGTGGATATATCCATGCGTTAATACGGATTAGGTTCCCTTAGAAAGACCTCCACGGAAGGCACTCCCCCTAGGGCCTATATCCCTCGTGTAGATAATTGGCCGTCTACAATCAACCCAACCCAACTCTTGCCTATTACAAAACGCTGAAGAAATTCTGTGGTGTCGCCATCTCACGGAATCAATTAGAGAATTCATTGTATTAAAGTTACGATGAAGTTCGATGGAAATGATGATCCGGCAGGTAGCGACATCCACGGACGACATTCACAAGTAGTTGATTTCGGAATACCCCAAGAACATTCACAAACAGTTGCGCTATATATCACAACCGTAAAACGAAGATAAAACTATTTTAAAAACTATTTCCTACAAGAATTAAGTAGACCGATATTTTCTGCGATAAGTCATCTAATGAAATTATTTAATCAAATATAAAATCTCCGTTGGGTCGAGTATGCAATGCTAGAAATCGATAAAATCAAAACAGAAAATATAATATATTAAATCAGATGAATTGAATGATTGCAGCTTTTTCTCAAAAAACAAATTGCATTGGTAACGCTAAAATTAAATGTTTCACTATTAAGTTGATGCTACTACTATTTAGTAGATGGTAAGTAATGGTATCTAAAGGAAATATTCAATTTAAAAAACAAGAGCAGCCTCTAAAACGCCTGGAACCCTTACAAATATAACTGTGATTAATGAATCATTTTTACAAGTTATAAATTTGAGAATAAAGAATATTGTCAAAAATCTGTAAAGTAAACATAAAAATGTAATTAAAGTGGGAGTATCGAATTTTGTGCTGTTATATTAAGAAATAAATAGAAAAACCGATAAAAGAACAAATGATGATATACGTGGTAAGGTAGACAGCAGTTTCGGTAATTTTGAAGCTCCATCAGCAGTGCAATTGTTAAAATTACCAGACATATTTTATCGCCGTTTCGCCCTTGGCTTCGAGAATCGCTGCATGCAAACGCCTATGCTTTTATACACTTACCTCCGGTAATTTAAACTTTTGAGCTCTTGATGGAGCTTTAAGGGGACAAGGAACCTTTAAAACCTTAAAAATCAATTTTTTATTTTTTGTAAATTTCACTTTAAATATTAGGCAAGGATATGCATTATGGCAAGCATTTATCACAAAAAAAAGTGAAAAAAAAAATATTTTTCAGAAAAAAGTGGAATTTTACGCGTCCCCTTAAAAATCATCGAAATGCGGCTTGCGCATTCCATATCAATGAAAATCCACAATATTTTTTATAAAAGTTTGGTTTATATATAAAAATAAAACTGTGCAACGAATTTTTATATATTTGAACATAAAGGTAATATATATATATATATATATATATATATATATATATTAAAAATTTTCATTTTTTTTATATTAAAACATATAAAATTCGATGCACAGTTTTATTTATATATATAAACAAAACTTTTATAAAAAAATATTGGGGATTTTCATTGATATGGAACGCGTAAGCCGCATTTCGAAGTTTTCTAAGACGACGCGTAAAATTCCATTTTTTTTTTTCTCAAAATTGATTTATCTTTTATTTTTTTTGTGATAGATGCCATAATGCATATAATGAACCCTTGAGTAATAAATAAAATGAAATTTACAAAAAAAAAATAAAAAAAAATAAAATAAAAAATAAATAAAAAATAAAAAGTAAATTTCAAAAAGTTTTAATTTTTTTTAAACTTTATATTCAAATATATAAAATTCGATGCAAAGTTTTATTTATATATATAAACCAAATTTTTATAAAAAAATATTAGGGATTTTCATTGATATGGAATGCGCAGGGGTCATTTCGAAGATTTCTAAGACAACGCGTAAAATTCCATTTTTTTTCTCAAAAAAATTTTTTCTTTTTTTTTTTTTTTTTTGTTATAAATGCTTGCCATAATGCATACAATACACCCTTGAATAATATTTAAATTGAAATTTACAAAAAAATAAAAAATTGATTTTTAAGGTTTTAAAGGTCCCTTGTCCCCTTAAAAGACCCAAAACTGCTGTCTGCCATTTTCTACATGCATATATATATTTTTTTAATTTCTCAATTTCTTCTTTTAATACTTAACAAACACAGTAAACAGTCATAATTTATGCTCAGGAATGAATTAGTTTCATCATTGTTCAAATTATATTTAAAAAGTATCTTTACATTCTGAATTCAAATTCCTCTTGGTTATCTCGTATCGTACATTATAGTTATTTCTTTATGTTTTGTATGTGCAAATTATGAATTCAAAAGATTAGTTTGAAAAATACCTTTAAATATAGAGAGCCTTTTTAATAGGCAGTTAGTTACAATATAATGTATGGTGAATGCGAATTCCTTTGTCCTTATTCTCCGAAAAGGCTCATTGCCCAAAGAAATGGATAAGAATAAAGGTCTGACATGAAAGGTAATTTTAACGTTTTGTATGCATTGCTATACATATAGTCTCTTTAATCTATTACTTTATGGTTCAGGTTAATAGAATTCGTGCATTTGTGCTTTCACGTAATTACAGCATCAATTTAATTTGCTCGTGAATAGATTTGAATAGGTAAATTTAATGTTTTATAAGATCTTTTCTATTTCCAAAGAATTTATCTTAAAAGCTTTTGTTTGAGGCAAATTATGTTTTGAAGCTAATGATGCAAATGAAAACACTGAGAGTCATTTGAAGATTTCAAAACATATATGTTTATTTAAAAAAATACTTCTTACAAAGAATTCGGAAATAATTAATTATTGTCGTTTTCATAACATAATTTTAATAAATTAATAATTAAGAGAGATCCTGATAGCATCAGTGTTGCCATTGGGCTATTTGTCTATTCGAAATTGTTCATTGACACCACTTTTTTGAAATGGTAAAATTCCCTTTGTTTTCTACTTAACTAATATGCCATTATACAAGGGGAATTTTATCATTTCAAAATAGTGGTGCAAATCAAGAAATCGGAATTAAAAAAAAGTAGCCCACCTGCAACACTAGGCAGCATATATTTAGATAAATTATAAAGTTTGAATATTTCAAAACAGTTAATTTATTATAAGTCCCTGATGTCAAAACGACAGTTGCAACAACTTGAAGAATTTATTTTGCATTTAATTTATTAAATTCGACGACTAACAAAAATTTAAATTTTTCGGCCGAGTCAAGTAGAGAAGAATTGTAATTTAAAATGCAGATTATCTGAATTTACTAACAGATTTATGGTATTTTAAAATATTTTTCAAGTATGAATTTTTTTTAACTATATCGCGAGCAGTTTGATTACGGAAGATTATCTTTGATATGAACAAAAGGACTACGTCTGAATTCATTCATAACTATAAAAAATTTTTGAAAATATTATCTTGTTTTCATTTAAATATACATGCATTTCACAGTAATGTTACGAACAGAAGTACTGAGGTCGTTTTAAAAATCTATTTTATTTTAAAACACTTCTTACAAATAGTTATGAAATGTTAAATGATTTTGTAATTACAAACATATTTTTTAGCAGATTACTAAATAAGCTTTATCTATTTGTTTAAAAAAACTCATTTGTTTGTAATTTTGAAAATTGATACAAATTAGTTTTTCATTATTACTATATTGAACGGTACTGTTTTTTGCGTTCACGTCTGTGACACGTTTATATCGAGAAGAGTTGTAAGATTGCAATACACAGTAAATTTTATTCATAGAATATAAATTGTGTCATTGTGCTAACAGAAATTACTTGAAAATTATGCAACAATATTGGTAACTTACCCATTTTCCCAATGTTTACATAGAAATTAAGATCCAAGATAAATGCCCATGATGTGATACATATTAGCAGAATAATAATAAGTCTGACTTCAGTATCCAGTTCTTAGTATATAATAAACATGCATCTCAAACACTTTTTTGTAGTTGTGACGTTTAGATAATGAGTTAGTATTAAGTGTGAAATGATAATAATGCTTTTGAAATGAGAACGTTTATATGTATTATTTTCCTTTTACATCATTGAATATATGTGTCTGATATCATTTAATTTGTGCTAAAGAGATAATTATAATTAATGTTTTGATAATAGAATCATGTTAGTGAATAATGCATTTAATCTATCTTTACCGACAATTTTATATTTGTTAAATGAAACTAATGTTAATGATGTTTAAAAATGTATCAAATTATGAGTTAATAGTTTTTATATGAAAAATACATTCTCTTATAAACAGTAAAGTTCCTTAAATGGCAATAACTGAACAGTATCATAAACAAACGATGAGATATTTGAAAACGCTGTTTAATAAAATATTTAGATTAAAATTTAACTTTGAAAAGTTGCGGCGCGCAACGAAGAAAAATCTTACAAAAGTAATAAAGAAATTTTTCCTTTCACCAGAGTTGTATGCACGAGTTTTGAAAATTTCATCTGCAGTATATATTTGTATGATGTAATTAAAAAAGGGATTAATGAGCAGATACATTTTGTTACTTAATTTCTGTTTATACTCATTTATTTCAAATTAAGTTTGCGTATTTCGCTGTTACAATTAAGTAACAGATCTTCACCATCCATTCGTTACAATGACTTAAAGTTAACACTTGATGGAAACGCTGTAATGGAAGTAAATTGGGAGATTAAAGAAGGCAAAAGTTACGTTGTCAAATGCGCGTTTGTTCCATTGGATATCTATATTAATAAAAGAACGCATCGCTCTGCCTGTGTGTGTGTGTGCGCGCGCGCGATGCCTAGCGAAATCTATAGCATGTACAAGGCTCAAAATATTTGTGATTAAAGTCAAAGGCCACTTCTGGTGTACCTGAGCTTCAGAATTTTACATTTTTAATAATTAATTGAAAAATTAATAAAAACACCAAATTAAAAAAATGGAGAAATATTCATAATTAAAAAAATCATAAATATTTATAGAACCGCAGAATAAATCCTCACTCAGGTACTCGCAGCCAGTGAGATGCGTTCTTCGAGTGGGATTCAAAATTATTTCAAAGCAACTCGTGACTAAAGAAAGTAGGCAATTTTGCAGCTTTATTGATTTTTTTAATATTACATTTATGAATTTGAAATAACACATTTATGCATATTTTTTAACGCTAAATCCAAATATGTAATTTTCTTTTAAATCCGGCTGAATTAACGAATATACATTAATAATCAGTTTTAAATTATCGTGCGATTTTATCTGAAATCATTCGAATATAGACAGCTGTCTGTGAAATTGATTTTTTAAAGGAAAAAGGAAACAATAACTTTTTCACGCGAGACATATTTTGTGTTTGTTATATATGCGGAGACAGGGAGGGATGGGTGAAAAGTACTTTCGACTAAATATAGCAATTAGACCACAGGAAAAAAGTTTGTTTGGAACAGAGTGCTGCAATTGGGTATGAAAATTGGAACTAACAGATTTTGCAGAGCGTGTGCAGCACGCCTGATTTAGGGGGCCGCAGGCGCTGGTGACCCGTATCGGTGTTTTGTATGCTCATATTAAACATGTTACGACCCCTGGTGGTGCAATGTGGAACTAAATAATTTTCAGCAAATATCTCACATTCTTATTTGACACCGCCACCCCATCGAGTTATCTACAGAAAATTTAAATAAAGGAGTTTAATATGGATATAGGTTTGTTTAAAACACAGCTTGCCACATGCCGGTAGAAATTGAAACTAACAGAGTTTGCAGCGCATGTGCGACAGATTAAATATTAATTTAAGGTTCATTTAAGAATATTATCACGGGCTCGGGCAACGCCGGGCAGGTAAACTAGTTAATGGTAATTGGCAGAAATTTAAGAACTCTGGTAAGTCAGACACGGCTAATAGGGAGTCATATGTCTTACATTTTCAGTGACGCGAATGAAAAAATTAAAACCTCAATTTATTTTTTATATTTACACGTTGTTATTTATTCCCGACATTTAATATACTCTGAAATCTGAGCAACGGAAGCGAGGTCGATAGCTAATTGCATTGTTCTCATCTGGGGGAAAGAAAATGGCGATGTCGAAATATTTACTTCATATTAATGGAACTAGTTCTATTAACGTTCTTTATGTTTAGATAGGAAAAAAATGGAAGCAGATGTCTGATTGGGAGAGAACCCTGAATAGGCATTTGTTTTCCAAAAATATTCCGAAACAGATTCGTAAGGCTTTGACTTCTCTATCGCAAAAGTCATTAAAGAAGATGTTTCGTTGGGTGACAATATGGAAATCGCTCTCCTTCCTGAAATATTCAGAAATGAATTTATATGGAAACTTAGTATTTTGTGACTGCTTAATTAAACGTGTCCAAATTAATCTTGATTTTAATTAGTGGAAGATGTTTGATTTCTGAAAGAACCCAAAAAGAAAAAAGTAAGAAAGTGCGAAGATTTGAAGTGGTATGTCAGCGCAGTGCAGGTTTAACCTTAAATCTAGAACACTGATGTACACGTTGAGAAACACATTCTTCAATTAATAGAATTTCTGCTAGGATTTTTCCGTTAATTGACGAATATCAGTTTATTTTGTCTCCGTTACAGGAGGTAAAATGTACGTAAAATGAAGAAAGTGGTGAAAAAATAAAAGTTACTGATCTGGAATCGAACCAGATGTCTTAGACGGCTGTTGCAAGATGAGAACGCTAACCATTTGCCTACAGTTGCAAAGAAGTGAAGTACTTCGATGTAAATATTTTTTCAGATGGGTATGGCTTGATTAATTTCTTTAAAAAGCTTTTAATTTTGAAGTTTATTTTGGGAATATTTTGTCTTTAAGATGATTGTGTCTGGAGTTTTAATACTTTAGTATTACTATATGATAAAAGTATGAATTATAAATATTTCTAAGTAGACTTCTATAGATGTTAAATATGAACATTATATTTTATTCGATAAGAATTTTTTTGAGTAGAATCGATTTCTTCTCTATTTAATATTTAAATTAAAATAACATTTAAATGTGTTTATTGAAAATATATATTAAATGGAATATTTTTTATAAGCAATTCAATTCAAACAAACAATAAATTCAATTTTATTTAACATTATTCAACTTATTCATCTTAAAAAATAATAAATTGTGAGTAATTTTGAATAAAGGAGAAAAGTAATTGCTATTCATTTTGAAATTCGAATTCTTTTTTTCTATTTTAAATAAAAAAGAAATCTTAATGAAAAGAATTTTTGCTTTTTCACGTTTTAAATGAATTCGGATATTAGTATTAAAAGAGCGCATGCGTGCTAGGAATTAACTGAATTTACTCATATTCTTCAGACTTTTGGGAAGAATTCAGGAATAAAAAAAGGTTTTCTAGGAGTACGGAAATTGTTAAAAAAATAAGGAATAATTTAGTGTAAATTGTCGAGTTTTTCTGACTGTGTGGTTATACATCTCTCTTTTATATGAAGTTGTCATTCTAATTTTCCAATTTCTAATATATCATAATATGCTTGGAAATTGCTTTAATGGTATCTAATATACGTATTACTGGTTGATGTTCATATCACCATTCTTAATTGAAATCTGCTTTGATTTTGTAAAGTTTTGATATAATTTGCATTATGACGAATTGCGGTGTTTCAATTGAAATTGACTAAATGTCACATACTATTTATTTTGAATAAGCGATCATTAAGCGATTTGGCAACAATTTAAACTAAAATATGAAATAAATCTCCATTGGAATAATTAAAATTTGAATATGAAATTGTAACAAAAAACACAAGATATTAATGAAAAAAAAAAAATAATGCAATCTGCACACCGAAAGATATATGGAATCGTCATAGAATTTAAACAAAATTTAAAAGGCATCATAATTTCAAGTGCTTTGGTTATTCCTTACTGTAAGGAGGTTAACTTTCGGCATTTATTCTATTTGAGTGCTTTTAATGCACTTAAGGGGTCTTGGAGCCTTACTTTTAACTTTGTGGTGCAAATTTAGCAACATGCCACATTTATTTTTTTTTCTCAGTCTAAAAATCATAAATGTATATATTTTTTTTTAATATATCTTCCTAATACCAACCTAATATATCTTCTATTTGAAATTATGTTTTTAATATTCTATATTGAAATTTTATTTTATTTTTTATGTTTAATTTTGACAAAAAAAAAATTTCACTTTCATGCACTGCGCGTTATATTTTTCGCAAACTAATAAAGTAACTTCCATGAAACTTCGTAAATATCTTCATTTTAAGATGAAGAATAAATTATACTTCAAATTTAGTATTATAATTGCACTGATTATTTAAAATTGGCAATTTTTCAATAAGAGTTTTTTTTTTTCAAAATTTTATAATTTATATTTTAATTTCAAATAAAACAAATAATAATTGCTTAAAAATAAAATATACGTTCCAAATACGTTAGTTTTACATCATTATCAATATTTTCGGGGACTCTTGAACGAATAGTTTTGCTACAGTCTTGCTGCAGAGCATGCAAATCAAAAAAAAAAAAAATTATAAAAATTAAATATAAAAATATAATATAAAAATTCAATATAGAATATTAAGAAAAGATATTAGGCTGTATATATTAAAAATTTTATGCAATTATGTTTTATAGAGACTGAGAAAAAAATTAAATGTGACATGTTGCTGAATTGCAGCAACAGGTAAAAAGCAATAATACTCCTGAGACCTCATAACCTCACATGTTATGTTAAATAAATGTATAGAAAAATAACTAAAAAACATTTTTGGAAATTATAAGTTTTGATTATTTAGCATATCCACATCATCCATTTTAATATACTTTAACTTTGTTCGAATAATATTATGCATGTTTTCCCAACATTATATTTCTATATTAAAAATGTGCGTAACTTCATACAAATGAAAAATACTTTTTTATACTTTGTTTCAACTTTTTTGTTCAACAAAAAAGACTTTCATATTTCAAAACAAGAATTTAAATCAAAGTTTAAATTCTTGTTTTAAAGAATAATGTGGAAAACATTTATTTTCTACATTTCACTATAAATGTACTGTAGGTGCAAATTTCGATTCCTGAGGCAAAAATGAAAATTCTATAGGTTTGCATTTGTTTCTCGCATTTTCGGAAATCAAATGCAAGCACATCACAGTAAGTTGTAATCTGATTTGATTTTCATATCTGAAGGTGAATTCCGTTGGAAAAAATATTTAAATTAAATTTGCCTCTATGAGGTACTTTCTAACTACCTAAATTTTGCCAGATTCAATTTCTATGCATTTGCGTAAAGGAACTACTACTGCGTACTACTCAGAGTTATTGGCCAGAAAAATAATATTTTCATTTTTATCCGGGAGTTATGCAAGATTTTACTAAATTCAGTTAAGTAAATTCGTTTACAAATTCTTATTTTAAAATTGCATTTTAATACATTTTATTTAATTCTATTGAAAATATCAAATTCAGAATATCTCTGCTTTGTCATATAAATGAGTAGTGAAATCTAGAAGTACAATAATTGATCAACTTATAGCAAAAATGTACTGGGAATAAATAAACTTTTATGCTGAGAAAAACATGATTTTTTGTAAGACTGTCATTCAGTTATGTTTTATTTTTATGGTCTATGTTACGGTCTATTATTAATCTATTATATTAGGTCATCTGCGAGCTACGCTTGCTAACCGTTGCAGACATCTTAGCCTGTAAAAAATGGTGATGTGCCCAGTTTTAAAAGGATTGCCCGGTTACGGAAGATTCAGTTATATTACCCTCTATCGAGTTGCTTTTATGTAATCTGTTGCCATTTTTTTCCTTTTTAATTGGACATTTTTCAGTTACCATGACCTCTTCCACAACTGTCGCGACAGCTGGTTCCCGATTTTGGATATTGATAAGTAATTATCGACAGCACATTTTAAAATCAGGTTAAAAATGCCGCTGACTCTCGGGCTTTTGTAACGTCGTTATTGATATTATTCTTCCTTCTGGTTAGACATTACAAAAAATCGCCTGCTTTTAAATAACCTTCAGGACGCGGCGTTGAAATGTACGCTCATTTGAAACGTCATTTTGAAGTACATTTTGACGTACGTCATTTTGAAAATGCACGCTCATATTTTGTGTTTATATCGAGTTTTACATTATTTTAGAAACAAGTATATCTTATGCATGAATTCTTTCCTCTGTTTTAATGCACCATGATGCATGTTTTCAGGTTATTTTTAAATTGCAATTT